>CAWUFW010001428.1:0-585327 GCA_963921515.1 Calotriton arnoldi | reverse complement strand
TCCTAAATTCCAAAGTTATTAAATCTTACCCCCACCATGAACACTAATGCACGCCCTTAACAAAGACTAACAAGCATTGGCATAGCCAATAGGTCTCGCTTTTGGGACCTTATAAGTGTTTACCCATGCAACAGTTGATGTTGTTGCACCAAGGATATTGTGCTGCATAACTAAATACTTATAAGGTCCCAAAAGCGAGACCTATTGGCTATGCCAATGCTTGTTTTATAAAGCTGTTTACTGTGTTTGAATTTGAGGGGGACATTTTCATTGAATTTGGTATTTGAGCGGGAGGGGAATTGGACCTTGTTTTTAAATCTACTTCCACCGAAGCCGCCATCTTTGGGACGGACGCGGTCTAGTTGTTCTCCCATGTTGATTACAAAACGCAACGCTGCGCGAGCGCGCTCGTACTCGTAACAGAGTTGATACTCTGTCCCTTTGTGCCATACTTGCTGCTATTTTCTCTGCTCTTTGGTCACTTTTCTAAATGTTTTTAGTTTTTAAGGCATCCTGTTTTTAGGTCTCGCCTACGCAGCGCGCATGCGCTGCATAGGAGGAGACCTTTAGCCATCGGTTCCCTTTTTCCCCCAAAAACGTGCACGCGTTCCATTGCCTTCAATGGCAACGCGTGCACGTGTGGCGATTGCCTTGCGGGAGCGAGCGGCAGCGCCATATGGTATCCATTATCGCCGCTGGCTCCCGCAAGGGAATCGGCAGGCCCCCTCCCCCCTGCTGCCGCGCGAGGCGCGCTTTGCTTGTTAACTTTTCTCACCGCAGACCCAGGCAGCCCAGCGCTCGTATCCGTCCCCAATCTGCAGTAATAGCAAAAAGGTCAGGCTACGAAGATTGTTCCACACATCAAACAAAACCAGTTCAGAGCCGGGATTGGATATCAGACTGCGATGGCTGCAAATCAAAGAGCGCAAACACTTCCTGTCTCGTATCATCTCTCGCGCACAGAAAACCTACGAGTGCTCCGCCGGGTCAGCTCTGGTAATCAAAGCTGTTGCGTGCTCCTTTTAACTATGACTGGAGACATAGCTTAGGTGAAACTCAGAGCCTCGCAGCTTGCGACCGTTCCCTTGCCGGCCCTAAACTCCACCCCAATCTCTGCTCCTTTGGTGAGTACCTGCACTCATATTTGTCCATTTAAATGTCAGTAACTGAGTGTAACAAGTTTACTGTATACAGATATAGATATCTCTCATTTAGCTGGACCTAGGGTAACGTTTCTATGCTATTAATTGACTGCAGTTTAAATAGCAGAGCTTAAATATTATTTGGCGAGCAGACTGTAAAAAATGAAACATATATCACTATTTCATTGACAGCCAGTCAAACAGCAGTTGGCGAGTCAAACATAAAAATATCACTTTTACTTGTGGTGCTGGCTATCTAGCTGGCCGTCGCGTAATTAGTATAGTTTCTAATCTATTTATTTATAGTTATGTACGAGACGAGAGAATAACACAGACACCAATTTGACTGGCAGTCAATTAAACAGAAGAGAATCTTTACTATTTGGCAGGCAGCCGTGAGATCCCGTGCAGTTAACCAGTGTCTAGAATTGGAAGTGTCCTTTGTGATTAAGTCGCAATGCTTTATAAAACTGTAAAGTCACACTTTGACCATTTCGGTTTCGTGTTCATAATTACACCTGAATGCGTCACCTCTAAACAATCTAAAGTATTTCTGTAGAAAAGAAACACAAATACATGGTAACGTACATAAAATAAATTCATTATCTAGACGTACCAGGAATGGTGAACTCAGCCCGAGAACGTCAAACAAGACTCCTCGCCCAGAAATATATCAGGCTTGGTTGATTTGTTTGCTGTATTGCGACATTCTTTTTAGTAAAGGAAAGTGAAACTAAAATGCTGCTACATATCATTGATCGCAAGTCATGGAGGGTGGTGCTTTAGGAGAAAGGGAATGTAAACAGCTGCAAGCGCTATGACTGTGCAACAAAATGAAAAGAAGAAAATAATAGATCGTGAAGGAGACAGAACTGCTTACGTCAGAGTGATTTTACGGACAAGGGTCAGAGCGAAAGAGCACCGTAAAAGGGTGTTACTGTCCCGATCTCCAAAAATATACAGAAACAAATCTATCCCACATGTAGGACACTTCCTCTCACTCATTATATCCCGATAACAATATAAAAGTGACCTGTAAACAGAATACCTCAGTCAGACAGACACCACGGAGCAGCAGACGCAGTGTTCCACAAACTTCAGAGGAGTTGAGTGAAGCGAAAGTGAAAGCGAAATGTCACATCTAGAAAGAAAGTATATATGCGGCCTCGCCAGAATAAAGACAAGCTTGTGAGAACCTTAAGCCAGAGAAGCAACGCAAAAACAGCAGCGTTAAATATTTATTAGTAAAGGACAGGATGTCAGCAGAAAAAAACAACGCACCGACGTTTGACAAGTTAATGGTGTGCAGTTTCCTTTAAGAGGAATATATCTCATCAGTGTTCCCCTTTAACCTTTTAGGAACCAGTGGCGGCTCTAAAATAGGCAACATGCATCCCAGCCTCCATCCATATTCCCAGTTCACCCACGGGCGTAATTATCTATAGTACATCAGGTGCAGTGGCACCGGAGTGATTGCGGTGTCCACTGTTCACCCGTTAGCCGGGAGGCGGGTGGCTCTCTTTGCTCTAGGGACTTTGGCAGCCTTGCCATACCAATGCGCTCAGCCCTGTTGCTCTGTTATATCTTCACAGAAATACGGGAGACTGAAATCCTGAGCAACGCGGGCACTCAATGTGCAAAGTAAAAGCTCCCGTAACCTTGGGGTAAACTTCAAACTGCTCCAATGGAGAATAATGGCCTCATTTAGCCTATGGCTGCCTGTCTGCGCGTGTCAGTGTGGCAGAGGTAAGTACCTCCACCAGGGCTTTAAGGGGGATGAAAAAACTGGGGGGTCTCTCATAAGGGCGTGGTCGATGTAATTAAGGGGAGAGCGCTGCTAAAGGTGAAGAGTTTATTTGTGTTCAGGTTTTCATCACTCGAACTCTCCTAAGCGCCCCACCCCAGAACGCCGTTCTTTTTAGGAGGTCTTCTATTGATGCCCACTCCCTTAGCAGATGGCAGCTACTATTACTCCCCCTTGCTTTCAGTTCAGCCAAGCCCTGGTAAGGAGGTGGGTGCTGCTCTTTACCCCTCCCCCCTTTATGTAGCATGCCTGGCTGAGTTAATAATACCTAGGCTGTTTCATGCCTGCAGCCAGCGAACTATATTTTTCAGCCAGGCCTCTCTTCTGCAAAAATGTCCCCCGTTAAGCCAGACACATCTGCCCAGCCTCGCCTCCATTTTAATTAGACACTGGAATGGGGGACTGACCCAGCAGGTCTCTTACATAAAGTGCCCGGTCTGCTAATCCTGCCTTTGCATTCCGTGTGCAGAGTATCACCCCTCGAGGGCTGACATCTCCCGGTGCAAAATTACTGCTGCCTCCGACACAGTAGTTGCAATAAGGGAATGATCAGCATTGAAAAGATATAGTGTTTAAACAATGATTTATGGCACATGGGCACTTTTGGGTGCAAAAAGCATCCTCGTTTCTAAAATGGGGACACATACACACATTTTAGCGCTGTATGCTGGGTTTGTCTTTGTCCCTTCATTTCCTGTAACATGTGGGCAGGCACACTCCCATCACCATTATATCTCTTACTATTATAAGGGCACTACATGTTCCACCCGCCCTTCTATAGTATAATACCTGACCCTTGCAGCTTCTTCACTCTCTTGTGGCCTGTACAAGCCCATCCTGGCTTGATTGGCGGCTCACTCCCCCGTTCACTAGTGGCATGTGAAGCATCAGTAGATGTTGTAGCACCCCTAATAATGTGCTGCATGGCCAAAAACTTACAAGGTCCCAAAGGCGAGACCTATTGGCTATGCCAATGCTTGTTTTATAAAGCTGTTTACTGTGTTTGAATTTGAGGGGGACATTTTCATTGAATTTGGTATTTGAGCGGGAGGGGAATTGAACCTTGTTTTTAAATCTACTTCCACCGACGCCGCCATCTTTGGGCCGGACGCGGTCTAGTTGTTCTCCCATGTTGATTACAAAACGCGACGCTGCACGAGCGCGCTCGTACTTGTAACAGAGTTGATACTCTGTCCCTTTGTGCCATACTTGCTGCTATTTTCTCTGCTCTTTGGTCACTTTTCTAAATGTTTTTAGTTTTTATGGCATCCTGTTTTTTTATAAAGCTGTTTACTGTGTTTGAATTTGAGGGGGACATTTTCATTGAATTTGGTATTTGAGCGGGAGGGGGAATCGAACCTTGTTTTTAAATCTACTTCCACCGACGCCGCCATCTTTGGGACGGACGCGGTCTAGTTGTTCTCCCATGTTGATTACAAAACGCGACGCTGCGCGACGCTGCGTGAGCGCGCAGCGGATGCACCGCTGGCGCGCCGAAGGCGCGCCTAAGGCAAGCCCGTCTGCGCCCGTCAGCGTCCGGAACGCAGCCAGCATCAGTTATACTGCTCAAAATGGTCCTGGGGTACGAACTAACTGGTCTAGAAAGCAACTTTGGGATTTTAATGTGGGGCAATGTACCCATCCCACTTACCCTGACCTCTGCTTGGCAAAATTGGGATCAGGGCTTTCAATGTAATACCTGTTCCTTTGTGCTTGGGGGATCGGAGGGGCTACAGGGGGCAGAGGTAGGTGGTGTCAAGTCCTCTATTCCTGACACTGGTGTTAATAAGCCTACTATCAGAGCCTGCCTGGTTAACTGTAGATCTCTCCCCAAACACTCGGAGGACATTTGGCTCTCCCTCGAGTCTAATCATTGGGACCTCATGTTTTTGACAGAAACATGGTTAACAGATACTTCTTACCCTGATATTGCTCTGGCATTACCCGCTGGTTTTAAGATCTCCAAGGTAAATCGGGCAGACAATAGGCGAGGAGGGGGTCTTGCGATTATTTTGAATGATAAGTGGGATATCTCTTGTAAAAAAATTGAGAACGTCGGCTCTATTGAGGCCATGTCTTTTTCTATTTAAACCTTCCCAGGGCATACCCTTGCGGGCATGTTGGTTTATCGACCCCCGAGCTCAGCAGCTGCTCACCTCTCAAAATTAGGGGACGTTATAGCTGACCTCTCACTAAGATATGCTAACCTTACGGTTTTGGGTGATTTTAACGTCCATATGGACGTGATGGATTGTGCCTTGGCGCTCCAAGCGACTGAGATGTTGGGAGGATTAAATTTGACTCAGCAGGTAATGTCCGCCACACATTGTGCTGGTCATGTGTTGGACCTTATTTTTTCTAATGATTCCACTATCAAGGTGGAGGCTCCTCTGCCTTTGACATGGTCAGACCACTGGTTGGTCCCATTCAGTTTGTCAAGACACTGTGGGACACACAGTGTGAGACCAGAGTTTGAGAAGAAGAGAAACTGGAAGAGAGTATCTATTGAGGCCATGGGTCCCGTCCTGCGTGACATCCCACTCCAGCTTACAGGCAATCCTAGCTTAGATGCAATCACGTTTAATGAATGGGTTACTGCTTCCCTTGATGCTATCGCTCCCATGAAACTGATGAAACCTGCTAGGAAAAAGCCTTCCGCTCTTTGGTTTTCGTCAGAGCTTCAGTCAGAAAAAAGCGCATGCAAAAAGTTGGAGCGTATCTGGCGGAAAACTTATAATCCAGATGCGAAGAGCACTTATAAAGCTGCACAACAAAAATGTCATGCCCTTAAACGCCTGGCTATTAAGAATTTCCTAGCCAATCAAATTAAAGAATCGGACAACTCTTCCAAGGAAATATTTAAGATCGTTCAAGATTTTATGAAACCTCAAGCCACCTTGAGCACGATTACGCCATCAGCTGACCTATGCAGGGATTTGTCGACTTTTTTCCAGGAAAAGGTTCAATCCATATACTCCTCTTTCTTGGTGTCCGGGGATAAGCTAACCACATTTGTGGCTCCTGCTTCTCCCTGTCTCTGGACTGAATTTCAGCCTTTCTGTCCAACCTCGTCCCTGCGAGACCTTGTAAGAATTAAGTCAGGCTCGCCCCTTGATCCGTGTCCAGCTAGATTTTTTAACTTGCTGGCTCCTCTCCTTAATCTCCACTTAAATGTCATTTGGAATGCTTCTCTAAGGCTAGGTAGTTTCCCCTCAGTGTGGAAAAAGGCCTTGGTCTTGCCTAATCTTAAAAAGGAAGATGCAGATCCTAGCATACTCAAGAACTTTAGGCCTATCTCGCTCCTTCCTGCCCCTGCTAAAATTTTGGAAAAGGAAGTTCAGAGACAGCTTTCCAACTATCTGGAGTCCAATAATCTCCTCACGACTCCCAATCGGGCTTCAGGAAGGGCTATAGTACTGAGACTGCTCTGCTGGAGGTGGCGGAAACCATCCGAGAATCCCTAGACCATGGTAGCTGTGCCAGGCTAGTGCTGTTAAATTTATCTGCAGCCTTTGATACGGTCTCTCATTCGATTCTCTTAGACCGATTGACACAGCTGGGTATCTCGGGGACCATCTTAAATTGGTTCCAATCCTTTCTGGATGAGCGGTCTCAGCAGGTCTTCCTTCGCCCACATGTCTCCTCCTCTCGTTCCATGGGTTGTGGAGTTCCTCAGGGTTCGGCGCTGAGCCCGACCCTGTTCAATGTCTATCTTGCTCCTCTGGCATCATTAGTGGATCATTGTGGCGTGCGAATAATATCATACGCTGACGACACGCAGTTGGTGTTTTCATTTAAAGACACCCCGAAGGCTGCGTTTGACAGCTTTAGGCATTGCCTAATTAAGATCGTTTCTTGGATGACAGATAATCGCCTCAAGTTGAACACCGATAAAACTGAGGTGATGTTTTTTAATCAACCTTCACCTCCATCGGCTGATCTATGGTGGCCGATGCAGCTGAATCCCCCTCCTACCCCGGTCACCTCTGTCAGAAATTTAGGTTTTAAATTTGACTCAGAATTGTCGGTGAAGGCCCAGATTGGCCAAGTTTCCAGAGCGTGTTTTTGGAAGCTCAAAACCTTGCGCAGATTTCTCCACCTACTACCGATGGACTGTCGGGCCACAATAGTCCATGCCTTGATTACATCTCAGCTGGACTACGCTAACAGCTTGTATCTGGGTCTTCCTGCCTATCTCATTCAGAGGCTTCAGACAGTCCAGAATGCCGCTGCTAGGTTTCTCAGAAATGTGCCTCTTCGACATCACATTTCCCCTCACATTTCTCATTTGCGCAGTCTTCACTGGCTTCTGGTGAAAAGGAGAATCGAATTCAAGGCCCTGTCTCTTGCCTTTAGAGCTACTAGAGACAATGGACCAGGTTATCTGAGGCTGAGACTTCAGAAATACCATCAGAACAGGACCTTGCGCTCGAATTCACAGCTGCTTCTCTGCTCTCCTTCTTTCCGTAAAGCCAGGATTGGAGGGCTTGCCTTTGCTGTAAGAACAGCCGCCCTTTGGAATGCTATGCCTCTTTACCTGCGCAAAGCTGAATCTGAATCCATTTTCAGGAGTGCCTTGAAAACATGGCTTTTTGATCTTCCTTAGTTTGTCTTTTTTCCTCTTTTGTCTTTCCTTAGCGCCGGGACACTGCCGTTGGTGGTAGCCGTGCACTCTATAAATGTTTTGGTATGGTATGGTAAATGACAATGCCTTTTACCAATATAGGTCGCGTACCTGCATGCTTGTAATTTAATTTTATACTTGTGTTTATATTACCCTCGTCTCTTGACTCTCACTTGTGCACCCCCGCCCCCCGCTCTTTGCTAATGCAGGTGCAGTTTCCCCACACATGCAGTGTTCCATTCTCATTATTTCGTGTGTTTCATGTTCATTTCCTATTGTCTCACACATGTGAACATTCCAGTCTCATTGGCTCATGGACGTGCAGAATCCAGTGTTAGTGATTCCTGTATGTACAGTTTCCCTAGATCACAGGCGACCAGCACAGGCATGGGCAGTGTTGCAGTCGCTGCTCATGAACAAACTGCGTTTCATTGTAACTAGCTCATGCATGCGCAGAGAACAGGTGTCAATAGCGCCTACGTGCGAATTATCGCAGCCTCCAAATCTTATGCATGTCCAGTACTCCAGGGGCCTTAGCTAATGCATCAGCAGTGTTCCAGCTTTATTAGCTCATCCTGGTGCCGCAGCCAGCCCCAGCTGGCCGTACACGTGCAGTGTTTTAGTCTCTGCGTCTTGCGCAGGATCTCAGTCTCATAAGCACATGCACATTGATGCTCCATGGCCATTAGCTGATGCATGTGCTAAGCTTTAGTCTCAGTGGCTCGTGCATGAGCAGTGCAGCAGACAGTATGTACTCGAATTGCCAGTGGCCGCCGTGTGCAGGGCGAGAGGCGCGCTGCACTTGTTGCACTGGTGCAGTCACGGCCGCAGACTGCAGAGACACCCGTTTAATAAAACAAGCTCGTGGCAGCTTCACGCGTTAAGGTCTGTCAGTGTTTTCTGAGCTATATTGGTTCCTGACTGCCAGGAGTTAGTCAAATGCACTGCAGATGAAGGGAACGCGCAGCTGCGGACATGCATGCCTAACACATGAGCCAATGAATGCAGCATGGTCTAGAGAGCTGGAGGCACGTTTGCCCTTGTATGAATTCTCAAGATCGATAACTGTTCTTTCGCCCGTGCACAAGGTAGATCACGTCCCAAAGGACACCGAGCAAATGATCTGCTTCCTCACCGATGCGCGGACCTCGCTCAGTTCTTGGCAGATGATCCACTTTTTGCACACATCTAACCGCACCTGTTGGTCCATTGACGCGGCCGAGACTGCAGTTTGGTTGTTTGATACAGAGCGAACTGCCGTGGTTGCGGGAACGTGTCCGCGCGGCTGACGCACCACTGCTGCAGTCCGGCGCAGGCGGTGTGGGACGCTCTCTGGCGCGCGGCTGCACCCTGAGTCTTAGCTGGTGTTAACTGTGTCTTCAAGAAATATGCAGCAACCACTGCATGCTCACTGGAAAAACCAGCTTCCGTTCTTTGCGCTTCCTTTTCCGGCCCGCCTACAACCAGGCACGGGCGCCTGACTTCCGGGTCGCGCTGCTTTCTCCGGCTCCGAAGTGCGGGGTAGGCTCCCGCCTTTAACTGAGCACAACTGCAGGGTGGGCTCCCGCCTCAAGGAACACAGAATGCGGGGTGGGCTCCCGCTCAACCACAATGCGGGGTGGGCTCCCGCTCACAGAGTGGCACAAACTGCACTACTTTAAAACAAGCATTTGCAATGCAATACGACTCGCATTTACGCGAGACGTATTGCATTAAAAATGGGAGTGCGGGCGTTTAAGAAGGCACGAACGGGAGTGGAGGGGGTGATGGGGGACGAGAAGTGACGAACTGCGGGAGGGGATGGGGGGACACAGGGCAGAAAATAGTGTTGGAGTAAAGGGGCCAATAGCCAGGGAAGGATACAAATGACAACATGGCCATCAGGAGGAGGGACTAACAAGCCTAAAACCAATCAGAAGGCTGCATTTAGGGCGTAAGCCAATCAAAAAGATGGGCGGAGATTGGGCGGAGCTTCAAGAAAGCTTCCACGCTATAGTATATACTGCATGTCTCAACGAGACAGCGCAAGCGCTGCCTAGGCGAGACCTAAAAATGAAAATCGCAATTAGAGGAAACGTTCTGGGAAGGAAATAAAATGTCGAAAAGAGAAGTACTGTTGGAAATGTGCATGGTTCACCCTCTGCACAGAAGATGCTCATGATAACCAGTGGTCGAAGTGTGTGAGATCGGGGAGGGGGAATTCTTTTCTTCTTAGACAAATAATCAAGATAGTTCATTGCAATACCAATATTACACAATCTTATAAAATCTTTAATGTGCCTCTAGGTGCATTACTATGAGAAATGCAAATGTCCCTTAATCAGAGGTCTGTTCTCTTGAAGATCCATTATCTTGATTAGTCCAATGCAAATTATGTCGTTCTCAGAGATCTTCATCACTCTTTGTCTTAACTTTCTCCCACCTTTCATACCTAGAGATGGAGTCATGTCTGTCAGGAGTGGCTGTCTTCTTCCTCATCCTCTGGATTTAACTGTTTTCAAACCCCAACATATCTATATTAGGGTTTTCAGAATCTTCACCAACTAGGCTGTTTCATGATGCTAGGCTTGTTTTACACCGCTCTTATGTTCAAGCACCCAGAGATCTAATACAGAGTCGAACAGGGAGAATGGATCACTGCGCATCAACTCCCAGTGAGTAAAATTATTTTTTTACCAGTTGGTTTCCTGGATTGGATATCTTGGATAAAGTTTAAAGATTCCAGCAGGGGTTTGTAATGTCACTACAGCTTTAGGGCAGTAGGGGGTTGCAAATGCATGAACTTTGCAGGGCTATCACACCAGATTTTCCCAGGAAGCAGCGGGGTATATTGCATTTTGTCTGTCCGGAAGGATGAGTTCAGCGGTTATGCCTGGGTCCAACTCTGGATGGGAAGCTGTGAATGCAAGTAAGTGTACTGAATTATTTCCAGTAAGCATAGATGCTGGCACACAGCCTGCTGGTACGATTCCATCAGGGCAGCCCTGCAGGGGCACAGCCCTGTACTGCCCGTGCATGGGGGCAGCTGAAGGAAGATATCCTTGGGTAGGGCTGAAGCATGAATTGAGCTATCCTGGACGGCAAGCAGGACACTATGGGACCCAGGGGCTGGGTGGACTACCACTAGACTCAAAACGAGCAACCGGGGTGTTGGTTCAAACCTGAATGTGGGTAGGCCTCGTCCACATGAACTCCCTGAGTTCTGAGCCCTATTTATAGACTACCTTTCTGGAGCGTGTTCTTGAGAATTTAAGGAAGAGATATTTTGAGTGAGTGAATACTCTCTCTCTGCTTTCTAATCCATTTCAGCTCAGTTGTCAGCTTTCCACCGAGTCTATCCTTCTCTTTCAGCTTCAGTCACACTTTAATGCCTAAACATTGTCTTTCCATGCCCTTCCCGCAACCACCAACACTGGCCCCTAAGGATTCAGAACGACTATGAATCTTTTTGTCTGGGGGAAAATGCCTCATCTTGTTTTCCATTTGACATGCTTTCTTAACATACATACATGCTTATTTAATGTTAAAATAAACAAGAAATGAGGCATTATTTTGCAACCAAGCTGTTGACAGAGCATTGCATCTGATATGTCACCTGAAAGATAATATTATGCCTGGTACCAGTCAGTAAGGGGAAGCCATTTGGCTTTCCACCGTGAATTATATGCGAGGATTTCTGAATACATTTTTACAATGCCCTAGTGTACTCTTCTCTTTTGATGCAGGAGGGAGTGAGGTGGAGACTCAGAATGGCGCCACAGTGGTCTGCAGACATGGGTACCGCAGGTGAAGAGATGGCAGCAAGTGAGTGTGGTAACTTTTTATGTTTTTTCCTTTTACTATAATATTTGGGTGCCAAAGAAACCAGAAAAAAACGACACATTGCCGAATGGAAAATAAAGAAAATGGTCCCTTCAGAGGAACCCAGTGACCATCCTTCTTACACGATGGCCATATTCTGCATTGGGGGGGGAGGGGTGCCCCACTGATGCTCAATCGCCTTAGATCTTGCTATTGCCCTATTATTATGGGTGATTTTAGCAAGAAATACTAATTCTCAGTAGGAAACAAAATGCATCTGAGCATATTGTTTTTATTACTAGTTTTTTTGTCCAAGAAATCAGAAATAATATATGAAGATGAAATATGTTAGATTTTTTTTGTCAGGGCTTTAGTGCTACAGCGGCCTTTTAAAGGTAGGTAATAATTGTAATAGATCTGCAGCCGGAAGTGTCACCTTCAAAGCATCCCATCTCCGGCTTTGAAGGCGTTAACATGTGTTGCTTTATCGTGCAAATTCATGGACTTGGCCCGGGGCGGCTGTTGTTTACAGTACAGCAGAAGGGAGCTTCGCAGCCGAGGCATTAAATATAGGTCAAAAGCTTTCACTTCTCCCAATGAAAGGTAGTCTATTTTTAAAGACAGTTTGACGCACAACAGGACGTGATAGATACAAATGTTTGTAGCCTGTGCTCTTATACTTATTAAAATCAGTTTATTGGGTCTCTTTGAGGCAATTTTTGTCAGCATTCTTGAAAACCTTCATGTAGGTAAACAGATTTTGGGTTTCAGTGAGCCATGAGCACAGCAGTGCCCAGTGACCCCAACCCGCAGGAATGTGCCGTATTTAACATCATACAGCGCATTCCTGTCCTTTCCATATGCTAGTGCACAATGTGCTGCCTAGCGCCAACACAGGCAGAAACACCTTCCTGCACAAAAACCGTCCTCTGAGGTATTTCCCTCTTTCTGTGTGTGCTGCGGAATTTAAGTTCCTTGTGATTTATCACCTACAAAGAATTATGAAAAGCAAAAGTATTGTCTTCAAAGTGGACTGAGGGAAAACCTCCATCAATAGGTTCTCGAATTTTATGTTAGAGTATGTTAATATCAAGGAGTGCATTATTTGCAGCACCACTTCTTTTTACAAACACATTTTTACTTGTGGATGTGCCCTATTTATTTTGGGAACGAGACAATGATCCTTTGTCAATTGTTACCAAAAATATCATGGGACACCAATCCATACTTCATGAGTTTTTGCATTTGCGATTGTGGGCAACTATATATTTTAAGAACAGGAATATTTCCTCTCCAAGTCTGAGGATGCCTATCTTGTCTACAAATTCTTATCCTTACTTCATGTTTTCTGTTTAAAATAGTTCACAATTACTAATTCTATGTGCAGAAATGGAAAGATAACCAGTAAGAACAGCTGTTGCTTTTACTAAAATACAATCTAACAATATGTTCATTTATCAATTTCTTCAATAAAATGACACTAAGGGCCTGATTACGATGGGGGCCGGACGAGCGTCCGACCGCCATCACCGCGGGCAGGGGACCACCCGACAAGACGTTGGCGGTCTCACCACCCAATTACAATGTGCCCGCTGGGCTGGTGGACGGAAAAGTGCTTCATTACACAGCAGCAGTGTTATTGAGAACTTTGTGCACATTCATGCCCTGTGTGCCAGGCACCATGTGGTGCCTGGCACACGGTGCATGAATGTGCGTGGGGGAACTACATGTGACCCCAGGGCCAATTTACAGTGGCCCATGGGGGCCCTGCTTGCGGGCCCTCAAAGTCCCTTTCCGACTGCCTTTTCATTCAGTCTGCCCGACATCATAATGAGGGCCTTAGAAACATTAAACAGTAATCAAGTGATGAATAAAATTTATGAAACACATCCTACATACAACATTTCACAGATATAGCTA
The DNA here is from genome assembly GCA_963921515.1 of Calotriton arnoldi. NCBI lineage: Eukaryota > Metazoa > Chordata > Amphibia > Caudata > Salamandridae > Calotriton > Calotriton arnoldi. Next base: position 572,036 of record CAWUFW010001428.1, on the reverse strand, counting down.
AAAAGTATCAGATACAAATTGCAAGGTCATTCATACAAATACTGGAATTTTTAACCCTATGATTGTAATCTATTGAGTATCATTATGTTAATAAGACCCCCTTATTTAACATTTCTAGTGGCATACATATTCTCTGGGTGCCTATTCTTAAGAAGGAAGAGAACTGATTCCCATCTGTTTGAGTAATTACATTTTTGAAAGAAAAGATTAATAATTTTTCCATGCTTCTTAATAATGTTGTCACAAAAGAATAAAGGGCATCTGACTCTCAACTTTACATCATTTTCAATTACATTCAAGTGTTCCTGTGACTACACACTGCCTGCCAGTCAATTATCTGAGCTCATAACGAAACAATATTTGCTCTTAAGCTTGGATCTCACAGGAGGCAATCACATCTACATGGGCCTCTCTTCAAAGTGGATTCTTATGTGAGTTATAAAGAGTGATCAGAGATAGATTTTGGATCACTTGACAGCCAATTAATAAAACTAAGTTCTTCTTGAATAGTGCTCGATCTCTAAGGAGCATCCTGGCTCAAAGATGCCAGAACAACTTTCCGAGTCGGGATGCTGGACACTGAACAATCAGTGCAGCAAATAAGACAAACTCTTTCAACAGGAGAGTGTGGGGATAAGGGACTATCCATCGTTTTGCAATATGGGGCTCATTAGTGCATTCTGAGGCACACATTTCTTAATATGCAAATATAAAACTAGAAACAGTGTTGTTGTACTGCTATTTTAATATATCACCAGAAGCAACCACTTGAACTTTGCCTCACAGTCAGGGCCGGACTGGGACCCGAAACCGGCCCTGGCAAACTGCTCGGTCGGCCCCCCTGGGGGGCTGAGGGGGTGCGGCCGAGCTGTTTGCAAGGGCCGGTTTCTGACGATTTTGTTACCGGGGGCCGATGTTGCAGGCCCCCGGTACCAAAACGCCCCCAGGGGCCCAAAACTGGCCCCCACCCTGGCGGCCCACCGGGGAAATGCCCGGTGCCCGCTACGGCCAGTCCGGCACTGCTCACAGTCTTACTTTAGAAAACGTACGAGTGTCTGTCTTAAAGGCGAGCTAGTGGACACTGAACAGAAGGTTTGTTCTAACACAAAAACAGGACTAATCAATGTTAAACTTTTTGTGGTGTATTTACTAGGGTATGGGACAAACAACGTTTTTCTTCAGGCTATATTATAAAAAGACATTTGCACCAGGAAAGGAATAGAGGAAGTCAATTGTAGATATATTGATGGTCATAGACAAGACATTTATTGCTCATACATCAAATAAAATACATATTAGCACATACATGCTTGTGCTGCGAAATTAAGCTGTTTGTGACATAAAACCGAATGAAAAGTATCTATCTTAACAGATCTTTCTCAGAGAACCTTCCAAAAGATCCGTATGATCTCACAGGACCACCAAATGTGTGCAAATGTTTCCCTTTCTACACCACATTTCCAGCACCTGTCTGACCCTGGTGGAAATGCGCAGGTGTAAAATACCATGGATACTTTTGTTCATGTGCTTCCTGTTTTTGCGGGATACTTGTAAAAGGTTTTGGCGTGTTGCCCCACATTCCCTCCCATCGGACCCCACAATGCTTCTTTGTAAATCCACTTTCTATGTGTGCTGAAAGGGGTGTTTACCTTGAGGTTTGCTGTTAATTATTGTCTCAGTAAGAAACAATGGTTCCTAGTGCGATAAACTATTAGAACACGATTATGAAAAAATAAACATGGCTATATTAGAACTACTCACAGTTGGAAATGACGTAGGCCATCACAGTTTTTTATATGTATTTGTGAGACATTGAATTATTAATTGGTGTGGGTGACTACCCACCTCAAGGAATAATCACAACCCTTGATAGGGTGAACCCTCAAAGTTAATAAATGAAACGAGAGTCCAGATATTCATCACATTCTGAAACGGGGCTTCCGCCGCCCTCTGCATTTTGATGTCTCGTTGGTGCCAGGTCCTCTCTGCTTCCACTCTACCTGTCCACTCTGCTTAGGTCGCCCTCTGCATTTTGATGCCTCGCTGGTGCCAGGTCCACTCTACCTGTCCACTCTGTCTGGCTCTTTATAAAATACCGGAACACGAACCGTTTCCACAATGTCGGTTGCAACCGTTTCTTTACTCTTGTGCTGCTGCCCAACTCTTTTTTTGTCAAACTTGTATGTTTTAAAATGCAATACTGGAACCCGAACTGGTATTGCATTTTACTTTATCACCGTGCTGGGAGCTCCAGGAAATGAAGTGGAAGGCAGATGAGATCCGGGGCTGGCAGCCTACGGGCTCAAGCTCCCTCCCACCCACGCATCCATAATCATCGCCAAACTCGGTCCCAATACAACAATAAGCCTGCTTACTCCCCAGTTCCTTGCCGCATTCAGTGCCAGGACTTTCTCTGGAGGAGAACTCTTAAAAAAACAATATCTCCCCGCCAGGAATGCTGTGTAACTGGTCTATTTTCTTATTTCTACTAGAAACAGACTAATTGCTGCTGCTCTAAGTGGCAGGATCCCTGTGTTTTCTTACTTTATATTTCGCATATCTATTTGTGTTTCTTTATGATTCTGTTTGTTGTGGTGCGCACACATGTATGTTTTGTTTTACTAAAATTTCATAGTTAGCAGGCGATTGTTGCTGTCATGCACTATGGCATACTATAATTTTCAGCCTCTGCAAACTTCCGTTCTACAACAATGAAGCCACAGAGGGTATTAAAGGTGGATGGTGCCATTTTAAAAACTGAAAAAGATTATTATCTGTCCTGAACTGGGCTCTCTCACTGCACTCCTGGTGCCTAAACTCCATACGTCAGCATAATGTGTGCACACTTTCCTGTGTAGTTCTGATTTAAAATGGCAAATATGGAACTATTGCTCTGTGCACTCTGCGGAGAGGCCAAGGATTAAATGTGCAGCTTTCTGTCCCACTGGCAGGCACAATAGGAAGCTCACAATGCCTTCATCCTAAATTCCAAAGTTATTAAATCTTACCCCCACCATGAACACTAATGCACGCCCTTAACAAAGACTAACAAGCATTGGCATAGCCAATAGGTCTCGCTTTTGGGACCTTATAAGTGTTTACCCATGCAACAGTTGATGTTGTTGCACCAAGGATATTGTGCTGCATAACTAAATACTTATAAGGTCCCAAAAGCGAGACCTATTGGCTATGCCAATGCTTGTTTTATAAAGCTGTTTACTGTGTTTGAATTTGAGGGGGACATTTTCATTGAATTTGGTATTTGAGCGGGAGGGGGAATTGGACCTTGTTTTTAAATCTACTTCCACCGAAGCCGCCATCTTTGGGACGGACGCGGTCTAGTTGTTCTCCCATGTTGATTACAAAACGCAACGCTGCGCGAGCGCGCTCGTACTCGTAACAGAGTTGATACTCTGTCCCTTTGTGCCATACTTGCTGCTATTTTCTCTGCTCTTTGGTCACTTTTCTAAATGTTTTTAGTTTTTAAGGCATCCTGTTTTTAGGTCTCGCCTACGCAGCGCGCATGCGCTGCATAGGAGGAGACCTTTAGCCATCGGTTCCCTTTTTCCCCCAAAAACGTGCACGCGTTCCATTGCCTTCAATGGCAACGCGTGCACGTGTGGCGATTGCCTTGCGGGAGCGAGCGGCAGCGCCATATGGTATCCATTATCGCCGCTGGCTCCCGCAAGGGAATCGGCAGGCCCCCCTCCCCCCTGCTGCCGCGCGAGGCGCGCTTTTGCTTGTTAACTTTTCTCACCGCAGACCCAGGCAGCCCAGCGCTCGTATCCGTCCCCAATCTGCAGTAATAGCAAAAAGGTCAGGCTACGAAGATTGTTCCACACATCAAACAAAACCAGTTCAGAGCCGTGATTGGATATCAGACTGCGATGGCTGCAAATCAAAGAGCGCAAACACTTCCTGTCTCGTATCATCTCTCGCGCACAGAAAACCTACGAGTGCTTCGCCGGGTCAGCTCTGGTAATCAAAGCTGTTGCGTGCTCCTTTTAACTATGACTGGAGACATAGCTTAGGTGAAACTCAGAGCCTCGCAGCTTGCGACCGTTCCCTTGCCGGCCCTAAACTCCACCCCAATCTCTGCTCCTTTGGTGAGTACCTGCACTCATATTTGTCCATTTAAATGTCAGTAACTGAGTGTAACAAGTTTACTGTATACAGATATAGATATCTCTCATTTAGCTGGACCTAGGGTAACGTTTCTATGCTATTAATTGACTGCAGTTTAAATAGCAGAGCTTAAATATTATTTGGCGAGCAGACTGTAAAAAATGAAACATATATCACTATTTCATTGACAGCCAGTCAAACAGCAGTTGGCGAGTCAAACATAAAAATCTCACTTTTACTTGTGGTGCTGGCTATCTAGCTGGCCGTCGCGTAATTAGTATAGTTTCTAATCTATTTATTTATAGTTATGTACGAGACGAGAGAATAACACAGACACCAATTTGACTGGCAGTCAATTAAACAGAAGAGAATCTTTACTATTTGGCAGGCAGCCGTGAGATCCCGTGCAGTTAACCAGTGTCTAGAATTGGAAGTGTCCTTTGTGATTAAGTCGCAATGCTTTATAAAACTGTAAAGTCACACTTTGACCATTTCGGTTTCGTGTTCATAATTACACCTGAATGCGTCACCTCTAAACAATCTAAAGTATTTCTGTAGAAAAGAAACACAAATACATGGTAACGTACATAAAATAAATTCATTATCTAGACGTACCAGGAATGGTGAACTCAGCCCGAGAACGTCAAACAAGACTCCTCGCCCAGAAATATATCAGGCTTGGTTGATTTGTTTGCTGTATTGCGACATTCTTTTTAGTAAAGGAAAGTGAAACTAAAATGCTGCTACATATCATTGATCGCAAGTCATGGAGGGTGGTGCTTTAGGAGAAAGGGAATGTAAACAGCCGCAAGCGCTATGACTGTGCAACAAAATGAAAAGAAGAAAATAATAGATCGTGAAGGAGACAGAACTGCTTACGTCAGAGTGATTTTACGGACAAGGGTCAGAGCGAAAGAGCACCGTAAAAGGGTGTTACTGTCCCGATCTCCAAAAATATACAGAAACAAATCTATCCCACATGTAGGACACTTCCTCTCACTCATTATATCCCGATAACAATATAAAAGTGACCTGTAAACAGAATACCTCAGTCAGACAGACACCACGGAGCAGCAGACGCAGTGTTCCACAAACTTCAGAGGAGTTGAGTGAAGCGAAAGTGAAAGCGAAATGTCACATCTAGAAAGAAAGTATATATGCGGCCTCGCCAGAATAAAGACAAGCTTGTGAGAACCTTAAGCCAGAGAAGCAACGCAAAAACAGCAGCGTTAAATATTTATTAGTAAAGGACAGGATGTCAGCAGAAAAAAACAACGCACCGACGTTTGACAAGTTAATGGTGTGCAGTTTCCTTTAAGAGGAATATATCTCATCAGTGTTCCCCTTTAACCTTTTAGGAACCAGTGGCGGCTCTAAAATAGGCAACATGCATCCCAGCCTCCATCCATATTCCCAGTTCACCCACGGGCGTAATTATCTATAGTACATCAGGTGCAGTGGCACCGGAGTGATTGCGGTGTCCACTGCTCACCCGTTAGCCGGGAGGCGGGTGGCTCTCTTTGCTCTAGGGACTTTGGCAGCCTTGCCATACCAATGCGCTCAGCCCTGTTGCTCTGTTATATCTTCACAGAAATACGGGAGACTGAAATCCTGAGCAACGCGGGCACTCAATGTGCAAAGTAAAAGCTCCCGTAACCTTGGGGTAAACTTCAAACTGCTCCAATGGAGAATAATGGCCTCATTTAGCCTATGGCTGCCTGTCTGCGCGTGTCAGTGTGGCAGAGGTAAGTACCTCCACCAGGGCTTTAAGGGGGATGAAAAAACTGGGGGGTCTCTCATAAGGGCGTGGTCGATGTAATTAAGGGGAGAGCGCTGCTAAAGGTGAAGAGTTTATTTGTGTTCAGGTTTTCATCACTCGAACTCTCCTAAGCGCCCCACCCCAGAACGCCGTTCTTTTTAGGAGGTCTTCTATTGATGCCCACTCCCTTAGCAGATGGCAGCTACTATTACTCCCCCTTGCTTTCAGTTCAGCCAAGCCCTGGTAAGGAGGTGGGTGCTGCTCTTTACCCCTCCCCCCTTTATGTAGCATGCCTGGCTGAGTTAATAATACCTAGGCTGTTTCATGCCTGCAGCCAGCGAACTATATTTTTCAGCCAGGCCTCTCTTCTGCAAAAATGTCCCCCGTTAAGCCAGACACATCTGCCCAGCCTCGCCTCCATTTTAATTAGACACTGGAATGGGGGACTGACCCAGCAGGTCTCTTACATAAAGTGCCCGGTCTGCTAATCCTGCCTTTGCATTCCGTGTGCAGAGTATCACCCTCTCGAGGGCTGACATCTCCCGGTGCAAAATTACTGCTGCCTCCGACACAGTAGTTGCAATAAGGGAATGATCAGCATTGAAAAGATATAGTGTTTAAACAATGATTTATGGCACATGGGCACTTTTGGGTGCAAAAAGCATCCTCGTTTCTAAAATGGGGACACATACACACATTTTAGCGCTGTATGCTGGGTTTGTCTTTGTCCCTTCATTTCCTGTAACATGTGGGCAGGCACACTCCCATCACCATTATATCTCTTACTATTATAAGGGCACTACATGTTCCACCCGCCCTTCTATAGTATAATACCTGACCCTTGCAGCTTCTTCACTCTCTTGTGGCCTGTACAAGCCCATCCTGGCTTGATTGGCGGCTCACTCCCCCGTTCACTAGTGGCATGTGAAGCATCAGTAGATGTTGTAGCACCCCTAATAATGTGCTGCATGGCCAAAAACTTACAAGGTCCCAAAGGCGAGACCTATTGGCTATGCCAATGCTTGTTTTATAAAGCTGTTTACTGTGTTTGAATTTGAGGGGGACATTTTCATTGAATTTGGTATTTGAGCGGGAGGGGGAATTGAACCTTGTTTTTAAATCTACTTCCACCGACGCCGCCATCTTTGGGCCGGACGCGGTCTAGTTGTTCTCCCATGTTGATTACAAAACGCGACGCTGCACGAGCGCGCTCGTACTTGTAACAGAGTTGATACTCTGTCCCTTTGTGCCATACTTGCTGCTATTTTCTCTGCTCTTTGGTCACTTTTCTAAATGTTTTTAGTTTTTATGGCATCCTGTTTTTTTATAAAGCTGTTTACTGTGTTTGAATTTGAGGGGGACATTTTCATTGAATTTGGTATTTGAGCGGGAGGGGGAATCGAACCTTGTTTTTAAATCTATTTCCACCGACGCCGCCATCTTTGGGACGGACGCGGTCTAGTTGTTCTCCCATGTTGATTACAAAACGCAACGCTGCGCGACGCTGCGCGATGCTGCGTGAGCGCGCAGCGGATGCACCGCTGGCGCGCCGAAGGCGCGCCTAAGGCAAGCCCGTCTGCGCCCGTCCGCGTCCGGAACGCAGCCAGCATCAGTTATACTGCTCAAAATGGTCCTGGGGTACGAACTAACTGGTCTAGAAAGCAACTTTGGGATTTTAATGTGGGGCAATGTACCCATCCCACTTACCCTGACCTCTGCTTGGCAAAATTGGGATCAGGGCTTTCAATGTAATACCTGTTCCTTTGTGCTTGGGGGATCGGAGGGGCTACAGGGGGCAGAGGTAGGTGGTGTCAAGTCCTCTATTCCTGACACTGGTGTTAATAAGCCTACTATCAGAGCCTGCCTGGTTAACTGTAGATCTCTCCCCAAACACTCGGAGGACATTTGGCTCTCCCTCGAGTCTAATCATTGGGACCTCATGTTTTTGACAGAAACATGGTTAACAGATACTTCTTACCCTGATATTGCTCTGGCATTACCCGCTGGTTTTAAGATCTCCAAGGTAAATCGGGCAGACAATAGGCGAGGAGGGGGTCTTGCGATTATTTTGAATGATAAGTGGGATATCTCTTGTAAAAAAATTGAGAACGTCGGCTCTATTGAGGCCATGTCTTTTTCTATTTAAACCTTCCCAGGGCATACCCTTGCGGGCATGTTGGTTTATCGACCCCCGAGCTCAGCAGCTGCTCACCTCTCAAAATTAGGGGACGTTATAGCTGACCTCTCACTAAGATATGCTAACCTTACGGTTTTGGGTGATTTTAACGTCCATATGGACGTGATGGATTGTGCCTTGGCGCTCCAAGCGACTGAGATGTTGGGAGGATTAAATTTGACTCAGCAGGTAATGTCCGCCACACATTGTGCTGGTCATGTGTTGGACCTTATTTTTTCTAATGATTCCACTATCAAGGTGGAGGCTCCTCTGCCTTTGACATGGTCAGACCACTGGTTGGTCCCATTCAGTTTGTCAAGACACTGTGGGACACACAGTGTGAGACCAGAGTTTGAGAAGAAGAGAAACTGGAAGAGAGTATCTATTGAGGCCATGGGTCCCGTCCTGCGTGACATCCCACTCCAGCTTACAGGCAATCCTAGCTTAGATGCAATCACGTTTAATGAATGGGTTACTGCTTCCCTTGATGCTATCGCTCCCATGAAACTGATGAAACCTGCTAGGAAAAAGCCTTCCGCTCTTTGGTTTTCGTCAGAGCTTCAGTCAGAAAAAAGCGCATGCAAAAAGTTGGAGCGTATCTGGCGGAAAACTTATAATCCAGATGCGAAGAGCACTTATAAAGCTGCACAACAAAAATGTCATGCCCTTAAACGCCTGGCTATTAAGAATTTCCTAGCCAATCAAATTAAAGAATCGGACAACTCTTCCAAGGAAATATTTAAGATCGTTCAAGATTTTATGAAACCTCAAGCCACCTTGAGCACGATTACGCCATCAGCTGACCTATGCAGGGATTTGTCGACTTTTTTCCAGGAAAAGGTTCAATCCATATACTCCTCTTTCTTGGTGTCCGGGGATAAGCTAACCACATTTGTGGCTCCTGCTTCTCCCTGTCTCTGGACTGAATTTCAGCCTTTCTGTCCAACCTCGTCCCTGCGAGACCTTGTAAGAATTAAGTCAGGCTCGCCCCTTGATCCGTGTCCAGCTAGATTTTTTAACTTGCTGGCTCCTCTCCTTAATCTCCACTTAAATGTCATTTGGAATGCTTCTCTAAGGCTAGGTAGTTTCCCCTCAGTGTGGAAAAAGGCCTTGGTCTTGCCTAATCTTAAAAAGGAAGATGCAGATCCTAGCATACTCAAGAACTTTAGGCCTATCTCGCTCCTTCCTGCCCCTGCTAAAATTTTGGAGAAGGAAGTTCAGAGACAGCTTTCCAACTATCTGGAGTCCAATAATCTCCTCACGACTCCCAATCGGGCTTCAGGAAGGGCTATAGTACTGAGACTGCTCTGCTGGAGGTGGCGGAAACCATCCGAGAATCCCTAGACCATGGTAGCTGTGCCAGGCTAGTGCTGTTAAATTTATCTGCAGCCTTTGATACGGTCTCTCATTCGATTCTCTTAGACCGATTGACACAGCTGGGTATCTCGGGGACCATCTTAAATTGGTTCCAATCCTTTCTGGATGAGCGGTCTCAGCAGGTCTTCCTTCGCCCACATGTCTCCTCCTCTCGTTCCATGGGTTGTGGAGTTCCTCAGGGTTCGGCGCTGAGCCCGACCCTGTTCAATGTCTATCTTGCTCCTCTGGCATCATTAGTGGATCATTGTGGCGTGCGAATAATATCATACGCTGACGACACGCAGTTGGTGTTTTCATTTAAAGACACCCCGAAGGCTGCGTTTGACAGCTTTAGGCATTGCCTAATTAAGATCGTTTCTTGGATGACAGATAATCGCCTCAAGTTGAACACCGATAAAACTGAGGTGATGTTTTTTAATCAACCTTCACCTCCATCGGCTGATCTATGGTGGCCGATGCAGCTGAATCCCCCTCCTACCCCGGTCACCTCTGTCAGAAATTTAGGTTTTAAATTTGACTCAGAATTGTCGGTGAAGGCCCAGATTGGCCAAGTTTCCAGAGCGTGTTTTTGGAAGCTCAAAACCTTGCGCAGATTTCTCCACCTACTACCGATGGACTGTCGGGCCACAATAGTCCATGCCTTGATTACATCTCAGCTGGACTACGCTAACAGCTTGTATCTGGGTCTTCCTGCCTATCTCATTCAGAGGCTTCAGACAGTCCAGAATGCCGCTGCTAGGTTTCTCAGAAATGTGCCTCTTCGACATCACATTTCCCCTCATTTGCGCAGTCTTCACTGGCTTCTGGTGAAAAGGAGAATCGAATTCAAGGCCCTGTCTCTTGCCTTTAGAGCTACTAGAGACAATGGACCAGGTTATCTGAGGCTGAGACTTCAGAAATACCATCAGAACAGGACCTTGCGCTCGAATTCACAGCTGCTTCTCTGCTCTCCTTCTTTCCGTAAAGCCAGGATTGGAGGGCTTGCCTTTGCTGTAAGAACAGCCGCCCTTTGGAATGCTATGCCTCTTTACCTGCGCAAAGCTGAATCTGAATCCATTTTCAGGAGTGCCTTGAAAACATGGCTTTTTGATCTTCCTTAGTTTGTCTTTTTTCCTCTTTTGTCTTTCCTTAGCGCCGGGACACTGCCGTTGGTGGTAGCCGTGCACTCTATAAATGTTTTGGTATGGTATGGTAAATGACAATGCCTTTTACCAATATAGGTCGCGTACCTGCATGCTTGTAATTTAATTTTATACTTGTGTTTATATTACCCTCGTCTCTTGACTCTCACTTGTGCACCCCCGCCCCCCGCTCTTTGCTAATGCAGGTGCAGTTTCCCCACACATGCAGTGTTCCATTCTCATTATTTCGTGTGTTTCATGTTCATTTCCTATTGTCTCACACATGTGAACATTCCAGTCTCATTGGCTCATGGACGTGCAGAATCCAGTGTTAGTGATTCCTGTATGTACAGTTTCCCTAGATCACAGGCGACCAGCACAGGCATGGGCAGTGTTGCAGTCGCTGCTCATGAACAAACTGCGTTTCATTGTAACTAGCTCATGCATGCGCAGAGAACAGGTGTCAATAGCGCCTACGTGCGAATTATCGCAGCCTCCAAATCTTATGCATGTCCAGTACTCCAGGGGCCTTAGCTAATGCATCAGCAGTGTTCCAGCTTTATTAGCTCATCCTGGTGCCGCAGCCAGCCCCAGCTGGCCGTACACGTGCAGTGTTTTAGTCTCTGCGTCTTGCGCAGGATCTCAGTCTCATAAGCACATGCACATTGATGCTCCATGGCCATTAGCTGATGCATGTGCTAAGCTTTAGTCTCAGTGGCTCGTGCATGAGCAGTGCAGCAGACAGTATGTACTCGAATTGCCAGTGGCCGCCGTGTGCAGGGCGAGAGGCGCGCTGCACTTGTTGCACTGGTGCAGTCACGGCCGCAGACTGCAGAGACACCCGTTTAATAAAACAAGCTCGTGGCAGCTTCACGCGTTAAGGTCTGTCAGTGTTTTCTGAGCTATATTGGTTCCTGACTGCCAGGAGTTAGTCAAATGCACTGCAGATGAAGGGAACGCGCAGCTGCGGACATGCATGCCTAACACATGAGCCAATGAATGCAGCATGGTCTAGAGAGCTGGAGGCACGTTTGCCCTTGTATGAATTCTCAAGATCGATAACTGTTCTTTCGCCCGTGCACAAGGTAGATCACGTCCCAAAGGACACCGAGCAAATGATCTGCTTCCTCACCGATGCGCGGACCTCGCTCAGTTCTTGGCAGATGATCCACTTTTTGCACACATCTAACCGCACCTGTTGGTCCATTGACGCGGCCGAGACTGCAGTTTGGTTGTTTGATACAGAGCGAACTGCCGTGGTTGCGGGAACGTGTCCGCGCGGCTGACGCACCACTGCTGCAGTCCGGCGCAGGCGGTGTGGGACGCTCTCTGGCGCGCGGCTGCACCCTGAGTCTTAGCTGGTGTTAACTGTGTCTTCAAGAAATATGCAGCAACCACTGCATGCTCACTGGAAAAACCAGCTTCCGTTCTTTGCGCTTCCTTTTCCGGCCCGCCTACAACCAGGCACGGGCGCCTGACTTCCGGGTCGCGCTGCTTTCTCCGGCTCCGAAGTGCGGGGTAGGCTCCCGCCTTTAACTGAGCACAACTGCAGGGTGGGCTCCCGCCTCAAGGAACACAGAATGCGGGGTGGGCTCCCGCTCAACCACAATGCGGGGTGGGCTCCCGCTCACAGAGTGGCACAAACTGCACTACTTTAAAACAAGCATTTGCAATGCAATACGACTCGCATTTACGCGAGACGTATTGCATTAAAAATGGGAGTGCGGGCGTTTAAGAAGGCACGAACGGGAGTGGAGGGGGTGATGGGGGACGAGAAGTGACGAACTGCGGGAGGGGATGGGGGGACACAGGGCAGAAAATAGTGTTGGAGTAAAGGGGCCAATAGCCAGGGAAGGATACAAATGACAACATGGCCATCAGGAGGAGGGACTAACAAGCCTAAAACCAATCAGAAGGCTGCATTTAGGGCGTAAGCCAATCAAAAAGATGGGCGGAGATTGGGCGGAGCTTCAAGAAAGCTTCCACGCTATAGTATATACTGCATGTCTCAACGAGACAGCGCAAGCGCTGCCTAGGCGAGACCTAAAAATGAAAATCGCAATTAGAGGAAACGTTCTGGGAAGGAAATAAAATGTCGAAAAGAGAAGTACTGTTGGAAATGTGCATGGTTCACCCTCTGCACAGAAGATGCTCATGATAACCAGTGGTCGAAGTGTGTGAGATCGGGGAGGGGGAATTCTTTTCTTCTTAGACAAATAATCAAGATAGTTCATTGCAATACCAATATTACACAATCTTATAAAATCTTTAATGTGCCTCTAGGTGCATTACTATGAGAAATGCAAATGTCCCTTAATCAGAGGTCTGTTCTCTTGAAGATCCATTATCTTGATTAGTCCAATGCAAATTATGTCGTTCTCAGAGATCTTCATCACTCTTTGTCTTAACTTTCTCCCACCTTTCATACCTAGAGATGGAGTCATGTCTGTCAGGAGTGGCTGTCTTCTTCCTCATCCTCTGGATTTAACTGTTTTCAAACCCCAACATATCTATATTAGGGTTTTCAGAATCTTCACCAACTAGGCTGTTTCATGATGCTAGGCTTGTTTTACACCGCTCTTATGTTCAAGCACCCAGAGATCTAATACAGAGTCGAACAGGGAGAATGGATCACTGCGCATCAACTCCCAGTGAGTAAAATTATTTTTTTACCAGTTGGTTTCCTGGATTGGATATCTTGGATAAAGTTTAAAGATTCCAGCAGGGGTTTGTAATGTCACTACAGCTTTAGGGCAGTAGGGGGTTGCAAATGCATGAACTTTGCAGGGCTATCACACCAGATTTTCCCAGGAAGCAGCGGGGTATATTGCATTTTGTCTGTCCGGAAGGATGAGTTCAGCGGTTATGCCTGGGTCCAACTCTGGATGGGAAGCTGTGAATGCAAGTAAGTGTACTGAATTATTTCCAGTAAGCATAGATGCTGGCACACAGCCTGCTGGTACGATTCCATCAGGGCAGCCCTGCAGGGGCACAGCCCTGTACTGCCCGTGCATGGGGGCAGCTGAAGGAAGATATCCTTGGGTAGGGCTGAAGCATGAATTGAGCTATCCTGGACGGCAAGCAGGACACTATGGGACCCAGGGGCTGGGTGGACTACCACTAGACTCAAAACGAGCAACCGGGGTGTTGGTTCAAACCTGAATGTGGGTAGGCCTCGTCCACATGAACTCCCTGAGTTCTGAGCCCTATTTATAGACTACCTTTCTGGAGCGTGTTCTTGAGAATTTAAGGAAGAGATATTTTGAGTGAGTGAATACTCTCTCTCTGCTTTCTAATCCATTTCAGCTCAGTTGTCAGCTTTCCACCGAGTCTATCCTTCTCTTTCAGCTTCAGTCACACTTTAATGCCTAAACATTGTCTTTCCATGCCCTTCCCGCAACCACCAACACTGGCCCCTAAGGATTCAGAACGACTATGAATCTTTTTGTCTGGGGGAAAATGCCTCATCTTGTTTTCCATTTGACATGCTTTCTTAACATACATACATGCTTATTTAATGTTAAAATAAACAAGAAATGAGGCATTATTTTGCAACCAAGCTGTTGACAGAGCATTGCATCTGATATGTCACCTGAAAGATAATATTATGCCTGGTACCAGTCAGTAAGGGGAAGCCATTTGGCTTTCCACCGTGAATTATATGCGAGGATTTCTGAATACATTTTTACAATGCCCTAGTGTACTCTTCTCTTTTGATGCAGGAGGGAGTGAGGTGGAGACTCAGAATGGCGCCACAGTGGTCTGCAGACATGGGTACCGCAGGTGAAGAGATGGCAGCAAGTGAGTGTGGTAACTTTTTATGTTTTTTCCTTTTACTATAATATTTGGGTGCCAAAGAAACCAGAAAAAACCGACACATTGCCGAATGGAAAATAAAGAAAATGGTCCCTTCAGAGGAACCCAGTGACCATCCTTCTTACACGATGGCCATATTCTGCATTGGGGGGGGGAGGGGTGCCCCACTGATGCTCAATCGCCTTAGATCTTGCTATTGCCCTATTATTATGGGTGATTTTAGCAAGAAATACTAATTCTCAGTAGGAAACAAAATGCATCTGAGCATATTGTTTTTATTACTAGTTTTTTTGTCCAAGAAATCAGAAATAATATATGAAGATGAAATATGTTAGATTTTTTTTGTCAGGGCTTTAGTGCTACAGCGGCCTTTTAAAGGTAGGTAATAATTGTAATAGATCTGCAGCCGGAAGTGTCACCTTCAAAGCATCCCATCTCCGGCTTTGAAGGCGTTAACATGTGTTGCTTTATCGTGCAAATTCATGGACTTGGCCCGGGGCGGCTGTTGTTTACAGTACAGCAGAAGGGAGCTTCGCAGCCGAGGCATTAAATATAGGTCAAAAGCTTTCACTTCTCCCAATGAAAGGTAGTCTATTTTTAAAGACAGTTTGACGCACAACAGGACGTGATAGATACAAATGTTTGTAGCCTGTGCTCTTATACTTATTAAAATCAGTTTATTGGGTCTCTTTGAGGCAATTTTTGTCAGCATTCTTGAAAACCTTCATGTAGGTAAACAGATTTTGGGTTTCAGTGAGCCATGAGCACAGCAGTGCCCAGTGACCCCAACCCGCAGGAATGTGCCGTATTTAACATCATACAGCGCATTCCTGTCCTTTCCATATGCTAGTGCACAATGTGCTGCCTAGCGCCAACACAGGCAGAAACACCTTCCTGCACAAAAACCGTCCTCTGAGGTATTTCCCTCTTTCTGTGTGTGCTGCGGAATTTAAGTTCCTTGTGATTTATCACCTACAAAGAATTATGAAAAGCAAAAGTATTGTCTTCAAAGTGGACTGAGGGAAAACCTCCATCAATAGGTTCTCGAATTTTATGTTAGAGTATGTTAATATCAAGGAGTGCATTATTTGCAGCACCACTTCTTTTTACAAACACATTTTTACTTGTGGATGTGCCCTATTTATTTTGGGAACGAGACAATGATCCTTTGTCAATTGTTACCAAAAATATCATGGGACACCAATCCATACTTCATGAGTTTTTGCATTTGCGATTGTGGGCAACTATATATTTTAAGAACAGGAATATTTCCTCTCCAAGTCTGAGGATGCCTATCTTGTCTACAAATTCTTATCCTTACTTCATGTTTTCTGTTTAAAATAGTTCACAATTACTAATTCTATGTGCAGAAATGGAAAGATAACCAGTAAGAACAGCTGTTGCTTTTACTAAAATACAATCTAACAATATGTTCATTTATCAATTTCTTCAATAAAATGACACTAAGGGCCTGATTACGATGGGGGCCGGACGAGCGTCCGACCGCCATCACCGCGGGCAGGGGACCACCCGACAAGACGTTGGCGGTCTCACCACCCAATTACAATGTGCCCGCTGGGCTGGTGGACGGAAAAGTGCTTCATTACACAGCAGCAGTGTTATTGAGAACTTTGTGCACATTCATGCCCTGTGTGCCAGGCACCATGTGGTGCCTGGCACACGGTGCATGAATGTGCGTGGGGGAACTACATGTGACCCCAGGGCCAATTTACAGTGGCCCATGGGGGCCCTGCTTGCGGGCCCTCAAAGTCCCTTTCCGACTGCCTTTTCATTCAGTCTGCCCGACATCATAATGAGGGCCTTAGAAACATTAAACAGTAATCAAGTGATGAATAAAATTTATGAAACACATCCTACATACAACATTTCACAGATATAGCTAAAAAGTATCAGATACAAATTGCAAGGTCATTCATACAAATACTGGAATTTTTAACCCTATGATTGTAATCTATTGAGTATCATTATGTTAATAAGACCCCCTTATTTAACATTTCTAGTGGCATACATATTCTCTGGGTGCCTATTCTTAAGAAGGAAGAGAACTGATTCCCATCTGTTTGAGTAATTACATTTTTGAAAGAAAAGATTAATAATTTTTCCATGCTTCTTAATAATGTTGTCACAAAAGAATAAAGGGCATCTGACTCTCAACTTTACATCATTTTCAATTACATTCAAGTGTTCCTGTGACTACACACTGCCTGCCAGTCAATTATCTGAGCTCATAACGAAACAATATTTGCTCTTAAGCTTGGATCTCACAGGAGGCAATCACATCTACATGGGCCTCTCTTCAAAGTGGATTCTTATGTGAGTTATAAAGAGTGATCAGAGATAGATTTTGGATCACTTGACAGCCAATTAATAAAACTAAGTTCTTCTTGAATAGTGCTCGATCTCTAAGGAGCATCCTGGCTCAAAGATGCCAGAACAACTTTCCGAGTCGGGATGCTGGACACTGAACAATCAGTGCAGCAAATAAGACAAACTCTTTCAACAGGAGAGTGTGGGGATAAGGGACTATCCATCGTTTTGCAATATGGGGCTCATTAGTGCATTCTGAGGCACACATTTCTTAATATGCAAATATAAAACTAGAAACAGTGTTGTTGTACTGCTATTTTAATATATCACCAGAAGCAACCACTTGAACTTTGCCTCACAGTCAGGGCCGGACTGGGACCCGAAACCGGCCCTGGCAAACTGCTCGGTCGGCCCCCCTGGGGGGCTGAGGGGGTGCGGCCGAGCTGTTTGCAAGGGCCGGTTTCTGACGATTTTGTTACCGGGGGCCGATGTTGCAGGCCCCCGGTACCAAAAACGCCCCCAGGGGCCCAAAACTGGCCCCCACCCTGGCGGCCCACCGGGGAAATGCCCGGTGCCCGCTACGGCCAGTCCGGCACTGCTCACAGTCTTACTTTAGAAAACGTACGAGTGTCTGTCTTAAAGGCGAGCTAGTGGACACTGAACAGAAGGTTTGTTCTAACACAAAAACAGGACTAATCAATGTTAAACTTTTTGTGGTGTATTTACTAGGGTATGGGACAAACAACGTTTTTCTTCAGGCTATATTATAAAAAGACATTTGCACCAGGAAAGGAATAGAGGAAGTCAATTGTAGATATATTGATGGTCATAGACAAGACATTTATTGCTCATACATCAAATAAAATACATATTAGCACATACATGCTTGTGCTGCGAAATTAAGCTGTTTGTGACATAAAACCGAATGAAAAGTATCTATCTTAACAGATCTTTCTCAGAGAACCTTCCAAAAGATCCGTATGATCTCACAGGACCACCAAATGTGTGCAAATGTTTCCCTTTCTACACCACATTTCCAGCACCTGTCTGACCCTGGTGGAAATGCGCAGGTGTAAAATACCATGGATACTTTTGTTCATGTGCTTCCTGTTTTTGCGGGATACTTGTAAAAGGTTTTGGCGTGTTGCCCCACATTCCCTCCCATCGGACCCCACAATGCTTCTTTGTAAATCCACTTTCTATGTGTGCTGAAAGGGGTGTTTACCTTGAGGTTTGCTGTTAATTATTGTCTCAGTAAGAAACAATGGTTCCTAGTGCGATAAACTATTAGAACACGATTATGAAAAAATAAACATGGCTATATTAGAACTACTCACAGTTGGAAATGACGTAGGCCATCACAGTTTTTTATATGTATTTGTGAGACATTGAATTATTAATTGGTGTGGGTGACTACCCACCTCAAGGAATAATCACAACCCTTGATAGGGTGAACCCTCAAAGTTAATAAATGAAACGAGAGTCCAGATATTCATCACATTCTGAAACGGGGCTTCCGCCGCCCTCTGCATTTTGATGTCTCGTTGGTGCCAGGTCCTCTCTGCTTCCACTCTACCTGTCCACTCTGCTTAGGTCGCCCTCTGCATTTTGATGCCTCGCTGGTGCCAGGTCCACTCTACCTGTCCACTCTGTCTGGCTCTTTATAAAATACCGGAACACGAACCGTTTCCACAATGTCGGTTGCAACCGTTTCTTTACTCTTGTGCTGCTGCCCAACTCTTTTTTTGTCAAACTTGTATGTTTTAAAATGCAATACTGGAACCCGAACTGGTATTGCATTTTACTTTATCACCGTGCTGGGAGCTCCAGGAAATGAAGTGGAAGGCAGATGAGATCCGGGGCTGGCAGCCTACGGGCTCAAGCTCCCTCCCACCCACGCATCCATAATCATCGCCAAACTCGGTCCCAATACAACAATAAGCCTGCTTACTCCCCAGTTCCTTGCCGCATTCAGTGCCAGGACTTTCTCTGGAGGAGAACTCTTAAAAAAACAATATCTCCCCGCCAGGAATGCTGTGTAACTGGTCTATTTTCTTATTTCTACTAGAAACAGACTAATTGCTGCTGCTCTAAGTGGCAGGATCCCTGTGTTTTCTTACTTTATATTTCGCATATCTATTTGTGTTTCTTTATGATTCTGTTTGTTGTGGTGCGCACACATGTATGTTTTGTTTTACTAAAATTTCATAGTTAGCAGGCGATTGTTGCTGTCATGCACTATGGCATACTATAATTTTCAGCCTCTGCAAACTTCCGTTCTACAACAATGAAGCCACAGAGGGTATTAAAGGTGGATGGTGCCATTTTAAAAACTGAAAAAGATTATTATCTGTCCTGAACTGGGCTCTCTCACTGCACTCCTGGTGCCTAAACTCCATACGTCAGCATAATGTGTGCACACTTTCCTGTGTAGTTCTGATTTAAAATGGCAAATATGGAACTATTGCTCTGTGCACTCTGCGGAGAGGCCAAGGATTAAATGTGCAGCTTTCTGTCCCACTGGCAGGCACAATAGGAAGCTCACAATGCCTTCATCCTAAATTCCAAAGTTATTAAATCTTACCCCCACCATGAACACTAATGCACGCCCTTAACAAAGACTAACAAGCATTGGCATAGCCAATAGGTCTCGCTTTTGGGACCTTATAAGTGTTTACCCATGCAACAGTTGATGTTGTTGCACCAAGGATATTGTGCTGCATAACTAAATACTTATAAGGTCCCAAAAGCGAGACCTATTGGCTATGCCAATGCTTGTTTTATAAAGCTGTTTACTGTGTTTGAATTTGAGGGGGACATTTTCATTGAATTTGGTATTTGAGCGGGAGGGGGAATTGGACCTTGTTTTTAAATCTACTTCCACCGAAGCCGCCATCTTTGGGACGGACGCGGTCTAGTTGTTCTCCCATGTTGATTACAAAACGCAACGCTGCGCGAGCGCGCTCGTACTCGTAACAGAGTTGATACTCTGTCCCTTTGTGCCATACTTGCTGCTATTTTCTCTGCTCTTTGGTCACTTTTCTAAATGTTTTTAGTTTTTAAGGCATCCTGTTTTTAGGTCTCGCCTACGCAGCGCGCATGCGCTGCATAGGAGGAGACCTTTAGCCATCGGTTCCCTTTTTCCCCCAAAAACGTGCACGCGTTCCATTGCCTTCAATGGCAACGCGTGCACGTGTGGCGATTGCCTTGCGGGAGCGAGCGGCAGCGCCATATGGTATCCATTATCGCCGCTGGCTCCCGCAAGGGAATCGGCAGGCCCCCCTCCCCCCTGCTGCCGCGCGAGGCGCGCTTTTGCTTGTTAACTTTTCTCACCGCAGACCCAGGCAGCCCAGCGCTCGTATCCGTCCCCAATCTGCAGTAATAGCAAAAAGGTCAGGCTACGAAGATTGTTCCACACATCAAACAAAACCAGTTCAGAGCCGTGATTGGATATCAGACTGCGACGGCTGCAAATCAAAGAGCGCAAACACTTCCTGTCTCGTATCATCTCTCGCGCACAGAAAACCTACGAGTGCTTTGCCGGGTCAGCTCTGGTAATCAAAGCTGTTGCGTGCTCCTTTTAACTATGACTGGAGACATAGCTTAGGTGAAACTCAGAGCCTCGCAGCTTGCGACCGTTCCCTTGCCGGCCCTAAACTCCACCCCAATCTCTGCTCCTTTGGTGAGTACCTGCACTCATATTTGTCCATTTAAATGTCAGTAACTGAGTGTAACAAGTTTACTGTATACAGATATAGATATCTCTCATTTAGCTGGACCTAGGGTAACGTTTCTATGCTATTAATTGACTGCAGTTTAAATAGCAGAGCTTAAATATTATTTGGCGAGCAGACTGTAAAAAATGAAACATATATCACTATTTCATTGACAGCCAGTCAAACAGCAGTTGGCGAGTCAAACATAAAAATCTCACTTTTACTTGTGGTGCTGGCTATCTAGCTGGCCGTCGCGTAATTAGTATAGTTTCTAATCTATTTATTTATAGTTATGTACGAGACGAGAGAATAACACAGACACCAATTTGACTGGCAGTCAATTAAACAGAAGAGAATCTTTACTATTTGGCAGGCAGCCGTGAGATCCCGTGCAGTTAACCAGTGTCTAGAATTGGAAGTGTCCTTTGTGATTAAGTCGCAATGCTTTATAAAACTGTAAAGTCACACTTTGACCATTTCGGTTTCGTGTTCATAATTACACCTGAATGCGTCACCTCTAAACAATCTAAAGTATTTCTGTAGAAAAGAAACACAAATACATGGTAACGTACATAAAATAAATTCATTATCTAGACGTACCAGGAATGGTGAACTCAGCCCGAGAACGTCAAACAAGACTCCTCGCCCAGAAATATATCAGGCTTGGTTGATTTGTTTGCTGTATTGCGACATTCTTTTTAGTAAAGGAAAGTGAAACTAAAATGCTGCTACATATCATTGATCGCAAGTCATGGAGGGTGGTGCTTTAGGAGAAAGGGAATGTAAACAGCCGCAAGCGCTATGACTGTGCAACAAAATGAAAAGAAGAAAATAATAGATCGTGAAGGAGACAGAACTGCTTACGTCAGAGTGATTTTACGGACAAGGGTCAGAGCGAAAGAGCACCGTAAAAGGGTGTTACTGTCCCGATCTCCAAAAATATACAGAAACAAATCTATCCCACATGTAGGACACTTCCTCTCACTCATTATATCCCGATAACAATATAAAAGTGACCTGTAAACAGAATACCTCAGTCAGACAGACACCACGGAGCAGCAGACGCAGTGTTCCACAAACTTCAGAGGAGTTGAGTGAAGCGAAAGTGAAAGCGAAATGTCACATCTAGAAAGAAAGTATATATGCGGCCTCGCCAGAATAAAGACAAGCTTGTGAGAACCTTAAGCCAGAGAAGCAACGCAAAAACAGCAGCGTTAAATATTTATTAGTAAAGGACAGGATGTCAGCAGAAAAAAACAACGCACCGACGTTTGACAAGTTAATGGTGTGCAGTTTCCTTTAAGAGGAATATATCTCATCAGTGTTCCCCTTTAACCTTTTAGGAACCAGTGGCGGCTCTAAAATAGGCAACATGCATCCCAGCCTCCATCCATATTCCCAGTTCACCCACGGGCGTAATTATCTATAGTACATCAGGTGCAGTGGCACCGGAGTGATTGCGGTGTCCACTGCTCACCCGTTAGCCGGGAGGCGGGTGGCTCTCTTTGCTCTAGGGACTTTGGCAGCCTTGCCATACCAATGCGCTCAGCCCTGTTGCTCTGTTATATCTTCACAGAAATACGGGAGACTGAAATCCTGAGCAACGCGGGCACTCAATGTGCAAAGTAAAAGCTCCCGTAACCTTGGGGTAAACTTCAAACTGCTCCAATGGAGAATAATGGCCTCATTTAGCCTATGGCTGCCTGTCTGCGCGTGTCAGTGTGGCAGAGGTAAGTACCTCCACCAGGGCTTTAAGGGGGATGAAAAAACTGGGGGGTCTCTCATAAGGGCGTGGTCGATGTAATTAAGGGGAGAGCGCTGCTAAAGGTGAAGAGTTTATTTGTGTTCAGGTTTTCATCACTCGAACTCTCCTAAGCGCCCCACCCCAGAACGCCGTTCTTTTTAGGAGGTCTTCTATTGATGCCCACTCCCTTAGCAGATGGCAGCTACTATTACTCCCCCTTGCTTTCAGTTCAGCCAAGCCCTGGTAAGGAGGTGGGTGCTGCTCTTTACCCCTCCCCCCTTTATGTAGCATGCCTGGCTGAGTTAATAATACCTAGGCTGTTTCATGCCTGCAGCCAGCGAACTATATTTTTCAGCCAGGCCTCTCTTCTGCAAAAATGTCCCCCGTTAAGCCAGACACATCTGCCCAGCCTCGCCTCCATTTTAATTAGACACTGGAATGGGGGACTGACCCAGCAGGTCTCTTACATAAAGTGCCCGGTCTGCTAATCCTGCCTTTGCATTCCGTGTGCAGAGTATCACCCCCTCGAGGGCTGACATCTCCCGGTGCAAAATTACTGCTGCCTCCGACACAGTAGTTGCAATAAGGGAATGATCAGCATTGAAAAGATATAGTGTTTAAACAATGATTTATGGCACATGGGCACTTTTGGGTGCAAAAAGCATCCTCGTTTCTAAAATGGGGACACATACACACATTTTAGCGCTGTATGCTGGGTTTGTCTTTGTCCCTTCATTTCCTGTAACGTGTGGGCAGGCACACTCCCATCACCATTATATCTCTTACTATTATAAGGGCACTACATGTTCCACCCGCCCTTCTATAGTATAATACCTGACCCTTGCAGCTTCTTCACTCTCTTGTGGCCTGTACAAGCCCATCCTGGCTTGATTGGCGGCTCACTCCCCCGTTCACTAGTGGCATGTGAAGCATCAGTAGATGTTGTAGCACCCCTAATAATGTGCTGCATGGCCAAAAACTTACAAGGTCCCAAAGGCGAGACCTATTGGCTATGCCAATGCTTGTTTTATAAAGCTGTTTACTGTGTTTGAATTTGAGGGGGACATTTTCATTGAATTTGGTATTTGAGCGGGAGGGGAATTGAACCTTGTTTTTAAATCTACTTCCACCGACGCCGCCATCTTTGGGCCGGACGCGGTCTAGTTGTTCTCCCATGTTGATTACAAAACGCGACGCTGCACGAGCGCGCTCGTACTTGTAACAGAGTTGATACTCTGTCCCTTTGTGCCATACTTGCTGCTATTTTCTCTGCTCTTTGGTCACTTTTCTAAATGTTTTTAGTTTTTATGGCATCCTGTTTTTTTATAAAGCTGTTTACTGTGTTTGAATTTGAGGGGGACATTTTCATTGAATTTGGTATTTGAGCGGGAGGGGGAATCGAACCTTGTTTTTAAATCTATTTCCACCGACGCCGCCATCTTTGGGACGGACGCGGTCTAGTTGTTCTCCCATGTTGATTACAAACGCAACGCTGCGACGCTGCGCGACGCTGCGCGATGCTGCGTGAGCGCGCAGCGGATGCACCGCTGGCGCGCCGAAGGCGCGCCTAAGGCAAGCCCGTCTGCGCCCGTCCGCGTCCGGAACGCAGCCAGCATCAGTTATACTGCTCAAAATGGTCCTGGGGTACGAACTAACTGGTCTAGAAAGCAACTTTGGGATTTTAATGTGGGGCAATGTACCCATCCCACTTACCCTGACCTCTGCTTGGCAAAATTGGGATCAGGGCTTTCAATGTAATACCTGTTCCTTTGTGCTTGGGGGATCGGAGGGGCTACAGGGGGCAGAGGTAGGTGGTGTCAAGTCCTCTATTCCTGACACTGGTGTTAATAAGCCTACTATCAGAGCCTGCCTGGTTAACTGTAGATCTCTCCCCAAACACTCGGAGGACATTTGGCTCTCCCTCGAGTCTAATCATTGGGACCTCATGTTTTTGACAGAAACATGGTTAACAGATACTTCTTACCCTGATATTGCTCTGGCATTACCCGCTGGTTTTAAGATCTCCAAGGTAAATCGGGCAGACAATAGGCGAGGAGGGGGTCTTGCGATTATTTTGAATGATAAGTGGGATATCTCTTGTAAAAAAATTGAGAACGTCGGCTCTATTGAGGCCATGTCTTTTTCTATTTAAACCTTCCCAGGGCATACCCTTGCGGGCATGTTGGTTTATCGACCCCCGAGCTCAGCAGCTGCTCACCTCTCAAAATTAGGGGACGTTATAGCTGACCTCTCACTAAGATATGCTAACCTTACGGTTTTGGGTGATTTTAACGTCCATATGGACGTGATGGATTGTGCCTTGGCGCTCCAAGCGACTGAGATGTTGGGAGGATTAAATTTGACTCAGCAGGTAATGTCCGCCACACATTGTGCTGGTCATGTGTTGGACCTTATTTTTTCTAATGATTCCACTATCAAGGTGGAGGCTCCTCTGCCTTTGACATGGTCAGACCACTGGTTGGTCCCATTCAGTTTGTCAAGACACTGTGGGACACACAGTGTGAGACCAGAGTTTGAGAAGAAGAGAAACTGGAAGAGAGTATCTATTGAGGCCATGGGTCCCGTCCTGCGTGACATCCCACTCCAGCTTACAGGCAATCCTAGCTTAGATGCAATCACGTTTAATGAATGGGTTACTGCTTCCCTTGATGCTATCGCTCCCATGAAACTGATGAAACCTGCTAGGAAAAAGCCTTCCGCTCTTTGGTTTTCGTCAGAGCTTCAGTCAGAAAAAGCGCATGCAAAAAGTTGGAGCGTATCTGGCGGAAAACTTATAATCCAGATGCGAAGAGCACTTATAAAGCTGCACAACAAAAATGTCATGCCCTTAAACGCCTGGCTATTAAGAATTTCCTAGCCAATCAAATTAAAGAATCGGACAACTCTTCCAAGGAAATATTTAAGATCGTTCAAGATTTTATGAAACCTCAAGCCACCTTGAGCACGATTACGCCATCAGCTGACCTATGCAGGGATTTGTCGACTTTTTTCCAGGAAAAGGTTCAATCCATATACTCCTCTTTCTTGGTGTCCGGGGATAAGCTAACCACATTTGTGGCTCCTGCTTCTCCCTGTCTCTGGACTGAATTTCAGCCTTTCTGTCCAACCTCGTCCCTGCGAGACCTTGTAAGAATTAAGTCAGGCTCGCCCTTGATCCGTGTCCAGCTAGATTTTTTAACTTGCTGGCTCCTCTCCTTAATCTCCACTTAAATGTCATTTGGAATGCTTCTCTAAGGCTAGGTAGTTTCCCCTCAGTGTGGAAAAAGGCCTTGGTCTTGCCTAATCTTAAAAAGGAAGATGCAGATCCTAGCATACTCAAGAACTTTAGGCCTATCTCGCTCCTTCCTGCCCCTGCTAAAATTTTGGAGAAGGAAGTTCAGAGACAGCTTTCCAACTATCTGGAGTCCAATAATCTCCTCACGACTCCCAATCGGGCTTCAGGAAGGGCTATAGTACTGAGACTGCTCTGCTGGAGGTGGCGGAAACCATCCGAGAATCCCTAGACCATGGTAGCTGTGCCATGCTAGTGCTGTTAAATTTATCTGCAGCCTTTGATACGGTCTCTCATTCGATTCTCTTAGACCGATTGACACAGCTGGGTATCTCGGGGACCATCTTAAATTGGTTCCAATCCTTTCTGGATGAGCGGTCTCAGCAGGTCTTCCTTCGCCCACATGTCTCCTCCTCTCGTTCCATGGGTTGTGGAGTTCCTCAGGGTTCGGCGCTGAGCCCGACCCTGTTCAATGTCTATCTTGCTCCTCTGGCATCATTAGTGGATCATTGTGGCGTGCGAATAATATCATACGCTGACGACACGCAGTTGGTGTTTTCATTTAAAGACACCCCGAAGGCTGCGTTTGACAGCTTTAGGCATTGCCTAATTAAGATCGTTTCTTGGATGACAGATAATCGCCTCAAGTTGAACACCGATAAAACTGAGGTGATGTTTTTTAATCAACCTTCACCTCCATCGGCTGATCTATGGTGGCCGATGCAGCTGAATCCCCCTCCTACCCCGGTCACCTCTGTCAGAAATTTAGGTTTTAAATTTGACTCAGAATTGTCGGTGAAGGCCCAGATTGGCCAAGTTTCCAGAGCGTGTTTTTGGAAGCTCAAAACCTTGCCCAGATTTCTCCACCTACTACCGATGGACTGTCGGGCCACAATAGTCCATGCCTTGATTACATCTCAGCTGGACTACGCTAACAGCTTGTATCTGGGTCTTCCTGCCTATCTCATTCAGAGGCTTCAGACAGTCCAGAATGCCGCTGCTAGGTTTCTCAGAAATGTGCCTCTTCGACATCACATTTCCCCTCATTTGCGCAGTCTTCACTGGCTTCTGGTGAAAAGGAGAATCGAATTCAAGGCCCTGTCTCTTGCCTTTAGAGCTACTAGAGACAATGGACCAGGTTATCTGAGGCTGAGACTTCAGAAATACCATCAGAACAGGACCTTGCGCTCGAATTCACAGCTGCTTCTCTGCTCTCCTTCTTTCCGTAAAGCCAGGATTGGAGGGCTTGCCTTTGCTGTAAGAACAGCCGCCCTTTGGAATGCTATGCCTCTTTACCTGCGCAAAGCTGAATCTGAATCCATTTTCAGGAGTGCCTTGAAAACATGGCTTTTTGATCTTCCTTAGTTTGTCTTTTTTCCTCTTTTGTCTTTCCTTAGCGCCGGGACACTGCCGTTGGTGGTAGCCGTGCACTCTATAAATGTTTTGGTATGGTATGGTAAATGACAATGCCTTTTACCAATATAGGTCGCGTACCTGCATGCTTGTAATTTAATTTTATACTTGTGTTTATATTACCCTCGTCTCTTGACTCTCACTTGTGCACCCCCGCCCCCCGCTCTTTGCTAATGCAGGTGCAGTTTCCCCACACATGCAGTGTTCCATTCTCATTATTTCGTGTGTTTCATGTTCATTTCCTATTGTCTCACACATGTGAACATTCCAGTCTCATTGGCTCATGGACGTGCAGAATCCAGTGTTAGTGATTCCTGTATGTACAGTTTCCCTAGATCACAGGCGACCAGCACAGGCATGGGCAGTGTTGCAGTCGCTGCTCATGAACAAACTGCGTTTCATTGTAACTAGCTCATGCATGCGCAGAGAACAGGTGTCAATAGCGCCTACGTGCGAATTATCGCAGCCTCCAAATCTTATGCATGTCCAGTACTCCAGGGGCCTTAGCTAATGCATCAGCAGTGTTCCAGCTTTATTAGCTCATCCTGGTGCCGCAGCCAGCCCCAGCTGGCCGTACACGTGCAGTGTTTTAGTCTCTGCGTCTTGCGCAGGATCTCAGTCTCATAAGCACATGCACATTGATGCTCCATGGCCATTAGCTGATGCATGTGCTAAGCTTTAGTCTCAGTGGCTCGTGCATGAGCAGTGCAGCAGACAGTATGTACTCGAATTGCCAGTGGCCGCCGTGTGCAGGGCGAGAGGCGCGCTGCACTTGTTGCACTGGTGCAGTCACGGCCGCAGACTGCAGAGACACCCGTTTAATAAAACAAGCTCGTGGCAGCTTCACGCGTTAAGGTCTGTCAGTGTTTTCTGAGCTATATTGGTTCCTGACTGCCAGGAGTTAGTCAAATGCACTGCAGATGAAGGGAACGCGCAGCTGCGGACATGCATGCCTAACACATGAGCCAATGAATGCAGCATGGTCTAGAGAGCTGGAGGCACGTTTGCCCTTGTATGAATTCTCAAGATCGATAACTGTTCTTTCGCCCGTGCACAAGGTAGATCACGTCCCAAAGGACACCGAGCAAATGATCTGCTTC
This sequence comes from Calotriton arnoldi, assembly GCA_963921515.1. NCBI lineage: Eukaryota > Metazoa > Chordata > Amphibia > Caudata > Salamandridae > Calotriton > Calotriton arnoldi. The sequence goes on along the minus strand of CAWUFW010001428.1, from coordinate 544,069 downwards.
CTCACCGATGCGCGGACCTCGCTCAGTTCTTGGCAGATGATCCACTTTTTGCACACATCTAACCGCACCTGTTGGTCCATTGACGCGGCCGAGACTGCAGTTTGGTTGTTTGATACAGAGCGAACTGCCGTGGTTGCGGGAACGTGTCCGCGCGGCTGACGCACCACTGCTGCAGTCCGGCGCAGGCGGTGTGGGACGCTCTCTGGCGCGCGGCTGCACCCTGAGTCTTAGCTGGTGTTAACTGTGTCTTCAAGAAATATGCAGCAACCACTGCATGCTCACTGGAAAAACCAGCTTCCGTTCTTTGCGCTTCCTTTTCCGGCCCGCCTACAACCAGGCACGGGCGCCTGACTTCCGGGTCGCGCTGCTTTCTCCGGCTCCGAAGTGCGGGGTAGGCTCCCGCCTTTAACTGAGCACAACTGCAGGGTGGGCTCCCGCCTCAAGGAACACAGAATGCGGGGTGGGCTCCCGCTCAACCACAATGCGGGGTGGGCTCCCGCTCACAGAGTGGCACAAACTGCACTACTTTAAAACAAGCATTTGCAATGCAATACGACTCGCATTTACGCGAGACGTATTGCATTAAAAATGGGAGTGCGGGCGTTTAAGAAGGCACGAACGGGAGTGGAGGGGGTGATGGGGGACGAGAAGTGACGAACTGCGGGAGGGGATGGGGGGACACAGGGCAGAAAATAGTGTTGGAGTAAAGGGGCCAATAGCCAGGGAAGGATACAAATGACAACATGGCCATCAGGAGGAGGGACTAACAAGCCTAAAACCAATCAGAAGGCTGCATTTAGGGCGTAAGCCAATCAAAAAGATGGGCGGAGATTGGGCGGAGCTTCAAGAAAGCTTCCACGCTATAGTATATACTGCATGTCTCAACGAGACAGCGCAAGCGCTGCCTAGGCGAGACCTAAAAATGAAAATCGCAATTAGAGGAAACGTTCTGGGAAGGAAATAAAATGTCGAAAAGAGAAGTACTGTTGGAAATGTGCATGGTTCACCCTCTGCACAGAAGATGCTCATGATAACCAGTGGTCGAAGTGTGTGAGATCGGGGAGGGGGAATTCTTTTCTTCTTAGACAAATAATCAAGATAGTTCATTGCAATACCAATATTACACAATCTTATAAAATCTTTAATGTGCCTCTAGGTGCATTACTATGAGAAATGCAAATGTCCCTTAATCAGAGGTCTGTTCTCTTGAAGATCCATTATCTTGATTAGTCCAATGCAAATTATGTCGTTCTCAGAGATCTTCATCACTCTTTGTCTTAACTTTCTCCCACCTTTCATACCTAGAGATGGAGTCATGTCTGTCAGGAGTGGCTGTCTTCTTCCTCATCCTCTGGATTTAACTGTTTTCAAACCCCAACATATCTATATTAGGGTTTTCAGAATCTTCACCAACTAGGCTGTTTCATGATGCTAGGCTTGTTTTACACCGCTCTTATGTTCAAGCACCCAGAGATCTAATACAGAGTCGAACAGGGAGAATGGATCACTGCGCATCAACTCCCAGTGAGTAAAATTATTTTTTTACCAGTTGGTTTCCTGGATTGGATATCTTGGATAAAGTTTAAAGATTCCAGCAGGGGTTTGTAATGTCACTACAGCTTTAGGGCAGTAGGGGGTTGCAAATGCATGAACTTTGCAGGGCTATCACACCAGATTTTCCCAGGAAGCAGCGGGGTATATTGCATTTTGTCTGTCCGGAAGGATGAGTTCAGCGGTTATGCCTGGGTCCAACTCTGGATGGGAAGCTGTGAATGCAAGTAAGTGTACTGAATTATTTCCAGTAAGCATAGATGCTGGCACACAGCCTGCTGGTACGATTCCATCAGGGCAGCCCTGCAGGGGCACAGCCCTGTACTGCCCGTGCATGGGGGCAGCTGAAGGAAGATATCCTTGGGTAGGGCTGAAGCATGAATTGAGCTATCCTGGACGGCAAGCAGGACACTATGGGACCCAGGGGCTGGGTGGACTACCACTAGACTCAAAACGAGCAACCGGGGTGTTGGTTCAAACCTGAATGTGGGTAGGCCTCGTCCACATGAACTCCCTGAGTTCTGAGCCCTATTTATAGACTACCTTTCTGGAGCGTGTTCTTGAGAATTTAAGGAAGAGATATTTTGAGTGAGTGAATACTCTCTCTCTGCTTTCTAATCCATTTCAGCTCAGTTGTCAGCTTTCCACCGAGTCTATCCTTCTCTTTCAGCTTCAGTCACACTTTAATGCCTAAACATTGTCTTTCCATGCCCTTCCCGCAACCACCAACACTGGCCCCTAAGGATTCAGAACGACTATGAATCTTTTTGTCTGGGGGAAAATGCCTCATCTTGTTTTCCATTTGACATGCTTTCTTAACATACATACATGCTTATTTAATGTTAAAATAAACAAGAAATGAGGCATTATTTTGCAACCAAGCTGTTGACAGAGCATTGCATCTGATATGTCACCTGAAAGATAATATTATGCCTGGTACCAGTCAGTAAGGGGAAGCCATTTGGCTTTCCACCGTGAATTATATGCGAGGATTTCTGAATACATTTTTACAATGCCCTAGTGTACTCTTCTCTTTTGATGCAGGAGGGAGTGAGGTGGAGACTCAGAATGGCGCCACAGTGGTCTGCAGACATGGGTACCGCAGGTGAAGAGATGGCAGCAAGTGAGTGTGGTAACTTTTTATGTTTTTTCCTTTTACTATAATATTTGGGTGCCAAAGAAACCAGAAAAAACCGACACATTGCCGAATGGAAAATAAAGAAAATGGTCCCTTCAGAGGAACCCAGTGACCATCCTTCTTACACGATGGCCATATTCTGCATTGGGGGGGGGGGGAGGGGTGCCCCACTGATGCTCAATCGCCTTAGATCTTGCTATTGCCCTATTATTATGGGTGATTTTAGCAAGAAATACTAATTCTCAGTAGGAAACAAAATGCATCTGAGCATATTGTTTTTATTACTAGTTTTTTTGTCCAAGAAATCAGAAATAATATATGAAGATGAAATATGTTAGATTTTTTTTGTCAGGGCTTTAGTGCTACAGCGGCCTTTTAAAGGTAGGTAATAATTGTAATAGATCTGCAGCCGGAAGTGTCACCTTCAAAGCATCCCATCTCCGGCTTTGAAGGCGTTAACATGTGTTGCTTTATCGTGCAAATTCATGGACTTGGCCCGGGGCGGCTGTTGTTTACAGTACAGCAGAAGGGAGCTTCGCAGCCGAGGCATTAAATATAGGTCAAAAGCTTTCACTTCTCCCAATGAAAGGTAGTCTATTTTTAAAGACAGTTTGACGCACAACAGGACGTGATAGATACAAATGTTTGTAGCCTGTGCTCTTATACTTATTAAAATCAGTTTATTGGGTCTCTTTGAGGCAATTTTTGTCAGCATTCTTGAAAACCTTCATGTAGGTAAACAGATTTTGGGTTTCAGTGAGCCATGAGCACAGCAGTGCCCAGTGACCCCAACCCGCAGGAATGTGCCGTATTTAACATCATACAGCGCATTCCTGTCCTTTCCATATGCTAGTGCACAATGTGCTGCCTAGCGCCAACACAGGCAGAAACACCTTCCTGCACAAAAACCGTCCTCTGAGGTATTTCCCTCTTTCTGTGTGTGCTGCGGAATTTAAGTTCCTTGTGATTTATCACCTACAAAGAATTATGAAAAGCAAAAGTATTGTCTTCAAAGTGGACTGAGGGAAAACCTCCATCAATAGGTTCTCGAATTTTATGTTAGAGTATGTTAATATCAAGGAGTGCATTATTTGCAGCACCACTTCTTTTTACAAACACATTTTTACTTGTGGATGTGCCCTATTTATTTTGGGAACGAGACAATGATCCTTTGTCAATTGTTACCAAAAATATCATGGGACACCAATCCATACTTCATGAGTTTTTGCATTTGCGATTGTGGGCAACTATATATTTTAAGAACAGGAATATTTCCTCTCCAAGTCTGAGGATGCCTATCTTGTCTACAAATTCTTATCCTTACTTCATGTTTTCTGTTTAAAATAGTTCACAATTACTAATTCTATGTGCAGAAATGGAAAGATAACCAGTAAGAACAGCTGTTGCTTTTACTAAAATACAATCTAACAATATGTTCATTTATCAATTTCTTCAATAAAATGACACTAAGGGCCTGATTACGATGGGGGCCGGACGAGCGTCCGACCGCCATCACCGCGGGCAGGGGACCACCCGACAAGACGTTGGCGGTCTCACCACCCAATTACAATGTGCCCGCTGGGCTGGTGGACGGAAAAGTGCTTCATTACACAGCAGCAGTGTTATTGAGAACTTTGTGCACATTCATGCCCTGTGTGCCAGGCACCATGTGGTGCCTGGCACACGGTGCATGAATGTGCGTGGGGGAACTACATGTGACCCCAGGGCCAATTTACAGTGGCCCATGGGGGCCCTGCTTGCGGGCCCTCAAAGTCCCTTTCCGACTGCCTTTTCATTCAGTCTGCCCGACATCATAATGAGGGCCTTAGAAACATTAAACAGTAATCAAGTGATGAATAAAATTTATGAAACACATCCTACATACAACATTTCACAGATATAGCTAAAAAGTATCAGATACAAATTGCAAGGTCATTCATACAAATACTGGAATTTTTAACCCTATGATTGTAATCTATTGAGTATCATTATGTTAATAAGACCCCCTTATTTAACATTTCTAGTGGCATACATATTCTCTGGGTGCCTATTCTTAAGAAGGAAGAGAACTGATTCCCATCTGTTTGAGTAATTACATTTTTGAAAGAAAAGATTAATAATTTTTCCATGCTTCTTAATAATGTTGTCACAAAAGAATAAAGGGCATCTGACTCTCAACTTTACATCATTTTCAATTACATTCAAGTGTTCCTGTGACTACACACTGCCTGCCAGTCAATTATCTGAGCTCATAACGAAACAATATTTGCTCTTAAGCTTGGATCTCACAGGAGGCAATCACATCTACATGGGCCTCTCTTCAAAGTGGATTCTTATGTGAGTTATAAAGAGTGATCAGAGATAGATTTTGGATCACTTGACAGCCAATTAATAAAACTAAGTTCTTCTTGAATAGTGCTCGATCTCTAAGGAGCATCCTGGCTCAAAGATGCCAGAACAACTTTCCGAGTCGGGATGCTGGACACTGAACAATCAGTGCAGCAAATAAGACAAACTCTTTCAACAGGAGAGTGTGGGGATAAGGGACTATCCATCGTTTTGCAATATGGGGCTCATTAGTGCATTCTGAGGCACACATTTCTTAATATGCAAATATAAAACTAGAAACAGTGTTGTTGTACTGCTATTTTAATATATCACCAGAAGCAACCACTTGAACTTTGCCTCACAGTCAGGGCCGGACTGGGACCCGAAACCGGCCCTGGCAAACTGCTCGGTCGGCCCCCCTGGGGGGCTGAGGGGGTGCGGCCGAGCTGTTTGCAAGGGCCGGTTTCTGACGATTTTGTTACCGGGGGCCGATGTTGCAGGCCCCCGGTACCAAAAACGCCCCCAGGGGCCCAAAACTGGCCCCCACCCTGGCGGCCCACCGGGGAAATGCCCGGTGCCCGCTACGGCCAGTCCGGCACTGCTCACAGTCTTACTTTAGAAAACGTACGAGTGTCTGTCTTAAAGGCGAGCTAGTGGACACTGAACAGAAGGTTTGTTCTAACACAAAAACAGGACTAATCAATGTTAAACTTTTTGTGGTGTATTTACTAGGGTATGGGACAAACAACGTTTTTCTTCAGGCTATATTATAAAAAGACATTTGCACCAGGAAAGGAATAGAGGAAGTCAATTGTAGATATATTGATGGTCATAGACAAGACATTTATTGCTCATACATCAAATAAAATACATATTAGCACATACATGCTTGTGCTGCGAAATTAAGCTGTTTGTGACATAAAACCGAATGAAAAGTATCTATCTTAACAGATCTTTCTCAGAGAACCTTCCAAAAGATCCGTATGATCTCACAGGACCACCAAATGTGTGCAAATGTTTCCCTTTCTACACCACATTTCCAGCACCTGTCTGACCCTGGTGGAAATGCGCAGGTGTAAAATACCATGGATACTTTTGTTCATGTGCTTCCTGTTTTTGCGGGATACTTGTAAAAGGTTTTGGCGTGTTGCCCCACATTCCCTCCCATCGGACCCCACAATGCTTCTTTGTAAATCCACTTTCTATGTGTGCTGAAAGGGGTGTTTACCTTGAGGTTTGCTGTTAATTATTGTCTCAGTAAGAAACAATGGTTCCTAGTGCGATAAACTATTAGAACACGATTATGAAAAAATAAACATGGCTATATTAGAACTACTCACAGTTGGAAATGACGTAGGCCATCACAGTTTTTTATATGTATTTGTGAGACATTGAATTATTAATTGGTGTGGGTGACTACCCACCTCAAGGAATAATCACAACCCTTGATAGGGTGAACCCTCAAAGTTAATAAATGAAACGAGAGTCCAGATATTCATCACATTCTGAAACGGGGCTTCCGCCGCCCTCTGCATTTTGATGTCTCGTTGGTGCCAGGTCCTCTCTGCTTCCACTCTACCTGTCCACTCTGCTTAGGTCGCCCTCTGCATTTTGATGCCTCGCTGGTGCCAGGTCCACTCTACCTGTCCACTCTGTCTGGCTCTTTATAAAATACCGGAACACGAACCGTTTCCACAATGTCGGTTGCAACCGTTTCTTTACTCTTGTGCTGCTGCCCAACTCTTTTTTTGTCAAACTTGTATGTTTTAAAATGCAATACTGGAACCCGAACTGGTATTGCATTTTACTTTATCACCGTGCTGGGAGCTCCAGGAAATGAAGTGGAAGGCAGATGAGATCCGGGGCTGGCAGCCTACGGGCTCAAGCTCCCTCCCACCCACGCATCCATAATCATCGCCAAACTCGGTCCCAATACAACAATAAGCCTGCTTACTCCCCAGTTCCTTGCCGCATTCAGTGCCAGGACTTTCTCTGGAGGAGAACTCTTAAAAAAACAATATCTCCCCGCCAGGAATGCTGTGTAACTGGTCTATTTTCTTATTTCTACTAGAAACAGACTAATTGCTGCTGCTCTAAGTGGCAGGATCCCTGTGTTTTCTTACTTTATATTTCGCATATCTATTTGTGTTTCTTTATGATTCTGTTTGTTGTGGTGCGCACACATGTATGTTTTGTTTTACTAAAATTTCATAGTTAGCAGGCGATTGTTGCTGTCATGCACTATGGCATACTATAATTTTCAGCCTCTGCAAACTTCCGTTCTACAACAATGAAGCCACAGAGGGTATTAAAGGTGGATGGTGCCATTTTAAAAACTGAAAAAGATTATTATCTGTCCTGAACTGGGCTCTCTCACTGCACTCCTGGTGCCTAAACTCCATACGTCAGCATAATGTGTGCACACTTTCCTGTGTAGTTCTGATTTAAAATGGCAAATATGGAACTATTGCTCTGTGCACTCTGCGGAGAGGCCAAGGATTAAATGTGCAGCTTTCTGTCCCACTGGCAGGCACAATAGGAAGCTCACAATGCCTTCATCCTAAATTCCAAAGTTATTAAATCTTACCCCCACCATGAACACTAATGCACGCCCTTAACAAAGACTAACAAGCATTGGCATAGCCAATAGGTCTCGCTTTTGGGACCTTATAAGTGTTTACCCATGCAACAGTTGATGTTGTTGCACCAAGGATATTGTGCTGCATAACTAAATACTTATAAGGTCCCAAAAGCGAGACCTATTGGCTATGCCAATGCTTGTTTTATAAAGCTGTTTACTGTGTTTGAATTTGAGGGGGACATTTTCATTGAATTTGGTATTTGAGCGGGAGGGGAATTGGACCTTGTTTTTAAATCTACTTCCACCGAAGCCGCCATCTTTGGGACGGACGCGGTCTAGTTGTTCTCCCATGTTGATTACAAAACGCAACGCTGCGCGAGCGCGCTCGTACTCGTAACAGAGTTGATACTCTGTCCCTTTGTGCCATACTTGCTGCTATTTTCTCTGCTCTTTGGTCACTTTTCTAAATGTTTTTAGTTTTTAAGGCATCCTGTTTTTAGGTCTCGCCTACGCAGCGCGCATGCGCTGCATAGGAGGAGACCTTTAGCCATCGGTTCCCTTTTTCCCCCAAAAACGTGCACGCGTTCCATTGCCTTCAATGGCAACGCGTGCACGTGTGGCGATTGCCTTGCGGGAGCGAGCGGCAGCGCCATATGGTATCCATTATCGCCGCTGGCTCCCGCAAGGGAATCGGCAGGCCCCCCTCCCCCCTGCTGCCGCGCGAGGCGCGCTTTTGCTTGTTAACTTTTCTCACCGCAGACCCAGGCAGCCCAGCGCTCGTATCCGTCCCCAATCTGCAGTAATAGCAAAAAGGTCAGGCTACGAAGATTGTTCCACACATCAAACAAAACCAGTTCAGAGCCGTGATTGGATATCAGACTGCGATGGCTGCAAATCAAAGAGCGCAAACACTTCCTGTCTCGTATCATCTCTCGCGCACAGAAAACCTACGAGTGCTTCGCCGGGTCAGCTCTGGTAATCAAAGCTGTTGCGTGCTCCTTTTAACTATGACTGGAGACATAGCTTAGGTGAAACTCAGAGCCTCGCAGCTTGCGACCGTTCCCTTGCCGGCCCTAAACTCCACCCCAATCTCTGCTCCTTTGGTGAGTACCTGCACTCATATTTGTCCATTTAAATGTCAGTAACTGAGTGTAACAAGTTTACTGTATACAGATATAGATATCTCTCATTTAGCTGGACCTAGGGTAACGTTTCTATGCTATTAATTGACTGCAGTTTAAATAGCAGAGCTTAAATATTATTTGGCGAGCAGACTGTAAAAAATGAAACATATATCACTATTTCATTGACAGCCAGTCAAACAGCAGTTGGCGAGTCAAACATAAAAATATCACTTTTACTTGTGGTGCTGGCTATCTAGCTGGCCGTCGCGTAATTAGTATAGTTTCTAATCTATTTATTTATAGTTATGTACGAGACGAGAGAATAACACAGACACCAATTTGACTGGCAGTCAATTAAACAGAAGAGAATCTTTACTATTTGGCAGGCAGCCGTGAGATCCCGTGCAGTTAACCAGTGTCTAGAATTGGAAGTGTCCTTTGTGATTAAGTCGCAATGCTTTATAAAACTGTAAAGTCACACTTTGACCATTTCGGTTTCGTGTTCATAATTACACCTGAATGCGTCACCTCTAAACAATCTAAAGTATTTCTGTAGAAAAGAAACACAAATACATGGTAACGTACATAAAATAAATTCATTATCTAGACGTACCAGGAATGGTGAACTCAGCCCGAGAACGTCAAACAAGACTCCTCGCCCAGAAATATATCAGGCTTGGTTGATTTGTTTGCTGTATTGCGACATTCTTTTTAGTAAAGGAAAGTGAAACTAAAATGCTGCTACATATCATTGATCGCAAGTCATGGAGGGTGGTGCTTTAGGAGAAAGGGAATGTAAACAGCCGCAAGCGCTATGACTGTGCAACAAAATGAAAAGAAGAAAATAATAGATCGTGAAGGAGACAGAACTGCTTACGTCAGAGTGATTTTACGGACAAGGGTCAGAGCGAAAGAGCACCGTAAAAGGGTGTTACTGTCCCGATCTCCAAAAATATACAGAAACAAATCTATCCCACATGTAGGACACTTCCTCTCACTCATTATATCCCGATAACAATATAAAAGTGACCTGTAAACAGAATACCTCAGTCAGACAGACACCACGGAGCAGCAGACGCAGTGTTCCACAAACTTCAGAGGAGTTGAGTGAAGCGAAAGTGAAAGCGAAATGTCACATCTAGAAAGAAAGTATATATGCGGCCTCGCCAGAATAAAGACAAGCTTGTGAGAACCTTAAGCCAGAGAAGCAACGCAAAAACAGCAGCGTTAAATATTTATTAGTAAAGGACAGGATGTCAGCAGAAAAAAACAACGCACCGACGTTTGACAAGTTAATGGTGTGCAGTTTCCTTTAAGAGGAATATATCTCATCAGTGTTCCCCTTTAACCTTTTAGGAACCAGTGGCGGCTCTAAAATAGGCAACATGCATCCCAGCCTCCATCCATATTCCCAGTTCACCCACGGGCGTAATTATCTATAGTACATCAGGTGCAGTGGCACCGGAGTGATTGCGGTGTCCACTGCTCACCCGTTAGCCGGGAGGCGGGTGGCTCTCTTTGCTCTAGGGACTTTGGCAGCCTTGCCATACCAATGCGCTCAGCCCTGTTGCTCTGTTATATCTTCACAGAAATACGGGAGACTGAAATCCTGAGCAACGCGGGCACTCAATGTGCAAAGTAAAAGCTCCCGTAACCTTGGGGTAAACTTCAAACTGCTCCAATGGAGAATAATGGCCTCATTTAGCCTATGGCTGCCTGTCTGCGCGTGTCAGTGTGGCAGAGGTAAGTACCTCCACCAGGGCTTTAAGGGGGATGAAAAAACTGGGGGGTCTCTCATAAGGGCGTGGTCGATGTAATTAAGGGGAGAGCGCTGCTAAAGGTGAAGAGTTTATTTGTGTTCAGGTTTTCATCACTCGAACTCTCCTAAGCGCCCCACCCCAGAACGCCGTTCTTTTTAGGAGGTCTTCTATTGATGCCCACTCCCTTAGCAGATGGCAGCTACTATTACTCCCCCTTGCTTTCAGTTCAGCCAAGCCCTGGTAAGGAGGTGGGTGCTGCTCTTTACCCCTCCCCCCTTTATGTAGCATGCCTGGCTGAGTTAATAATACCTAGGCTGTTTCATGCCTGCAGCCAGCGAACTATATTTTTCAGCCAGGCCTCTCTTCTGCAAAAATGTCCCCCGTTAAGCCAGACACATCTGCCCAGCCTCGCCTCCATTTTAATTAGACACTGGAATGGGGGACTGACCCAGCAGGTCTCTTACATAAAGTGCCCGGTCTGCTAATCCTGCCTTTGCATTCCGTGTGCAGAGTATCACCCCCTCGAGGGCTGACATCTCCCGGTGCAAAATTACTGCTGCCTCCGACACAGTAGTTGCAATAAGGGAATGATCAGCATTGAAAAGATATAGTGTTTAAACAATGATTTATGGCACATGGGCACTTTTGGGTGCAAAAAGCATCCTCGTTTCTAAAATGGGGACACATACACACATTTTAGCGCTGTATGCTGGGTTTGTCTTTGTCCCTTCATTTCCTGTAACGTGTGGGCAGGCACACTCCCATCACCATTATATCTCTTACTATTATAAGGGCACTACATGTTCCACCCGCCCTTCTATAGTATAATACCTGACCCTTGCAGCTTCTTCACTCTCTTGTGGCCTGTACAAGCCCATCCTGGCTTGATTGGCGGCTCACTCCCCCGTTCACTAGTGGCATGTGAAGCATCAGTAGATGTTGTAGCACCCCTAATAATGTGCTGCATGGCCAAAAACTTACAAGGTCCCAAAGGCGAGACCTATTGGCTATGCCAATGCTTGTTTTATAAAGCTGTTTACTGTGTTTGAATTTGAGGGGGACATTTTCATTGAATTTGGTATTTGAGCGGGAGGGGGAATTGAACCTTGTTTTTAAATCTACTTCCACCGACGCCGCCATCTTTGGGCCGGACGCGGTCTAGTTGTTCTCCCATGTTGATTACAAAACGCGACGCTGCACGAGCGCGCTCGTACTTGTAACAGAGTTGATACTCTGTCCCTTTGTGCCATACTTGCTGCTATTTTCTCTGCTCTTTGGTCACTTTTCTAAATGTTTTTAGTTTTTATGGCATCCTGTTTTTTTATAAAGCTGTTTACTGTGTTTGAATTTGAGGGGGACATTTTCATTGAATTTGGTATTTGAGCGGGAGGGGGAATCGAACCTTGTTTTTAAATCTATTTCCACCGACGCCGCCATCTTTGGGACGGACGCGGTCTAGTTGTTCTCCCATGTTGATTACAAACGCAACGCTGCGCGACGCTGCGCGACGCTGCGCGATGCTGCGTGAGCGCGCAGCGGATGCACCGCTGGCGCGCCGAAGGCGCGCCTAAGGCAAGCCCGTCTGCGCCCGTCCGCGTCCGGAACGCAGCCAGCATCAGTTATACTGCTCAAAATGGTCCTGGGGTACGAACTAACTGGTCTAGAAAGCAACTTTGGGATTTTAATGTGGGGCAATGTACCCATCCCACTTACCCTGACCTCTGCTTGGCAAAATTGGGATCAGGGCTTTCAATGTAATACCTGTTCCTTTGTGCTTGGGGGATCGGAGGGGCTACAGGGGGCAGAGGTAGGTGGTGTCAAGTCCTCTATTCCTGACACTGGTGTTAATAAGCCTACTATCAGAGCCTGCCTGGTTAACTGTAGATCTCTCCCCAAACACTCGGAGGACATTTGGCTCTCCCTCGAGTCTAATCATTGGGACCTCATGTTTTTGACAGAAACATGGTTAACAGATACTTCTTACCCTGATATTGCTCTGGCATTACCCGCTGGTTTTAAGATCTCCAAGGTAAATCGGGCAGACAATAGGCGAGGAGGGGGTCTTGCGATTATTTTGAATGATAAGTGGGATATCTCTTGTAAAAAAATTGAGAACGTCGGCTCTATTGAGGCCATGTCTTTTTCTATTTAAACCTTCCCAGGGCATACCCTTGCGGGCATGTTGGTTTATCGACCCCCGAGCTCAGCAGCTGCTCACCTCTCAAAATTAGGGGACGTTATAGCTGACCTCTCACTAAGATATGCTAACCTTACGGTTTTGGGTGATTTTAACGTCCATATGGACGTGATGGATTGTGCCTTGGCGCTCCAAGCGACTGAGATGTTGGGAGGATTAAATTTGACTCAGCAGGTAATGTCCGCCACACATTGTGCTGGTCATGTGTTGGACCTTATTTTTTCTAATGATTCCACTATCAAGGTGGAGGCTCCTCTGCCTTTGACATGGTCAGACCACTGGTTGGTCCCATTCAGTTTGTCAAGACACTGTGGGACACACAGTGTGAGACCAGAGTTTGAGAAGAAGAGAAACTGGAAGAGAGTATCTATTGAGGCCATGGGTCCCGTCCTGCGTGACATCCCACTCCAGCTTACAGGCAATCCTAGCTTAGATGCAATCACGTTTAATGAATGGGTTACTGCTTCCCTTGATGCTATCGCTCCCATGAAACTGATGAAACCTGCTAGGAAAAAGCCTTCCGCTCTTTGGTTTTCGTCAGAGCTTCAGTCAGAAAAAAGCGCATGCAAAAAGTTGGAGCGTATCTGGCGGAAAACTTATAATCCAGATGCGAAGAGCACTTATAAAGCTGCACAACAAAAATGTCATGCCCTTAAACGCCTGGCTATTAAGAATTTCCTAGCCAATCAAATTAAAGAATCGGACAACTCTTCCAAGGAAATATTTAAGATCGTTCAAGATTTTATGAAACCTCAAGCCACCTTGAGCACGATTACGCCATCAGCTGACCTATGCAGGGATTTGTCGACTTTTTTCCAGGAAAAGGTTCAATCCATATACTCCTCTTTCTTGGTGTCCGGGGATAAGCTAACCACATTTGTGGCTCCTGCTTCTCCCTGTCTCTGGACTGAATTTCAGCCTTTCTGTCCAACCTCGTCCCTGCGAGACCTTGTAAGAATTAAGTCAGGCTCGCCCCTTGATCCGTGTCCAGCTAGATTTTTTAACTTGCTGGCTCCTCTCCTTAATCTCCACTTAAATGTCATTTGGAATGCTTCTCTAAGGCTAGGTAGTTTCCCCTCAGTGTGGAAAAAGGCCTTGGTCTTGCCTAATCTTAAAAAGGAAGATGCAGATCCTAGCATACTCAAGAACTTTAGGCCTATCTCGCTCCTTCCTGCCCCTGCTAAAATTTTGGAGAAGGAAGTTCAGAGACAGCTTTCCAACTATCTGGAGTCCAATAATCTCCTCACGACTCCCAATCGGGCTTCAGGAAGGGCTATAGTACTGAGACTGCTCTGCTGGAGGTGGCGGAAACCATCCGAGAATCCCTAGACCATGGTAGCTGTGCCAGGCTAGTGCTGTTAAATTTATCTGCAGCCTTTGATACGGTCTCTCATTCGATTCTCTTAGACCGATTGACACAGCTGGGTATCTCGGGGACCATCTTAAATTGGTTCCAATCCTTTCTGGATGAGCGGTCTCAGCAGGTCTTCCTTCGCCCACATGTCTCCTCCTCTCGTTCCATGGGTTGTGGAGTTCCTCAGGGTTCGGCGCTGAGCCCGACCCTGTTCAATGTCTATCTTGCTCCTCTGGCATCATTAGTGGATCATTGTGGCGTGCGAATAATATCATACGCTGACGACACGCAGTTGGTGTTTTCATTTAAAGACACCCCGAAGGCTGCGTTTGACAGCTTTAGGCATTGCCTAATTAAGATCGTTTCTTGGATGACAGATAATCGCCTCAAGTTGAACACCGATAAAACTGAGGTGATGTTTTTTAATCAACCTTCACCTCCATCGGCTGATCTATGGTGGCCGATGCAGCTGAATCCCCTCCTACCCCGGTCACCTCTGTCAGAAATTTAGGTTTTAAATTTGACTCAGAATTGTCGGTGAAGGCCCAGATTGGCCAAGTTTCCAGAGCGTGTTTTTGGAAGCTCAAAACCTTGCGCAGATTTCTCCACCTACTACCGATGGACTGTCGGGCCACAATAGTCCATGCCTTGATTACATCTCAGCTGGACTACGCTAACAGCTTGTATCTGGGTCTTCCTGCCTATCTCATTCAGAGGCTTCAGACAGTCCAGAATGCCGCTGCTAGGTTTCTCAGAAATGTGCCTCTTCGACATCACATTTCCCCTCATTTGCGCAGTCTTCACTGGCTTCTGGTGAAAAGGAGAATCGAATTCAAGGCCCTGTCTCTTGCCTTTAGAGCTACTAGAGACAATGGACCAGGTTATCTGAGGCTGAGACTTCAGAAATACCATCAGAACAGGACCTTGCGCTCGAATTCACAGCTGCTTCTCTGCTCTCCTTCTTTCCGTAAAGCCAGGATTGGAGGGCTTGCCTTTGCTGTAAGAACAGCCGCCCTTTGGAATGCTATGCCTCTTTACCTGCGCAAAGCTGAATCTGAATCCATTTTCAGGAGTGCCTTGAAAACATGGCTTTTTGATCTTCCTTAGTTTGTCTTTTTTCCTCTTTTGTCTTTCCTTAGCGCCGGGACACTGCCGTTGGTGGTAGCCGTGCACTCTATAAATGTTTTGGTATGGTATGGTAAATGACAATGCCTTTTACCAATATAGGTCGCGTACCTGCATGCTTGTAATTTAATTTTATACTTGTGTTTATATTACCCTCGTCTCTTGACTCTCACTTGTGCACCCCCGCCCCCCGCTCTTTGCTAATGCAGGTGCAGTTTCCCCACACATGCAGTGTTCCATTCTCATTATTTCGTGTGTTTCATGTTCATTTCCTATTGTCTCACACATGTGAACATTCCAGTCTCATTGGCTCATGGACGTGCAGAATCCAGTGTTAGTGATTCCTGTATGTACAGTTTCCCTAGATCACAGGCGACCAGCACAGGCATGGGCAGTGTTGCAGTCGCTGCTCATGAACAAACTGCGTTTCATTGTAACTAGCTCATGCATGCGCAGAGAACAGGTGTCAATAGCGCCTACGTGCGAATTATCGCAGCCTCCAAATCTTATGCATGTCCAGTACTCCAGGGGCCTTAGCTAATGCATCAGCAGTGTTCCAGCTTTATTAGCTCATCCTGGTGCCGCAGCCAGCCCCAGCTGGCCGTACACGTGCAGTGTTTTAGTCTCTGCGTCTTGCGCAGGATCTCAGTCTCATAAGCACATGCACATTGATGCTCCATGGCCATTAGCTGATGCATGTGCTAAGCTTTAGTCTCAGTGGCTCGTGCATGAGCAGTGCAGCAGACAGTATGTACTCGAATTGCCAGTGGCCGCCGTGTGCAGGGCGAGAGGCGCGCTGCACTTGTTGCACTGGTGCAGTCACGGCCGCAGACTGCAGAGACACCCGTTTAATAAAACAAGCTCGTGGCAGCTTCACGCGTTAAGGTCTGTCAGTGTTTTCTGAGCTATATTGGTTCCTGACTGCCAGGAGTTAGTCAAATGCACTGCAGATGAAGGGAACGCGCAGCTGCGGACATGCATGCCTAACACATGAGCCAATGAATGCAGCATGGTCTAGAGAGCTGGAGGCACGTTTGCCCTTGTATGAATTCTCAAGATCGATAACTGTTCTTTCGCCCGTGCACAAGGTAGATCACGTCCCAAAGGACACCGAGCAAATGATCTGCTTCCTCACCGATGCGCGGACCTCGCTCAGTTCTTGGCAGATGATCCACTTTTTGCACACATCTAACCGCACCTGTTGGTCCATTGACGCGGCCGAGACTGCAGTTTGGTTGTTTGATACAGAGCGAACTGCCGTGGTTGCGGGAACGTGTCCGCGCGGCTGACGCACCACTGCTGCAGTCCGGCGCAGGCGGTGTGGGACGCTCTCTGGCGCGCGG
The DNA here is from genome assembly GCA_963921515.1 of Calotriton arnoldi. NCBI lineage: Eukaryota > Metazoa > Chordata > Amphibia > Caudata > Salamandridae > Calotriton > Calotriton arnoldi. The sequence goes on along the minus strand of CAWUFW010001428.1, from coordinate 527,568 downwards.
CTGCACCCTGAGTCTTAGCTGGTGTTAACTGTGTCTTCAAGAAATATGCAGCAACCACTGCATGCTCACTGGAAAAACCAGCTTCCGTTCTTTGCGCTTCCTTTTCCGGCCCGCCTACAACCAGGCACGGGCGCCTGACTTCCGGGTCGCGCTGCTTTCTCCGGCTCCGAAGTGCGGGGTAGGCTCCCGCCTTTAACTGAGCACAACTGCAGGGTGGGCTCCCGCCTCAAGGAACACAGAATGCGGGGTGGGCTCCCGCTCAACCACAATGCGGGGTGGGCTCCCGCTCACAGAGTGGCACAAACTGCACTACTTTAAAACAAGCATTTGCAATGCAATACGACTCGCATTTACGCGAGACGTATTGCATTAAAAATGGGAGTGCGGGCGTTTAAGAAGGCACGAACGGGAGTGGAGGGGGTGATGGGGGACGAGAAGTGACGAACTGCGGGAGGGGATGGGGGGACACAGGGCAGAAAATAGTGTTGGAGTAAAGGGGCCAATAGCCAGGGAAGGATACAAATGACAACATGGCCATCAGGAGGAGGGACTAACAAGCCTAAAACCAATCAGAAGGCTGCATTTAGGGCGTAAGCCAATCAAAAAGATGGGCGGAGATTGGGCGGAGCTTCAAGAAAGCTTCCACGCTATAGTATATACTGCATGTCTCAACGAGACAGCGCAAGCGCTGCCTAGGCGAGACCTAAAAATGAAAATCGCAATTAGAGGAAACGTTCTGGGAAGGAAATAAAATGTCGAAAAGAGAAGTACTGTTGGAAATGTGCATGGTTCACCCTCTGCACAGAAGATGCTCATGATAACCAGTGGTCGAAGTGTGTGAGATCGGGGAGGGGGAATTCTTTTCTTCTTAGACAAATAATCAAGATAGTTCATTGCAATACCAATATTACACAATCTTATAAAATCTTTAATGTGCCTCTAGGTGCATTACTATGAGAAATGCAAATGTCCCTTAATCAGAGGTCTGTTCTCTTGAAGATCCATTATCTTGATTAGTCCAATGCAAATTATGTCGTTCTCAGAGATCTTCATCACTCTTTGTCTTAACTTTCTCCCACCTTTCATACCTAGAGATGGAGTCATGTCTGTCAGGAGTGGCTGTCTTCTTCCTCATCCTCTGGATTTAACTGTTTTCAAACCCCAACATATCTATATTAGGGTTTTCAGAATCTTCACCAACTAGGCTGTTTCATGATGCTAGGCTTGTTTTACACCGCTCTTATGTTCAAGCACCCAGAGATCTAATACAGAGTCGAACAGGGAGAATGGATCACTGCGCATCAACTCCCAGTGAGTAAAATTATTTTTTTACCAGTTGGTTTCCTGGATTGGATATCTTGGATAAAGTTTAAAGATTCCAGCAGGGGTTTGTAATGTCACTACAGCTTTAGGGCAGTAGGGGGTTGCAAATGCATGAACTTTGCAGGGCTATCACACCAGATTTTCCCAGGAAGCAGCGGGGTATATTGCATTTTGTCTGTCCGGAAGGATGAGTTCAGCGGTTATGCCTGGGTCCAACTCTGGATGGGAAGCTGTGAATGCAAGTAAGTGTACTGAATTATTTCCAGTAAGCATAGATGCTGGCACACAGCCTGCTGGTACGATTCCATCAGGGCAGCCCTGCAGGGGCACAGCCCTGTACTGCCCGTGCATGGGGGCAGCTGAAGGAAGATATCCTTGGGTAGGGCTGAAGCATGAATTGAGCTATCCTGGACGGCAAGCAGGACACTATGGGACCCAGGGGCTGGGTGGACTACCACTAGACTCAAAACGAGCAACCGGGGTGTTGGTTCAAACCTGAATGTGGGTAGGCCTCGTCCACATGAACTCCCTGAGTTCTGAGCCCTATTTATAGACTACCTTTCTGGAGCGTGTTCTTGAGAATTTAAGGAAGAGATATTTTGAGTGAGTGAATACTCTCTCTCTGCTTTCTAATCCATTTCAGCTCAGTTGTCAGCTTTCCACCGAGTCTATCCTTCTCTTTCAGCTTCAGTCACACTTTAATGCCTAAACATTGTCTTTCCATGCCCTTCCCGCAACCACCAACACTGGCCCCTAAGGATTCAGAACGACTATGAATCTTTTTGTCTGGGGGAAAATGCCTCATCTTGTTTTCCATTTGACATGCTTTCTTAACATACATACATGCTTATTTAATGTTAAAATAAACAAGAAATGAGGCATTATTTTGCAACCAAGCTGTTGACAGAGCATTGCATCTGATATGTCACCTGAAAGATAATATTATGCCTGGTACCAGTCAGTAAGGGGAAGCCATTTGGCTTTCCACCGTGAATTATATGCGAGGATTTCTGAATACATTTTTACAATGCCCTAGTGTACTCTTCTCTTTTGATGCAGGAGGGAGTGAGGTGGAGACTCAGAATGGCGCCACAGTGGTCTGCAGACATGGGTACCGCAGGTGAAGAGATGGCAGCAAGTGAGTGTGGTAACTTTTTATGTTTTTTCCTTTTACTATAATATTTGGGTGCCAAAGAAACCAGAAAAAACGACACATTGCCGAATGGAAAATAAAGAAAATGGTCCCTTCAGAGGAACCCAGTGACCATCCTTCTTACACGATGGCCATATTCTGCATTGGGGGGGGGAGGGGTGCCCCACTGATGCTCAATCGCCTTAGATCTTGCTATTGCCCTATTATTATGGGTGATTTTAGCAAGAAATACTAATTCTCAGTAGGAAACAAAATGCATCTGAGCATATTGTTTTTATTACTAGTTTTTTTGTCCAAGAAATCAGAAATAATATATGAAGATGAAATATGTTAGATTTTTTTTGTCAGGGCTTTAGTGCTACAGCGGCCTTTTAAAGGTAGGTAATAATTGTAATAGATCTGCAGCCGGAAGTGTCACCTTCAAAGCATCCCATCTCCGGCTTTGAAGGCGTTAACATGTGTTGCTTTATCGTGCAAATTCATGGACTTGGCCCGGGGCGGCTGTTGTTTACAGTACAGCAGAAGGGAGCTTCGCAGCCGAGGCATTAAATATAGGTCAAAAGCTTTCACTTCTCCCAATGAAAGGTAGTCTATTTTTAAAGACAGTTTGACGCACAACAGGACGTGATAGATACAAATGTTTGTAGCCTGTGCTCTTATACTTATTAAAATCAGTTTATTGGGTCTCTTTGAGGCAATTTTTGTCAGCATTCTTGAAAACCTTCATGTAGGTAAACAGATTTTGGGTTTCAGTGAGCCATGAGCACAGCAGTGCCCAGTGACCCCAACCCGCAGGAATGTGCCGTATTTAACATCATACAGCGCATTCCTGTCCTTTCCATATGCTAGTGCACAATGTGCTGCCTAGCGCCAACACAGGCAGAAACACCTTCCTGCACAAAAACCGTCCTCTGAGGTATTTCCCTCTTTCTGTGTGTGCTGCGGAATTTAAGTTCCTTGTGATTTATCACCTACAAAGAATTATGAAAAGCAAAAGTATTGTCTTCAAAGTGGACTGAGGGAAAACCTCCATCAATAGGTTCTCGAATTTTATGTTAGAGTATGTTAATATCAAGGAGTGCATTATTTGCAGCACCACTTCTTTTTTACAAACACATTTTTACTTGTGGATGTGCCCTATTTATTTTGGGAACGAGACAATGATCCTTTGTCAATTGTTACCAAAAATATCATGGGACACCAATCCATACTTCATGAGTTTTTGCATTTGCGATTGTGGGCAACTATATATTTTAAGAACAGGAATATTTCCTCTCCAAGTCTGAGGATGCCTATCTTGTCTACAAATTCTTATCCTTACTTCATGTTTTCTGTTTAAAATAGTTCACAATTACTAATTCTATGTGCAGAAATGGAAAGATAACCAGTAAGAACAGCTGTTGCTTTTACTAAAATACAATCTAACAATATGTTCATTTATCAATTTCTTCAATAAAATGACACTAAGGGCCTGATTACGATGGGGGCCGGACGAGCGTCCGACCGCCATCACCGCGGGCAGGGGACCACCCGACAAGACGTTGGCGGTCTCACCACCCAATTACAATGTGCCCGCTGGGCTGGTGGACGGAAAAGTGCTTCATTACACAGCAGCAGTGTTATTGAGAACTTTGTGCACATTCATGCCCTGTGTGCCAGGCACCATGTGGTGCCTGGCACACGGTGCATGAATGTGCGTGGGGGAACTACATGTGACCCCAGGGCCAATTTACAGTGGCCCATGGGGGCCCTGCTTGCGGGCCCTCAAAGTCCCTTTCCGACTGCCTTTTCATTCAGTCTGCCCGACATCATAATGAGGGCCTTAGAAACATTAAACAGTAATCAAGTGATGAATAAAATTTATGAAACACATCCTACATACAACATTTCACAGATATAGCTAAAAAGTATCAGATACAAATTGCAAGGTCATTCATACAAATACTGGAATTTTTAACCCTATGATTGTAATCTATTGAGTATCATTATGTTAATAAGACCCCCTTATTTAACATTTCTAGTGGCATACATATTCTCTGGGTGCCTATTCTTAAGAAGGAAGAGAACTGATTCCCATCTGTTTGAGTAATTACATTTTTGAAAGAAAAGATTAATAATTTTTCCATGCTTCTTAATAATGTTGTCACAAAAGAATAAAGGGCATCTGACTCTCAACTTTACATCATTTTCAATTACATTCAAGTGTTCCTGTGACTACACACTGCCTGCCAGTCAATTATCTGAGCTCATAACGAAACAATATTTGCTCTTAAGCTTGGATCTCACAGGAGGCAATCACATCTACATGGGCCTCTCTTCAAAGTGGATTCTTATGTGAGTTATAAAGAGTGATCAGAGATAGATTTTGGATCACTTGACAGCCAATTAATAAAACTAAGTTCTTCTTGAATAGTGCTCGATCTCTAAGGAGCATCCTGGCTCAAAGATGCCAGAACAACTTTCCGAGTCGGGATGCTGGACACTGAACAATCAGTGCAGCAAATAAGACAAACTCTTTCAACAGGAGAGTGTGGGGATAAGGGACTATCCATCGTTTTGCAATATGGGGCTCATTAGTGCATTCTGAGGCACACATTTCTTAATATGCAAATATAAAACTAGAAACAGTGTTGTTGTACTGCTATTTTAATATATCACCAGAAGCAACCACTTGAACTTTGCCTCACAGTCAGGGCCGGACTGGGACCCGAAACCGGCCCTGGCAAACTGCTCGGTCGGCCCCCCTGGGGGGCTGAGGGGGTGCGGCCGAGCTGTTTGCAAGGGCCGGTTTCTGACGATTTTGTTACCGGGGGCCGATGTTGCAGGCCCCCGGTACCAAAACGCCCCCAGGGGCCCAAAACTGGCCCCCACCCTGGCGGCCCACCGGGGAAATGCCCGGTGCCCGCTACGGCCAGTCCGGCACTGCTCACAGTCTTACTTTAGAAAACGTACGAGTGTCTGTCTTAAAGGCGAGCTAGTGGACACTGAACAGAAGGTTTGTTCTAACACAAAAACAGGACTAATCAATGTTAAACTTTTTGTGGTGTATTTACTAGGGTATGGGACAAACAACGTTTTTCTTCAGGCTATATTATAAAAAGACATTTGCACCAGGAAAGGAATAGAGGAAGTCAATTGTAGATATATTGATGGTCATAGACAAGACATTTATTGCTCATACATCAAATAAAATACATATTAGCACATACATGCTTGTGCTGCGAAATTAAGCTGTTTGTGACATAAAACCGAATGAAAAGTATCTATCTTAACAGATCTTTCTCAGAGAACCTTCCAAAAGATCCGTATGATCTCACAGGACCACCAAATGTGTGCAAATGTTTCCCTTTCTACACCACATTTCCAGCACCTGTCTGACCCTGGTGGAAATGCGCAGGTGTAAAATACCATGGATACTTTTGTTCATGTGCTTCCTGTTTTTGCGGGATACTTGTAAAAGGTTTTGGCGTGTTGCCCCACATTCCCTCCCATCGGACCCCACAATGCTTCTTTGTAAATCCACTTTCTATGTGTGCTGAAAGGGGTGTTTACCTTGAGGTTTGCTGTTAATTATTGTCTCAGTAAGAAACAATGGTTCCTAGTGCGATAAACTATTAGAACACGATTATGAAAAAATAAACATGGCTATATTAGAACTACTCACAGTTGGAAATGACGTAGGCCATCACAGTTTTTTATATGTATTTGTGAGACATTGAATTATTAATTGGTGTGGGTGACTACCCACCTCAAGGAATAATCACAACCCTTGATAGGGTGAACCCTCAAAGTTAATAAATGAAACGAGAGTCCAGATATTCATCACATTCTGAAACGGGGCTTCCGCCGCCCTCTGCATTTTGATGTCTCGTTGGTGCCAGGTCCTCTCTGCTTCCACTCTACCTGTCCACTCTGCTTAGGTCGCCCTCTGCATTTTGATGCCTCGCTGGTGCCAGGTCCACTCTACCTGTCCACTCTGTCTGGCTCTTTATAAAATACCGGAACACGAACCGTTTCCACAATGTCGGTTGCAACCGTTTCTTTACTCTTGTGCTGCTGCCCAACTCTTTTTTTGTCAAACTTGTATGTTTTAAAATGCAATACTGGAACCCGAACTGGTATTGCATTTTACTTTATCACCGTGCTGGGAGCTCCAGGAAATGAAGTGGAAGGCAGATGAGATCCGGGGCTGGCAGCCTACGGGCTCAAGCTCCCTCCCACCCACGCATCCATAATCATCGCCAAACTCGGTCCCAATACAACAATAAGCCTGCTTACTCCCCAGTTCCTTGCCGCATTCAGTGCCAGGACTTTCTCTGGAGGAGAACTCTTAAAAAAACAATATCTCCCCGCCAGGAATGCTGTGTAACTGGTCTATTTTCTTATTTCTACTAGAAACAGACTAATTGCTGCTGCTCTAAGTGGCAGGATCCCTGTGTTTTCTTACTTTATATTTCGCATATCTATTTGTGTTTCTTTATGATTCTGTTTGTTGTGGTGCGCACACATGTATGTTTTGTTTTACTAAAATTTCATAGTTAGCAGGCGATTGTTGCTGTCATGCACTATGGCATACTATAATTTTCAGCCTCTGCAAACTTCCGTTCTACAACAATGAAGCCACAGAGGGTATTAAAGGTGGATGGTGCCATTTTAAAAACTGAAAAAGATTATTATCTGTCCTGAACTGGGCTCTCTCACTGCACTCCTGGTGCCTAAACTCCATACGTCAGCATAATGTGTGCACACTTTCCTGTGTAGTTCTGATTTAAAATGGCAAATATGGAACTATTGCTCTGTGCACTCTGCGGAGAGGCCAAGGATTAAATGTGCAGCTTTCTGTCCCACTGGCAGGCACAATAGGAAGCTCACAATGCCTTCATCCTAAATTCCAAAGTTATTAAATCTTACCCCCACCATGAACACTAATGCACGCCCTTAACAAAGACTAACAAGCATTGGCATAGCCAATAGGTCTCGCTTTTGGGACCTTATAAGTGTTTACCCATGCAACAGTTGATGTTGTTGCACCAAGGATATTGTGCTGCATAACTAAATACTTATAAGGTCCCAAAAGCGAGACCTATTGGCTATGCCAATGCTTGTTTTATAAAGCTGTTTACTGTGTTTGAATTTGAGGGGGACATTTTCATTGAATTTGGTATTTGAGCGGGAGGGGAATTGGACCTTGTTTTTAAATCTACTTCCACCGAAGCCGCCATCTTTGGGACGGACGCGGTCTAGTTGTTCTCCCATGTTGATTACAAAACGCAACGCTGCGCGAGCGCGCTCGTACTCGTAACAGAGTTGATACTCTGTCCCTTTGTGCCATACTTGCTGCTATTTTCTCTGCTCTTTGGTCACTTTTCTAAATGTTTTTAGTTTTTAAGGCATCCTGTTTTTAGGTCTCGCCTACGCAGCGCGCATGCGCTGCATAGGAGGAGACCTTTAGCCATCGGTTCCCTTTTTCCCCCAAAAACGTGCACGCGTTCCATTGCCTTCAATGGCAACGCGTGCACGTGTGGCGATTGCCTTGCGGGAGCGAGCGGCAGCGCCATATGGTATCCATTATCGCCGCTGGCTCCCGCAAGGGAATCGGCAGGCCCCCCTCCCCCCTGCTGCCGCGCGAGGCGCGCTTTTGCTTGTTAACTTTTCTCACCGCAGACCCAGGCAGCCCAGCGCTCGTATCCGTCCCCAATCTGCAGTAATAGCAAAAAGGTCAGGCTACGAAGATTGTTCCACACATCAAACAAAACCAGTTCAGAGCCGTGATTGGATATCAGACTGCGACGGCTGCAAATCAAAGAGCGCAAACACTTCCTGTCTCGTATCATCTCTCGCGCACAGAAAACCTACGAGTGCTTTGCCGGGTCAGCTCTGGTAATCAAAGCTGTTGCGTGCTCCTTTTAACTATGACTGGAGACATAGCTTAGGTGAAACTCAGAGCCTCGCAGCTTGCGACCGTTCCCTTGCCGGCCCCAAACTCCACCCCAATCTCTGCTCCTTTGGTGAGTACCTGCACTCATATTTGTCCATTTAAATGTCAGTAACTGAGTGTAACAAGTTTACTGTATACAGATATAGATATCTCTCATTTAGCTGGACCTAGGGTAACGTTTCTATGCTATTAATTGACTGCAGTTTAAATAGCAGAGCTTAAATATTATTTGGCGAGCAGACTGTAAAAAATGAAACATATATCACTATTTCATTGACAGCCAGTCAAACAGCAGTTGGCGAGTCAAACATAAAAATCTCACTTTTACTTGTGGTGCTGGCTATCTAGCTGGCCGTCGCGTAATTAGTATAGTTTCTAATCTATTTATTTATAGTTATGTACGAGACGAGAGAATAACACAGACACCAATTTGACTGGCAGTCAATTAAACAGAAGAGAATCTTTACTATTTGGCAGGCAGCCGTGAGATCCCGTGCAGTTAACCAGTGTCTAGAATTGGAAGTGTCCTTTGTGATTAAGTCGCAATGCTTTATAAAACTGTAAAGTCACACTTTGACCATTTCGGTTTCGTGTTCATAATTACACCTGAATGCGTCACCTCTAAACAATCTAAAGTATTTCTGTAGAAAAGAAACACAAATACATGGTAACGTACATAAAATAAATTCATTATCTAGACGTACCAGGAATGGTGAACTCAGCCCGAGAACGTCAAACAAGACTCCTCGCCCAGAAATATATCAGGCTTGGTTGATTTGTTTGCTGTATTGCGACATTCTTTTTAGTAAAGGAAAGTGAAACTAAAATGCTGCTACATATCATTGATCGCAAGTCATGGAGGGTGGTGCTTTAGGAGAAAGGGAATGTAAACAGCCGCAAGCGCTATGACTGTGCAACAAAATGAAAAGAAGAAAATAATAGATCGTGAAGGAGACAGAACTGCTTACGTCAGAGTGATTTTACGGACAAGGGTCAGAGCGAAAGAGCACCGTAAAAGGGTGTTACTGTCCCGATCTCCAAAAATATACAGAAACAAATCTATCCCACATGTAGGACACTTCCTCTCACTCATTATATCCCGATAACAATATAAAAGTGACCTGTAAACAGAATACCTCAGTCAGACAGACACCACGGAGCAGCAGACGCAGTGTTCCACAAACTTCAGAGGAGTTGAGTGAAGCGAAAGTGAAAGCGAAATGTCACATCTAGAAAGAAAGTATATATGCGGCCTCGCCAGAATAAAGACAAGCTTGTGAGAACCTTAAGCCAGAGAAGCAACGCAAAAACAGCAGCGTTAAATATTTATTAGTAAAGGACAGGATGTCAGCAGAAAAAAACAACGCACCGACGTTTGACAAGTTAATGGTGTGCAGTTTCCTTTAAGAGGAATATATCTCATCAGTGTTCCCCTTTAACCTTTTAGGAACCAGTGGCGGCTCTAAAATAGGCAACATGCATCCCAGCCTCCATCCATATTCCCAGTTCACCCACGGGCGTAATTATCTATAGTACATCAGGTGCAGTGGCACCGGAGTGATTGCGGTGTCCACTGCTCACCCGTTAGCCGGGAGGCGGGTGGCTCTCTTTGCTCTAGGGACTTTGGCAGCCTTGCCATACCAATGCGCTCAGCCCTGTTGCTCTGTTATATCTTCACAGAAATACGGGAGACTGAAATCCTGAGCAACGCGGGCACTCAATGTGCAAAGTAAAAGCTCCCGTAACCTTGGGGTAAACTTCAAACTGCTCCAATGGAGAATAATGGCCTCATTTAGCCTATGGCTGCCTGTCTGCGCGTGTCAGTGTGGCAGAGGTAAGTACCTCCACCAGGGCTTTAAGGGGGATGAAAAAACTGGGGGGTCTCTCATAAGGGCGTGGTCGATGTAATTAAGGGGGAGAGCGCTGCTAAAGGTGAAGAGTTTATTTGTGTTCAGGTTTTCATCACTCGAACTCTCCTAAGCGCCCCACCCCAGAACGCCGTTCTTTTTAGGAGGTCTTCTATTGATGCCCACTCCCTTAGCAGATGGCAGCTACTATTACTCCCCCTTGCTTTCAGTTCAGCCAAGCCCTGGTAAGGAGGTGGGTGCTGCTCTTTACCCCTCCCCCCCTTTATGTAGCATGCCTGGCTGAGTTAATAATACCTAGGCTGTTTCATGCCTGCAGCCAGCGAACTATATTTTTCAGCCAGGCCTCTCTTCTGCAAAAATGTCCCCCGTTAAGCCAGACACATCTGCCCAGCCTCGCCTCCATTTTAATTAGACACTGGAATGGGGGACTGACCCAGCAGGTCTCTTACATAAAGTGCCCGGTCTGCTAATCCTGCCTTTGCATTCCGTGTGCAGAGTATCACCCCCTCGAGGGCTGACATCTCCCGGTGCAAAATTACTGCTGCCTCCGACACAGTAGTTGCAATAAGGGAATGATCAGCATTGAAAAGATATAGTGTTTAAACAATGATTTATGGCACATGGGCACTTTTGGGTGCAAAAAGCATCCTCGTTTCTAAAATGGGGACACATACACACATTTTAGCGCTGTATGCTGGGTTTGTCTTTGTCCCTTCATTTCCTGTAACGTGTGGGCAGGCACACTCCCATCACCATTATATCTCTTACTATTATAAGGGCACTACATGTTCCACCCGCCCTTCTATAGTATAATACCTGACCCTTGCAGCTTCTTCACTCTCTTGTGGCCTGTACAAGCCCATCCTGGCTTGATTGGCGGCTCACTCCCCCGTTCACTAGTGGCATGTGAAGCATCAGTAGATGTTGTAGCACCCCTAATAATGTGCTGCATGGCCAAAAACTTACAAGGTCCCAAAGGCGAGACCTATTGGCTATGCCAATGCTTGTTTTATAAAGCTGTTTACTGTGTTTGAATTTGAGGGGGACATTTTCATTGAATTTGGTATTTGAGCGGGAGGGGAATTGAACCTTGTTTTTAAATCTACTTCCACCGACGCCGCCATCTTTGGGCCGGACGCGGTCTAGTTGTTCTCCCATGTTGATTACAAAACGCGACGCTGCACGAGCGCGCTCGTACTTGTAACAGAGTTGATACTCTGTCCCTTTGTGCCATACTTGCTGCTATTTTCTCTGCTCTTTGGTCACTTTTCTAAATGTTTTTAGTTTTTATGGCATCCTGTTTTTTTATAAAGCTGTTTACTGTGTTTGAATTTGAGGGGGACATTTTCATTGAATTTGGTATTTGAGCGGGAGGGGGAATCGAACCTTGTTTTTAAATCTATTTCCACCGACGCCGCCATCTTTGGGACGGACGCGGTCTAGTTGTTCTCCCATGTTGATTACAAAACGCAACGCTGCGCGACGCTGCGCGACGCTGCGCGATGCTGCGTGAGCGCGCAGCGGATGCACCGCTGGCGCGCCGAAGGCGCGCCTAAGGCAAGCCCGTCTGCGCCCGTCCGCGTCCGGAACGCAGCCAGCATCAGTTATACTGCTCAAAATGGTCCTGGGGTACGAACTAACTGGTCTAGAAAGCAACTTTGGGATTTTAATGTGGGGCAATGTACCCATCCCACTTACCCTGACCTCTGCTTGGCAAAATTGGGATCAGGGCTTTCAATGTAATACCTGTTCCTTTGTGCTTGGGGGATCGGAGGGGCTACAGGGGGCAGAGGTAGGTGGTGTCAAGTCCTCTATTCCTGACACTGGTGTTAATAAGCCTACTATCAGAGCCTGCCTGGTTAACTGTAGATCTCTCCCCAAACACTCGGAGGACATTTGGCTCTCCCTCGAGTCTAATCATTGGGACCTCATGTTTTTGACAGAAACATGGTTAACAGATACTTCTTACCCTGATATTGCTCTGGCATTACCCGCTGGTTTTAAGATCTCCAAGGTAAATCGGGCAGACAATAGGCGAGGAGGGGGTCTTGCGATTATTTTGAATGATAAGTGGGATATCTCTTGTAAAAAAATTGAGAACGTCGGCTCTATTGAGGCCATGTCTTTTTCTATTTAAACCTTCCCAGGGCATACCCTTGCGGGCATGTTGGTTTATCGACCCCCGAGCTCAGCAGCTGCTCACCTCTCAAAATTAGGGGACGTTATAGCTGACCTCTCACTAAGATATGCTAACCTTACGGTTTTGGGTGATTTTAACGTCCATATGGACGTGATGGATTGTGCCTTGGCGCTCCAAGCGACTGAGATGTTGGGAGGATTAAATTTGACTCAGCAGGTAATGTCCGCCACACATTGTGCTGGTCATGTGTTGGACCTTATTTTTTCTAATGATTCCACTATCAAGGTGGAGGCTCCTCTGCCTTTGACATGGTCAGACCACTGGTTGGTCCCATTCAGTTTGTCAAGACACTGTGGGACACACAGTGTGAGACCAGAGTTTGAGAAGAAGAGAAACTGGAAGAGAGTATCTATTGAGGCCATGGGTCCCGTCCTGCGTGACATCCCACTCCAGCTTACAGGCAATCCTAGCTTAGATGCAATCACGTTTAATGAATGGGTTACTGCTTCCCTTGATGCTATCGCTCCCATGAAACTGATGAAACCTGCTAGGAAAAAGCCTTCCGCTCTTTGGTTTTCGTCAGAGCTTCAGTCAGAAAAAGCGCATGCAAAAAGTTGGAGCGTATCTGGCGGAAAACTTATAATCCAGATGCGAAGAGCACTTATAAAGCTGCACAACAAAAATGTCATGCCCTTAAACGCCTGGCTATTAAGAATTTCCTAGCCAATCAAATTAAAGAATCGGACAACTCTTCCAAGGAAATATTTAAGATCGTTCAAGATTTTATGAAACCTCAAGCCACCTTGAGCACGATTACGCCATCAGCTGACCTATGCAGGGATTTGTCGACTTTTTTCCAGGAAAAGGTTCAATCCATATACTCCTCTTTCTTGGTGTCCGGGGATAAGCTAACCACATTTGTGGCTCCTGCTTCTCCCTGTCTCTGGACTGAATTTCAGCCTTTCTGTCCAACCTCGTCCCTGCGAGACCTTGTAAGAATTAAGTCAGGCTCGCCCCTTGATCCGTGTCCAGCTAGATTTTTTAACTTGCTGGCTCCTCTCCTTAATCTCCACTTAAATGTCATTTGGAATGCTTCTCTAAGGCTAGGTAGTTTCCCCTCAGTGTGGAAAAAGGCCTTGGTCTTGCCTAATCTTAAAAAGGAAGATGCAGATCCTAGCATACTCAAGAACTTTAGGCCTATCTCGCTCCTTCCTGCCCCTGCTAAAATTTTGGAGAAGGAAGTTCAGAGACAGCTTTCCAACTATCTGGAGTCCAATAATCTCCTCACGACTCCCAATCGGGCTTCAGGAAGGGCTATAGTACTGAGACTGCTCTGCTGGAGGTGGCGGAAACCATCCGAGAATCCCTAGACCATGGTAGCTGTGCCATGCTAGTGCTGTTAAATTTATCTGCAGCCTTTGATACGGTCTCTCATTCGATTCTCTTAGACCGATTGACACAGCTGGGTATCTCGGGGACCATCTTAAATTGGTTCCAATCCTTTCTGGATGAGCGGTCTCAGCAGGTCTTCCTTCGCCCACATGTCTCCTCCTCTCGTTCCATGGGTTGTGGAGTTCCTCAGGGTTCGGCGCTGAGCCCGACCCTGTTCAATGTCTATCTTGCTCCTCTGGCATCATTAGTGGATCATTGTGGCGTGCGAATAATATCATACGCTGACGACACGCAGTTGGTGTTTTCATTTAAAGACACCCCGAAGGCTGCGTTTGACAGCTTTAGGCATTGCCTAATTAAGATCGTTTCTTGGATGACAGATAATCGCCTCAAGTTGAACACCGATAAAACTGAGGTGATGTTTTTTAATCAACCTTCACCTCCATCGGCTGATCTATGGTGGCCGATGCAGCTGAATCCCCCTCCTACCCCGGTCACCTCTGTCAGAAATTTAGGTTTTAAATTTGACTCAGAATTGTCGGTGAAGGCCCAGATTGGCCAAGTTTCCAGAGCGTGTTTTTGGAAGCTCAAAACCTTGCCCAGATTTCTCCACCTACTACCGATGGACTGTCGGGCCACAATAGTCCATGCCTTGATTACATCTCAGCTGGACTACGCTAACAGCTTGTATCTGGGTCTTCCTGCCTATCTCATTCAGAGGCTTCAGACAGTCCAGAATGCCGCTGCTAGGTTTCTCAGAAATGTGCCTCTTCGACATCACATTTCCCCTCATTTGCGCAGTCTTCACTGGCTTCTGGTGAAAAGGAGAATCGAATTCAAGGCCCTGTCTCTTGCCTTTAGAGCTACTAGAGACAATGGACCAGGTTATCTGAGGCTGAGACTTCAGAAATACCATCAGAACAGGACCTTGCGCTCGAATTCACAGCTGCTTCTCTGCTCTCCTTCTTTCCGTAAAGCCAGGATTGGAGGGCTTGCCTTTGCTGTAAGAACAGCCGCCCTTTGGAATGCTATGCCTCTTTACCTGCGCAAAGCTGAATCTGAATCCATTTTCAGGAGTGCCTTGAAAACATGGCTTTTTGATCTTCCTTAGTTTGTCTTTTTTCCTCTTTTGTCTTTCCTTAGCGCCGGGACACTGCCGTTGGTGGTAGCCGTGCACTCTATAAATGTTTTGGTATGGTATGGTAAATGACAATGCCTTTTACCAATATAGGTCGCGTACCTGCATGCTTGTAATTTAATTTTATACTTGTGTTTATATTACCCTCGTCTCTTGACTCTCACTTGTGCACCCCCGCCCCCCGCTCTTTGCTAATGCAGGTGCAGTTTCCCCACACATGCAGTGTTCCATTCTCATTATTTCGTGTGTTTCATGTTCATTTCCTATTGTCTCACACATGTGAACATTCCAGTCTCATTGGCTCATGGACGTGCAGAATCCAGTGTTAGTGATTCCTGTATGTACAGTTTCCCTAGATCACAGGCGACCAGCACAGGCATGGGCAGTGTTGCAGTCGCTGCTCATGAACAAACTGCGTTTCATTGTAACTAGCTCATGCATGCGCAGAGAACAGGTGTCAATAGCGCCTACGTGCGAATTATCGCAGCCTCCAAATCTTATGCATGTCCAGTACTCCAGGGGCCTTAGCTAATGCATCAGCAGTGTTCCAGCTTTATTAGCTCATCCTGGTGCCGCAGCCAGCCCCAGCTGGCCGTACACGTGCAGTGTTTTAGTCTCTGCGTCTTGCGCAGGATCTCAGTCTCATAAGCACATGCACATTGATGCTCCATGGCCATTAGCTGATGCATGTGCTAAGCTTTAGTCTCAGTGGCTCGTGCATGAGCAGTGCAGCAGACAGTATGTACTCGAATTGCCAGTGGCCGCCGTGTGCAGGGCGAGAGGCGCGCTGCACTTGTTGCACTGGTGCAGTCACGGCCGCAGACTGCAGAGACACCCGTTTAATAAAACAAGCTCGTGGCAGCTTCACGCGTTAAGGTCTGTCAGTGTTTTCTGAGCTATATTGGTTCCTGACTGCCAGGAGTTAGTCAAATGCACTGCAGATGAAGGGAACGCGCAGCTGCGGACATGCATGCCTAACACATGAGCCAATGAATGCAGCATGGTCTAGAGAGCTGGAGGCACGTTTGCCCTTGTATGAATTCTCAAGATCGATAACTGTTCTTTCGCCCGTGCACAAGGTAGATCACGTCCCAAAGGACACCGAGCAAATGATCTGCTTCCTCACCGATGCGCGGACCTCGCTCAGTTCTTGGCAGATGATCCACTTTTTGCACACATCTAACCGCACCTGTTGGTCCATTGACGCGGCCGAGACTGCAGTTTGGTTGTTTGATACAGAGCGAACTGCCGTGGTTGCGGGAACGTGTCCGCGCGGCTGACGCACCACTGCTGCAGTCCGGCGCAGGCGGTGTGGGACGCTCTCTGGCGCGCGGCTGCACCCTGAGTCTTAGCTGGTGTTAACTGTGTCTTCAAGAAATATGCAGCAACCACTGCATGCTCACTGGAAAAACCAGCTTCCGTTCTTTGCGCTTCCTTTTCCGGCCCGCCTACAACCAGGCACGGGCGCCTGACTTCCGGGTCGCGCTGCTTTCTCCGGCTCCGAAGTGCGGGGTAGGCTCCCGCCTTTAACTGAGCACAACTGCAGGGTGGGCTCCCGCCTCAAGGAACACAGAATGCGGGGTGGGCTCCCGCTCAACCACAATGCGGGGTGGGCTCCCGCTCACAGAGTGGCACAAACTGCACTACTTTAAAACAAGCATTTGCAATGCAATACGACTCGCATTTACGCGAGACGTATTGCATTAAAAATGGGAGTGCGGGCGTTTAAGAAGGCACGAACGGGAGTGGAGGGGGTGATGGGGGACGAGAAGTGACGAACTGCGGGAGGGGATGGGGGGACACAGGGCAGAAAATAGTGTTGGAGTAAAGGGGCCAATAGCCAGGGAAGGATACAAATGACAACATGGCCGTCAGGAGGAGGGACTAACAAGCCTAAAACCAATCAGAAGGCTGCATTTAGGGCATAAGCCAATCAAAAAGATGGGCGGAGATTGGGCGGAGCTTCAAGAAAGCTTCCACGCTATAGTATATACTGCATGTCTCAACGAG
This sequence comes from Calotriton arnoldi, assembly GCA_963921515.1. NCBI lineage: Eukaryota > Metazoa > Chordata > Amphibia > Caudata > Salamandridae > Calotriton > Calotriton arnoldi. Next base: position 510,606 of record CAWUFW010001428.1, on the reverse strand, counting down.
ACAGCGCAAGCGCTGCCTAGGCGAGACCTAAAAATGAAAATCGCAATTAGAGGAAACGTTCTGGGAAGGAAATAAAATGTCGAAAAGAGAAGTACTGTTGGAAATGTGCATGGTTCACCCTCTGCACAGAAGATGCTCATGATAACCAGTGGTCGAAGTGTGTGAGATCGGGAGGGGGAATTCTTTTCTTCTTAGACAAATAATCAAGATAGTTCATTGCAATACCAATATTACACAATCTTATAAAATCTTTAATGTGCCTCTAGGTGCATTACTATGAGAAATGCAAATGTCCCTTAATCAGAGGTCTGTTCTCTTGAAGATCCATTATCTTGATTAGTCCAATGCAAATTATGTCGTTCTCAGAGATCTTCATCACTCTTTGTCTTAACTTTCTCCCACCTTTCATACCTAGAGATGGAGTCATGTCTGTCAGGAGTGGCTGTCTTCTTCCTCATCCTCTGGATTTAACTGTTTTCAAACCCCAACATATCTATATTAGGGTTTTCAGAATCTTCACCAACTAGGCTGTTTCATGATGCTAGGCTTGTTTTACACCGCTCTTATGTTCAAGCACCCAGAGATCTAATACAGAGTCGAACAGGGAGAATGGATCACTGCGCATCAACTCCCAGTGAGTAAAATTATTTTTTTACCAGTTGGTTTCCTGGATTGGATATCTTGGATAAAGTTTAAAGATTCCAGCAGGGGTTTGTAATGTCACTACAGCTTTAGGGCAGTAGGGGGTTGCAAATGCATGAACTTTGCAGGGCTATCACACCAGATTTTCCCAGGAAGCAGCGGGGTATATTGCATTTTGTCTGTCCGGAAGGATGAGTTCAGCGGTTATGCCTGGGTCCAACTCTGGATGGGAAGCTGTGAATGCAAGTAAGTGTACTGAATTATTTCCAGTAAGCATAGATGCTGGCACACAGCCTGCTGGTACGATTCCATCAGGGCAGCCCTGCAGGGGCACAGCCCTGTACTGCCCGTGCATGGGGGCAGCTGAAGGAAGATATCCTTGGGTAGGGCTGAAGCATGAATTGAGCTATCCTGGACGGCAAGCAGGACACTATGGGACCCAGGGGCTGGGTGGACTACCACTAGACTCAAAACGAGCAACCGGGGTGTTGGTTCAAACCTGAATGTGGGTAGGCCTCGTCCACATGAACTCCCTGAGTTCTGAGCCCTATTTATAGACTACCTTTCTGGAGCGTGTTCTTGAGAATTTAAGGAAGAGATATTTTGAGTGAGTGAATACTCTCTCTCTCTGCTTTCTAATCCATTTCAGCTCAGTTGTCAGCTTTCCACCGAGTCTATCCTTCTCTTTCAGCTTCAGTCACACTTTAATGCCTAAACATTGTCTTTCCATGCCCTTCCCGCAACCACCAACACTGGCCCCTAAGGATTCAGAACGACTATGAATCTTTTTGTCTGGGGGAAAATGCCTCATCTTGTTTTCCATTTGACATGCTTTCTTAACATACATACATGCTTATTTAATGTTAAAATAAACAAGAAATGAGGCATTATTTTGCAACCAAGCTGTTGACAGAGCATTGCATCTGATATGTCACCTGAAAGATAATATTATGCCTGGTACCAGTCAGTAAGGGGAAGCCATTTGGCTTTCCACCGTGAATTATATGCGAGGATTTCTGAATACATTTTTACAATGCCCTAGTGTACTCTTCTCTTTTGATGCAGGAGGGAGTGAGGTGGAGACTCAGAATGGCGCCACAGTGGTCTGCAGACATGGGTACCGCAGGTGAAGAGATGGCAGCAAGTGAGTGTGGTAACTTTTTATGTTTTTTCCTTTTACTATAATATTTGGGTGCCAAAGAAACCAGAAAAAACGACACATTGCCGAATGGAAAATAAAGAAAATGGTCCCTTCAGAGGAACCCAGTGACCATCCTTCTTACACGATGGCCATATTCTGCATTGGGGGGGGGAGGGGTGCCCCACTGATGCTCAATCGCCTTAGATCTTGCTATTGCCCTATTATTATGGGTGATTTTAGCAAGAAATACTAATTCTCAGTAGGAAACAAAATGCATCTGAGCATATTGTTTTTATTACTAGTTTTTTTGTCCAAGAAATCAGAAATAATATATGAAGATGAAATATGTTAGATTTTTTTTGTCAGGGCTTTAGTGCTACAGCGGCCTTTTAAAGGTAGGTAATAATTGTAATAGATCTGCAGCCGGAAGTGTCACCTTCAAAGCATCCCATCTCCGGCTTTGAAGGCGTTAACATGTGTTGCTTTATCGTGCAAATTCATGGACTTGGCCCGGGGCGGCTGTTGTTTACAGTACAGCAGAAGGGAGCTTCGCAGCCGAGGCATTAAATATAGGTCAAAAGCTTTCACTTCTCCCAATGAAAGGTAGTCTATTTTTAAAGACAGTTTGACGCACAACAGGACGTGATAGATACAAATGTTTGTAGCCTGTGCTCTTATACTCATTAAAATCAGTTTATTGGGGTCTCTTTGAGGCAATTTTTGTCAGCATTCTTGAAAACCTTCATGTAGGTAAACAGATTTTGGGTTTCAGTGAGCCATGAGCACAGCAGTGCCCAGTTACCCCAACCCACGCCCCCTTTCACCATCCCGTGTGTTCACATATGCAATTTGACCACCTAAAAAGAACACAAGGGGGCACATTTATCAAAAATCCATGCAGCGCATTAAGCCACCTTGCTGCGTTGCGCTGCGTGAAAGGGCAGGAATGTGCCGTATTTAACATCATACAGCGCATTCCTGTCCTTTCCATACGCTAGTGCACAATGTGCTGCCTAGCGCCAACACAGGCAATCAATCAATCAATCAGGGAATTGTAAGCGCGCTACTCACCCGTGAGGGTCTCAAGGCGCTGAGGGGGGGTCCGCAGATCTGTTTAGCCGAAGAGCCAGGTCTTGAGGGTTTTCCTGAAGGTGTTCAGGGAGGGGGCGCGTCTGATGTCTGCCGGTAGCTCGTTCCAGGTCTTGGCTGCAATGTGAGAGAAGGATCTTCCGCCTGCTCTGGCTCTGTGGATGCGCGGGGTTTCGGCCAGTGCGAGGTTGGAAGATCGGAGGTTTCTTTTGGGTACGTGGAAGTTGATTCTGTCGTTGAGGTATTTGGGTCCGTTGTTGTGTAGGCATTTGTAGGCGTGAGTGAGGATTTTGAAAGTGACTCTTTTCTCCACGGGGAGCCAGTGGAGACTTCGTAGGTGTTGGCTGATGTGTTCGTGTCGGGGATGCCGAGGACGAGTCTGGCGGCGGTGTTCTGTACTGTCTGGAGTTTGCGGAGTAGGGACTTGTTGATGCCGGCGTAGAGTGTGTTTCCATAGTCCAGTCTGCTGGTGATGAGTGCGTGGGTGACTGTCTTCCTTGACTCGGGGGGGATCCACTTGAAGGTCTTGCGGAGGATGCGTAGGGTGATGAAGCAGCTGGAGGTGACGGCGTTGACCTGTCGGTTCATGGAGAGTGATGAGTCGAGTACGATGCCGAGGTTCTTGGCGTGGTCTGAGGGGGTAGGTGGGCTTCCGAGGGCGGTCGGCCAGCAGGTGCTGTCCCATGCAGAAGGGGTGGTACTGAGGACGAGGACTTCTGTCTTCTCGGCGTTGAGCTTCAGGCAGCTGTTGGTCATCCAGACTGCGACATCTTGCATTCCTTTCTGGAAGTTGAGTTTGGCAGTGGTGGGGTCTTTGGTGAGGGGTGTCGTCGGCATAGGATACGATGTTGAGGCCGTGTTGTCGGACGATGGCTGCGAGGGGGGCCATGTAAATGTTGAAGAGGGTGGGGCTCAGTGATGAACCCTGTGGGACTCCGCAGGTGATTTTCATGGGGTCGGAGAGGAAGGGTGGGAGTCTGATCCTTTGGCTTCTTCCAGTGAGGAATGATCGGATCCAGTCTAGGGCTGTTCCTTGTATGCCTGCGTCATGTAGTCTGACGACTAGTGTGCGATGGGAGACGGTGTCGAAGGCCGCTGATAGGTCGAGTAGGATGAGGGCTACGGAGTGGCCTTGGTCCAGGAGGGTGCGGATGTCATCTGTGGCGGCGAGTAGGGCGGTCTCTGTGCTGTGGTTGCTTCGGAATCCGGATTGGGACGGGTCGAGGACGGCGTTTTCTTCAATGAATCGTGTCAGTTTCCTGTTGACTGTTTTCTCTGCAACTTTGGCTGCGAAGGGGAGGAGCGAGATGGGCCGATAGTTCTTGAGGTCGGTGGGGTCAGCTGTGGGCTTCTTGAGCAGGGGTCTGACTTCTGCACGCTTCCAGTCATCTGGGAAGGTGCCTGTTTTGAAGGCGGTGTTGATGGTGCATTGTAGTTCGGGTGCGATGGCGGCCACGGCTCTGTGGTAGATGTGAGGGGGGCAGAGGTCGGTGGGGGCCCCGGGTGGATGCTTTTCATGGTCGAGGCAGTGTCTTCGGCCGTGATCGGTGTCCAGTTGGAGATGGTGGGCTGGCTGGTGTTTCTGGGGGGCGGGGGCCGTCTGTGGCACCTGGTGGATGGTCGATGAAGTTGTCGTAGAGATTTTTGATCTTGAGGTGGAAATAGGTTCCAAGCTTGTCGCAGAGGTCTTGGGATGGGGTGATGTCTGTGGCTTCGCTGCGTGGGTTGGTGAATTCTTGAATAACACTGAAAAGTTCCTTGGAGTTGGTGGAGTTGGCCAGGATATTGTTGTGGATGAAGTTCCTTTTGGTGGCTCTGATCTGGTTGTGGTAGTCCGTCATGGCGTCCTTGTAGGTGGTGTGGTTTTCGGTTGTCTTGGTGTTTCTCCAGTTCTTCTCCAGGCGTCTGCAGGTGCGTCTGGCTTCTTGGAGAGCGGTTGTGAACCAGGCGGCTTTCCTGGGGCGTTGTCTATCGGGGTTGCGTAGCGGGCGAGCTCATCTGCGCAGTTGGAGATCCAGGTGTGGAGTTCTCTGGCTGCGTCGTTTGCGCTGTTTGCATTGGGTGCCCAGGTGTGGTTGTCTCGGTTGAGGGTGGAGTTAAGTTGCTCATCGGTAACCTTGCTCCAGTTCCTTCGTGGTGGGCGTGGGGCTGGTTTGGGTGCCTTGGGTTTGTTGATGGCGAAGTGTACGCAGTGGTGGTCGGTCCATGGCGGCTGCGTTGTGTGGCTGAAATGGACGCTGTTTCCTGCTGCGAAGATGGGGTCGAGGGTGTGTCCTGCTCTGTGGGTCGGTGTGTTGACGAGTTGTTTAAGTCCGATGCTGGCGAGGTTGTCACGAAGGATAGTGGAGTTGGGGTCGCTGGGGTTGTCGAGGTGGAAGTTCAGGTCTCCAATGAGTATGTAGTTTGTTGAGGCGATCGCGTGGGGTGTGATGAAGTCAGTGATGGTGGCGGCGAAGGGTGTTCGGGGGCCGGGGGGTCTGTAGACGAGGGTTCCTCGGAGTGTGGCTTTGGGGGTGGTCTGGATCTTGAAGTGCAGGTGTTCGGCGGAGGGGAAGGTTTTGCTGGAGGTGGTGAGGCGGAGGGTGCTCTTGTGGGCGATGGCGAGGCCCCCTCCTGTGCAGAAACACCTTCCTGCACAAAAACCGTCCTCTGAGGTATTTCCCTCTTTCTGTGTGTGCTGCGGAATGCAGCACGTATAGAAAGAGAAAAAAACAAAGAGAAATAACAATATTTCTCCTCGTTACTCATCACCTGTGGAGGTGTAGCATTTTGAGTCATTCCCAGGTCTACCAGTAATGATAAGTCTGGGAATGCGCCCAAATCCATGGGTGGATGCGTGGGAACACCCAAGCTCCACCCATGGAACGCTTCCCTGGGGCAGAATAACACAATGCATCGATTTGCAATGGGTTGCGTTACTCTAGATTTATCAAGCCACTCAGGGCCACGCAAGGTGGCCTTGTGTGGCTTGAAGAATCTAATTTAGTAGTTGCGTTGCACTTGCGCCGCCTTGTGTGGTGCAAGGGCGATGCAACTTATTGATAAATATGCCCCAAAATACTCTCATCCATTTAATTGTTGTCACAGTACATGTCTTGCTCTCATAGGCCTACCCATCTGCTCGTCCATCGATCTGTCCCAAAATCCACCCCATGCACACCCAATAGATGCTGGCTGTCATTATTATTTTACTCTTCAATTGTTTCTTCAGTACTTATTTCTACATTGGATATAGCTAGTCATGCCCTTGAATTGCTTATGAAATTATCAATACGTTTCGAGTCTGGTGGCTCCGTGGGATAATGCGCAAATGGAAGAGATTTGTGTTTGACCTCCGTGTTTGCAGGTTCATATTCTGGTACATCCATTGAAACTTTCGGCCTTGTGGAAAAAGCTTCCTCCCTAAACCTCCACCAAGTTTGTGGGTTATTGTTAGAAATGGGGGTCTCTAGTTGGCAAGGGCTTGCACCTTTGTCCAAGTAGGGACCCTTCTTCCTGGTCAGGGTAAGGGAGTTACACTCCTAAAATAACCCCTGCTCACCCCCTTGGTAGCTTGGCACGAGCAGTCAGGCTTATTCTAGAGGCAGTGTGTAAAGCATTTGCACATAACCAACAGTAATACAGTGTAAGCACTACAAACTGACACCACACCAGTTTAGAAAAATATCCAATATTTTTATATACTTTAAAACAAGACCAAATACGATAAAAATCCACAGTACAGTACTTTAAAAATGATTACGTTGCAAGATAACTTCTTCTTTGCAGGAATATTTCAAAAACAAAGTTCGTACGAGTCGGTAGCTCCGTCCGAGTCTACCGCGATGCTGAAAACCACAGAATCTAACAGTTCCAGCCGACCGCGTCGATACGGGCCAGCAGAGTCGTGAACAGACTCGGTCACAGTACCTTTTCTCGTTGTGGCGGGCACGGAGTGTGCGAGCCGGTCGGCGTACGTCGCGGTTGCGGTGCAAGATGGAAGCGGTGCAGGGCGCGGTGTCCTCTCGATGCGGTGCAGGCAGCGGCTCGGTGACAATCGTGCAGACGGAGTCGGTGAGTCCAAGGCGTGCGGGGCAGGGTGAGACGGTGCTCGATGCGGTGCTGGCAGGTTGCGATGCAGGCGACCAAGCCGGAGTGCGGGAGCTGGCGTCGGACAGCGGTGCGAGTCGGAGCGGTGCGTCGCGAAGCGTGCGAGCGGTGCCCCAACTGCGATGCGGTCACGATTGTTGAGCCAGTTGCAGCGACAGCGTCGGTCTGGTCCGGCTGGCACAGTGAAGCGATGCGATGCGAACTGCGGTGCCCACAGGTCACGGTGCAAGCAGCGGCTCGGTGGCGATGGCGTCGGACGTCGTCGTCGGTGAGACCAGGGTTGCGGTGCGAGATGCGGACGGTGCGGTCTGCGGTGCAAACAGGACACCGGGCCAGCGATGGAGTCGGTTGACGGAGTCGGTTGCGGTTCCCTTCCTCTGTGGCAACTGAAACAGCGGTTCCAGAAGCGGTACCCAGAGGGTTGTGAAGTCTTTGCAGTCCCTGAGACTTCTTAACAGGAGGCCAGCTCGGTTTCAGGCCCTTGGAGATTCTCAGCACAAGTAGTAGAAAGTTCAGTCCAGTCCTTTCACTGCCCAAGACAGAAGCAGCAACTGCAGGCCAACCCAACAAGGCAATAACTCAGCAAAGGGGCAGTACTCCTCCTAGCAGCTCTCCAGCTCTTCTTCTTGGCAGGTTCCTTGATTCCAGCGAGATCTAAAGTTCTGGGGTTTGGGTCCCCCTTTTTATCCTCAATTTCTCTTTGTCCTCTGGAGGCAGAGGGGCCTTTGCCTGGTCCAAACCAGTTCTGGTCAGTCCTGGAGCACTTTGTTGACAAGTCTCCTTCTTTCCTTTCACAGTGCAGGCCAGGGACATCAGACGCACCACAGGAGGTGGAGCCAGCATTGTGGAGGGAAGGCCCAGCCCTATTCAGGTCCCAGGTGCATCTCCTCCCACCCATCTACATGTAGATCTTGCTATTCAGCCCTGTGCTGACTCACCCTGTCTCCTGGCATCCCCCAGCCCCTGTCACTCACACTCCAGACAAGGAATACACAACCTAGCAGAGGCAGGCTTGGATGGTTAGACAAGAAAATACCCACTTTCTAAAAGTGGTATTTTCAAACACAGAATGTTAAAACCAACTTCACTAAAAGATGCATTTTATCATTCTGAGTCCAGGCATACTAAACTCGAATTTCTACCATGTTCCCTGGGTCAGTTAGGATTATAAGCTGTAATAATCAAAACTGCCCATTCTGGCCTATGGGGAACAGGTAGCCTTGCAATAGTGAAAAACGAAATAGGCTGTAATTCACTATCAGGACATGCCACACACACCAGGGCATGTCCTACCTTTCACATACAATGCACCCTGCCCACAGGGGTACCTTGGGCCTACCTTAGGGGTGACTAACATGTAGAAAAGGGAAGGTTTAGGGACTTGCAAGTGTGTGCACTTGCCAAGTCGACATGGCAGCCCCAGGCTGCACACAGGCTCTGCAATGGCAGGCCAGAGTTACACTTTACGGGCTGTTTGCGTGGGTGGCACAATCCAGTGCTGCAGCCCACCAACAGCATTTGATCTATAGGCCCTGGCACTCTCAGTGCACTTTACAAGGGACTGACACATAAATCAAATAGGCCAATCATGGAAACACCAATCCATAACACATTTTATACAGGAGCACTTGCACTTTCCCACTGGACAGCAGTGAGGAAAGTGCGCAGAATCATTACACCAGCAAAAACAGAGTCAAAACCAGGAGGTCAGAAAGCAAAAAGTCAGGGGAAACACGCCAAAAGATGCCAAGTCTAACACATGTCCCCTCCAGCTGAAAGTAGGGAGAACTACCCAACCCCATTGGAGTTCTCTTCACTAAGGCGGAAGAACCTGGACAGACCATCTGCGTTGGCGTGTTCTGTACCAGGACGGTGTTCCACCGTAAAGTCCATTCCCTGTAGGGAGATGGACCACCTCAGCAGTTTTGGATTCTCACCCCTCATTTGCATCAACCATCTGAGGGGCCTGTGGTCTGTCTGAACCCGGAAGTGAGTCCCAAACAGGTATGGTCTCAGCTTCTTCAGTGCCCAGACCACAGCAAAAGCTTCCCTTTCTATGGCACTCCACCTCTGTTCCCTGGGGAGTAGTCTCCTGCTAAGGAAGACTACAGGCTGATCCAGGCCCTCTTCGTTCAGTTGTGAGAGCACCGCTCCCACACCATGCTCTGAAGCGTCAGTCTGCACGACGAATTCCTTGGAGAAGTCAGGTGCCTTGAGCACGGGCGCCGTGCACATGGCTGCCTTCAGGGCATCAAAAGCTTTCTGGCAGGACTCAGTCCAGATCACTTTCCTGGGCTGCTTCTTAGAAGTCAGCTCTGTTAAGGGGGCAACGATGGTGCCATAGCCCTTAACAAATCTCCTATAGTAGCCGGTGAGACCTAAGAAGGCTCTCACCTCTGTCTGGGTCTTGGGGGCTCCCAAGCCAGAATGGTGTCAATCTTGGGTTGTAGGGGCGCCACCTGGCCGCTTCCTACCTGGTGTCCCAAGTACACCACAGAACCCTGCCCGATCTGGCACTTACTGGCCTTGATCGTGAGGCCTGCACCTTGCAGAGCCCTCAACACTTTCTCAAGGTGCTGTAAATGTTCTTCCCAGCTGGAACTGAACACAGCAATGTCATCCAGGTAGGCGGCACTGAAATCCTCCAGCCCAGCCAACACCTGATTGACCAACCTCTGAAAGGTGGCAGGGGCATTCTTCAACCCAAAGGGCATCACCCGGAATTGGTAATGACCTTCTGGGGTTGAGAATGCTGATCTCTCCTTGGCCCCATCGGTTAAGGCAATCTGCCAGTACCCAGACGTTAAATCAAACGTGCTGAGGAACCGGGCAGCTCCCAACCGATCAATGAGCTCATCAGCTCTGGGGATGGGGTGCGCGTCAGTCCTGGTGACGGCATTGAGCCCACGGTAGTCCACACAAAACCGGAGTTCTGGAGTGGCACCGGGCGCAGCAGCCTTTGGGACCAAGACCACTGGGCTGGCCCAAGGACTGTTGGAGGGCTCAATCACCCCTAACGCCAACATCTTAGAGACCTCCTCCTTGATGCTGGCCCTGACCCGGTCAGTCAACCTGTAAATCTTGTGCTTCACAGGAGGGCTGTCACCAGTGTCCACGTCATGGGTACACCAGTGAGTAACACCGGGGGTCAGAGAGAACAGTGGGGCGAACTGTCCCAACAACTGGTGACAGTCCCCCTGCTGCTCCTGAGTCAGAGTAGGGGAGAGGATCACACCCTCTACTGACCCATCATGCTCCTTGGTAGACAGGAGGTCAGGGAGAGGCTCACTCTCCTCTTCCACCCCATCATCTGTCGCCAAGAGCATACTCACTTCGGACCTCTCGAAGTGGGGCTTGAGGCGGTTCACGTGAAGGACCCTCAAAGGGTTCCTTGGAGCCTGCAAATCCACCAGGTAGGTGACGTCACTTTTGCGCTCCACCACCTCATATGGCCCAGTCCACTTGTCCTGCAAGGCACAAGGTTCCACTGGGGCCATGACCCACACTTTTTGCCCAGGTTGAAATTCGACCAGAGTGGCATTCTGGTCATACCATCTCTTCATTTCTTCCTGGCTTGCTTCTAGGTTCGCCTGAGCGAGTTTCCTGAAGCGGGCAGTTTGGTTTCTAAAGGCCAGCATGTAGCTAAACACATCCTGGGGAGTTTTCCTGGGAGCTGCCTCCCAGCCTTCCTTTACCAAACTCAGAGGTCCTCTGACAGGGTGGCCATACAGGAGCTCAAAGGGGCTGTACCCAAGAGACTTCTGAGGCACCTCCCTGTATGCAAAGAGTAGGCATGGCAAGAGGACGTCCCACTTACGCCTCATGGGTTCTGTTAGACCCTTGATCATGCCTTTCAAGGTCTGGTTGAATCTCTCCACCAGACCGTTTCCTTGTGGGTGGTAAGGAGTGGTGAACTTGTAGGTTACACCACACTCCTTCCACAGGGATGTCATATACTTGGATATGAAATTGGTCCCCCTATCAGAAACCACCTCTCTGGGGAATCCCACACGGGAAAAGATCCCCATTAACGCCCGGCCCACCACTGGCGCCGTCGTTGTCCTGAGAGGGATTGCCTCCGGGTACCGGGTGGCATGGTCCACCAAGACCAGGATGTACCTGTTGCCCATGGCTGTCTTGGGATCCAGTGGCCCCACAATATCCATCCCTACCCTTTCAAAGGGTGTTCCAACAACAGGAAAAGGTTGGAGAGGAGCTTTGACCTTCCTCCCACTCTTACCACTTGCCTGGCAAGTTTGGCAAGACCTACAGTGTGCATCTGACTGCCTTCGCATTTGGGGCCAAAAGAAGTGGGTGACAAGCCTGTCAAAGGTCTTGTCCTGCCCCAAATGTCCTGCCAAAGGCACGTCATGAGCCAGACCCAGTAGGAAGGTCCTGAAGCGCTGGGGTACCACCAGCACACGGGCTGACCCAGGCTCAGCAACCTTAGGCTCACTGTATAGGAGACCATTCTCCCAGTAGATCAGATGTGACCCGGACTGATTACCAGCTGCCTGGTCTGCAGCCTGCCGCCGCAGACCCTCCAGAGTAGGGCACTCGTTCTGCTCCCTGCAGAACTCCTCCCTGGTGGGACCCCCTTCTTGCTGCCAATGGGTCAGCTCAGAGATGTCTCCCAGTTCGGCTACCTGCTCCCCTGTAGGCACCGGGGCGTCCCCCTCGAGGTCCGCCTCCTCCCGGTCCGTGGGAACTTCGGGGGCCGGTTTCCCGCGCCCCTGCCCTTCCTCTTGGCAGGGACTTGGGCCACTGTTCCAGGCTCCAAGTCCTCTTGATCACCCTTTCTGGCTGCCATTGACCGAGTAGACACGCATGCCCACTCTGGCAACCCAAGCATCTCCAAGTGAGACCTGAGCTCAACATCCTTCCATAAGGACTGCTCCAGGTCGTTACCTAGCAGACAATCTACAGGCATGGTGGGGCTCACAACCACCCTCAAGGGACCTGAGACCCCCCCATTCAAAGGGAACCTGCGCCACCATACACTGGCGCTCAGAGTTGTCTACAGCAACTACTTGGTGGAATGCCCCTGGGACTACCTGCTTCTCAGAGACCAGGTGACACCGGACTGAGGTCACACTGGCTCCAGTATCTCTGAGAGCCTCTACCCTGTTCCCATTAATGGTCACCCAGGTGCTATATTTCTTTGTGTTAGGGGGCACCTGGTTTCCTGGGACCATCTCACTGTCCCCTAGTGAGACAAGGGTCATTTCTGCGGGATCCCCACCCTCCTGTGGGCACCCCTCCTCCCCAAGCGCTACACTAGCCAACACTTTGGACTGTCCACCGGTGGGTGGCTGTGTCCCCTTTGGGCACTTGGGGTCCCCCTTAAAGTGACCTACCTGGTCACATGCATAACACTTGCGGGGGCCGGTCTCAACAGGCTTCCCTGTAGAGACCCCTTTCTTCTTATCACCGGGGGCTGGGAACCTTTACCCTGGGTACTAGTTTGGGGCCCTTTAGAGAACTCCTGTGCTTTACCCTTGTCCCCCCACCTTTCTGCTGGGGACCCTGCCCACCTTTGGCTGAGTCTCCCCCAAACGCTTTCTTGTGGACCCTGGTACTCACCCAGCGGTCCGCCTCCATAGCAAGCTTCCTGGGGTCAGTTAGCTTACTATCAACTAGGTGCTGGCGCAGATCTGCAAAACATAGACTAGACAAGTGCTCCCATGCAATCAAATTGTAGAGCCCCTGAAAATCTGTTACATTACTGCCCTTCACCCAACCATCCAGCGACCTACAGAACATATCCACACATTCCAACCAAGTGTTGGCCTCAGACTTTTTACTGGACCTGAACTGATCCCTGTACTTCTCAGGAGTGAGCCCATACCTAGTGAGGAGAGCGTCTTTCATGTCAGCATAGGTGAGGTCCTGCCCCTTACCCAAAGCTATCAGAGTATCCCTAGCTTCCTCTGGAAAGAGAGGCCACAACCCCGCTCCCCAGTTCCTCTCAGGGACCCCATTCATATGAATAGACGACTCGTACCCTTGAAACCACCTTTGTATGTCATCACCCTTTTTGTACTCTTTACCTACATTCTTGGGGATGTGTACAATCCTGTCTGTGTGTGCTGAAGAATTGCTGCCACCATCTGAACCGGATCTACTCTTTAGCTCCAGCTCCTTGATCATTCTCTCATGATCTAGTATCATTTTCCTTTCCTCCATGGCTATTCTTTTCTCTTCCCTCTCACTTTCTATTCTGAGTTTCTCCAATTCAAACCTCCTTACTTCCCGCCTGTCCTCCAGCTCCTCTGGGGACAAACTACTGCTGCCTGGCCTGGAGGGTTCCCCCCTCCCAAAAGCACATCCACCCTAGGAACAGGCTCCTCCACCTCTCCATTGAGATCACCAGATTGCCCACTGGCACCTCTGGCTGCTACCCAGGCCCTCAGCGCCTTTTGTAGCTCATCCTTCCTGGTGAGGCCTCTGACCTGGACTTTCAGGTTCTTGCAAATCGATTTTAACTCCTTGACATTGTAGGCTTCCAATCGATCCTCCTCAAAGGCAATTTCTACTGATGCAATTGATGATACTATTGATTCAGGCATGTTGAAGTAGCAAGTTCAAACTGGCAAGATCAAAAATAGGCCAAAAAGAAAAAGAACCTGTATGTGGTACGTAATGGTCTGCGATATGGTAGTAGTGCACACCAATCACTGTAAGTCAAGTGCAAACACAAGTCCTATCCTCACCGCTGACAACCAATGTTAGAAATGGGGGTCTCTAGTTGGCAAGGGCTTGCACCTTTGTCCAAGTAGGGACCCTTCTTCCTAGTCAGGGTAAGGGAGTTACACTCCTAAAATAACCCCTGCTCACCCCCTTGGTAGCTTGGCACGAGCAGTCAGGCTTATTCTAGAGGCAGTGTGTAAAGCATTTGCACATAACCAACAGTAATACAGTGTAAGCACTACAAACTGACACCACACCAGTTTAGAAAAATATCCAATATTTTTATATACTTTAAAACAAGACCAAATACGATAAAAATCCACAGTACAGTACTTTAAAAATGATTACGTTGCAAGATAACTTCTTCTTTGCAGGAATATTTCAAAAACAAAGTTCGTACGAGTCGGTAGCTCCGTCCGAGTCTACCGCGATGCTGAAAACCACAGAATCTAACAGTTCCAGCCGACCGCGTCGATACGGGCCAGCAGAGTCGTGAACAGACTCGGTCACAGTACCTTTTCTCGTTGTGGCGGGCACGGAGTGTGCGAGCCGGTCGGCGTACGTCGCGGTTGCGGTGCAAGATGGAAGCGGTGCAGGGCGCGGTGTCCTCTCGATGCGGTGCAGGCAGCGGCTCGGTGACAATCGTGCAGACGGAGTCGGTGAGTCCAAGGCGTGCGGGGCAGGGTGAGACGGTGCTCGATGCGGTGCTGGCAGGTTGCGATGCAGGCGACCAAGCCGGAGTGCGGGAGCTGGCGTCGGACAGCGGTGCGAGTCGGAGCGGTGCGTCGCGAAGCGTGCGAGCGGTGCCCCAACTGCGATGCGGTCACGATTGTTGAGCCAGTTGCAGCGACAGCGTCGGTCTGGTCCGGCTGGCACAGTGAAGCGATGCGATGCGAACTGCGGTGCCCACAGGTCACGGTGCAAGCAGCGGCTCGGTGGCGATGGCGTCGGACGTCGTCGTCGGTGAGACCAGGGTTGCGGTGCGAGATGCGGACGGTGCGGTCTGCGGTGCAAACAGGACACCGGGCCAGCGATGGAGTCGGTTGACGGAGTCGGTTGCGGTTCCCTTCCTCTGTGGCAACTGAAACAGCGGTTCCAGAAGCGGTACCCAGAGGGTTGTGAAGTCTTTGCAGTCCCTGAGACTTCTTAACAGGAGGCCAGCTCGGTTTCAGGCCCTTGGAGATTCTCAGCACAAGTAGTAGAAAGTTCAGTCCAGTCCTTTCACTGCCCAAGACAGAAGCAGCAACTGCAGGCCAACCCAACAAGGCAATAACTCAGCAAAGGGGCAGTACTCCTCCTAGCAGCTCTCCAGCTCTTCTTCTTGGCAGGTTCCTTGATTCCAGCGAGATCTAAAGTTCTGGGGTTTGGGTCCCCCTTTTTATCCTCAATTTCTCTTTGTCCTCTGGAGGCAGAGGGGCCTTTGCCTGGTCCAAACCAGTTCTGGTCAGTCCTGGAGCACTTTGTTGACAAGTCTCCTTCTTTCCTTTCACAGTGCAGGCCAGGGACATCAGACGCACCACAGGAGGTGGAGCCAGCATTGTGGAGGGAAGGCCCAGCCCTATTCAGGTCCCAGGTGCATCTCCTCCCACCCATCTACATGTAGATCTTGCTATTCAGCCCTGTGCTGACTCACCCTGTCTCCTGGCATCCCCCAGCCCCTGTCACTCACACTCCAGACAAGGAATACACAACCTAGCAGAGGCAGGCTTGGATGGTTAGACAAGAAAATACCCACTTTCTAAAAGTGGTATTTTCAAACACAGAATGTTAAAACCAACTTCACTAAAAGATGCATTTTATCATTCTGAGTCCAGGCATACTAAACTCGAATTTCTACCATGTTCCCTGGGTCAGTTAGGATTATAAGCTGTAATAATCAAAACTGCCCATTCTGGCCTATGGGGAACAGGTAGCCTTGCAATAGTGAAAAACGAAATAGGCTGTAATTCACTATCAGGACATGCCACACACACCAGGGCATGTCCTACCTTTCACATACAATGCACCCTGCCCACAGGGGTACCTTGGGCCTACCTTAGGGGTGACTAACATGTAGAAAAGGGAAGGTTTAGGGACTTGCAAGTGTGTGCACTTGCCAAGTCGACATGGCAGCCCCAGGCTGCACACAGGCTCTGCAATGGCAGGCCAGAGTTACACTTTACGGGCTGTTTGCGTGGGTGGCACAATCCAGTGCTGCAGCCCACCAACAGCATTTGATCTATAGGCCCTGGCACTCTCAGTGCACTTTACAAGGGACTGACACATAAATCAAATAGGCCAATCATGGAAACACCAATCCATAACACATTTTATACAGGAGCACTTGCACTTTCCCACTGGACAGCAGTGAGGAAAGTGCGCAGAATCATTACACCAGCAAAAACAGAGTCAAAACCAGTAGGTCAGAAAGCAAAAAGTCAGGGGAAACACGCCAAAAGATGCCAAGTCTAACAGTTATCCATTCCACTTTTCATCCTGGAAGAGGAGTTACTCCTTTGCTGGAGTAAAACCCCAACAGTATCCATAGTGGGAAAGGGGAGAATAATCACAAATTCATGAGACTGTGGCATTCACAAGAGCCAGTATCCAAACTTTGGGTGGAATTTACCACTGTGTAATTCTATGCATTGTTGTGGAGATTTACGCAGTAGCAGAACCAGTTACACCTGTCAGTATCTTTCTGTGGATAGCTACCAGGTGTAAATGGAACCTTTTCTGGACATAGCTTAGGCATAGTTTTATGGTCGTAAAATAATTTGTGAAACAAGTTCATCACGTGATAGATTCTTCATTACGATTGTTTCAATATCCTTTACTAAATAAAGCAAGATATGCAAGTCCTAGCCCAATTAGGGTAGCATTTAAGTTCCTTGTGATTTATCACCTACAAAGAATTATGAAAAGCAAAAGTATTGTCTTCAAAGTGGACTGAGGGAAAACCTCCATCAATAGGTTCTCGAATTTTATGTTAGAGTATGTTAATATCAAGGAGTGCATTATTTGCAGCCCCACCTCTTTTTTCCAAACACATTTTAACTTGTGGATGTGCCCTATTTATTTTAGGAACGAGACAATGATCCTTTGTCAATTGTTACCAAAAATATCATGGGACACCAATCCATACTTCATGAGTTTTTGCATTTGCGATTGTGGGCAACTATATATTTTAAGAACAGGAATATTTCCTCTCCAAGTCTGAGGATGCCTATCTTGTCTACAAATTCTTATCCTTACTTCATGTTTTCTGTTTAAAATAGTTCACAATTACTAATTCTATGTGCAGAAATGGAAAGATAACCAGTAAGAACAGCTGTTGCTTTTACTAAAATACAATCTAACAATATGTTCATTTATCAATTTCTTCAATAAAATGACACTAAGGGCCTGATTACGATGGGGGCCGGACGAGCGTCCGACCGCCATCACCGCGGGCAGGGGACCACCCGACAAGACGTTGGCGGTCTCACCACCCAATTGCAATGTGCCCGCTGGGCTGGTGGATGGAAAAGTGCTTCATTACATTGCGGCTTGTGCTGCGGCCCTGGGAAGGGGCCGCAGCACAAGCAGCAGTGACCCCAGGGCCAATTTACAGTGGCCCATGGGGGCCCTGCTTGCGGGCCCTCAAAGTCCCTTTCCGGCTGCCTTTTCATTCAGTCTGCCCGACATCATAATGAGGGCCTTAGAAACATTGAACAGTAATCAAGTGATGAATAAAATTTATGAAACACATCCTACATGCAACATTTCACAGATATAGCTAAAAAGTATCAGATACAAATTGCAAGGTCATTCATACAAATACTCGAATCTTTAACCCTATGATTGTAATCTATTGAGTATCAATATGTTAATAAGACCCCCCTTATTTAACATTTCTAGTGGCATAAATATTCTCTGGGTGCCTATTCTTCAGAAGGAATAGAACTGATTCCCATCTGTTTGAGTTATTACATTTTTGAAAGAAAAGATTAATAATTTTTCCATGCTTCTTAATAATGTTGTCACAAAAGAATAAAGGGCATCTGACTCTCAACTTTACATCATTTTCAATTACATTCAAGTGTTCCTGTGACTACACACTGTCTGCCAGTCAATTATCTGAGCTCATAACGAAACAATATTTGCTCTTAAGCTTGGATCTCACAGGAGGCAATCACATCTACATGGGCCTCTCTTCAAAGTGGATTCTTATGTGAGTTATAAAGAGTGATCAGAGATAGATTTTGGATCACTTGACAGCCACTTAATAAAACTAAGTTCTTCTTGAATAGTGCTCGATCTCTAAGGAGCATCCTGGCTCAAAGATGCCAGAACAACTTTCCGAGTCGGGATGCTGGACACTGAACAATCAGTGCAGCAAATAAGACAAGCTCTTTCAACAGGAGAGTGTGGGGATAAGGGTCTATCCATCGTTTTGCAATATGGGGCTCATTGGTGCATTCTGAGGCACACATTTCTTAATATGCAAATATAAAACTAGAAACAGTGTTGTTGTACTGCTATTTAAATATATCACCAGAAGCAACCACTTGAACTTTGCCTCACAGTCAGGGCCGGACTGGGACCCGAAACCGGCCCTGGCAAACTGCTCGGTCGGCCCCCTGGGGGCTGAGGGGTGCGGCCGAGCTGTTTGCAAGGGCCGGTTTCTGACGATTTTGTTACCGGGGCCGATATTGCAGGCCCCCGTAACAAAAACGCCCCCCCAGGGGCCCAAAACCGGCCCCCACCCTGGCAGCCCACCGGGGAAATGCCCGGTGCCCGCTACGGCCAGTCCGGCCCTGCTCACAGTCTTACTTCAGCAAACGTACGAGTGTCTGTCTTAAAGGCGAGCTAGTGGACACTGAACAGAAGGTTTGTTCTAACACAAAAACAGGACTAATCAATGTTAAACTTTTTGTGGTGTATTTACTAGGGTATGGGACAAACAACGTTTTTCTTCAGGCTATATTATAAAAAGACATTTGCACCAGGAAAGGAATAGAGGAAGTCAATTGTAGATATATTGATGGTCATAGACAAGACATTTATTGCTCATACATCTAATAAAATACATATTAGCACATACATGCTAGACCATGAAAAAACTTTAAAAAACATACAGCAACTGCTTTTGCATTGATTGTACTGCCCTGTAATACTAAATGGAGCAAACTGATTTGCCTCATTTCTAAACTTAAAAAATGAAGAATAGTTATTTTCTCTCAGCTTCGTATTTTGTAAATAAAGCAAAATATTGCTAAATATGTGTGCTCCACGTTTTACCCTAATCTAAATATTTAGGGGCTTATTTACAAGCCCCATGCGCCGCCGGTACGTCACTTTTTGCCAAATTAAAAATGGCGCACTGGAGGCGCAAGGGGCTTGTAAATAAGCCCCTTAATTTGGAGCAAATGTTTCATAACATTAAGCAAACTATTGCAGTCCCATCAAACCATTTGTACCCAGTTAGAACCCTAGATTGGTCACAAGGTAATGCACAGATGATAATGTAATAACCTGAACAATGGCTCCACAGCAGAAGTAATGCCTGCAATAAATGTGACACCAAGAGAAATAATGACCAACGCTTTGTGGCTAAAATATATCACCAGGAATCCTATGCCAGCAATAAACCTGCCATCAGAAATACTGCACACCCAGGACAAATCTTTCTCACAGTAGAAATGTGAAATGCAATAATGCACCTCAGAACCATGTACCAAGGATCAAACCACCTCCTAATATTGGGCTCAGACCATGTCAGAAAACTGAGCTGCAAAATGTGATACAGAATGTTGCGTAATAAAGTGGAGATTTAATCATAATTATGACGTCATATGAGTTTTATGACAGAGCATATCATCTGAAGATTATGACAGCGTAAATCACTCAAAGATTTTCCAAAAGCATGTTTTACTTAGATTCTGCATGTTCTTTTCTCCTATGTGAGTTCAAATTAAATTGCTAATATCTGCATTGTTTTGCACTATGAGCATGCAGTGTCCTGGACTTAATACTCTGTTGCTCAATAATACCCAGTCTCTGAGAACTCTGCTCTTGATGAGACAGACAGACAGACAGACAGACAGACACACATATACATATGCACAATTCTGCTGTTGATCTTATTCAGACACAGTTATGTAGCTCTACTTTAAAAAGACATTTACTGAGCGCTTTGCTCCTGATATATAGTGATGCTTGTTCCACGACTCATTGATGCATGCGTCATGTGAGGCCACGGATGATGAATTCCATGAAATATCACAGGGATGATTTGTGGAACCCAAACCCTTTTTTCATAATAGAAAGGAACACTCAACAACACTAGGAAACAATAGATTTTCTAAAGTGGATACTTTTGCTATATCACAAACCACAGGCCAGGGTAAAGACGGGTCACACTTTTTCCCCACTCTTTATGATAGAGCGTGGCACACGTCAGGGATGCCCCCTGTCACCAATACTCTTGCCATGGAGCCATTGGCAAGTAGGTTGCGCCAACGGGTACTGGAGTGGGGCCTACATGTAGACCGGCGGTGGCACATAGTGTCACTATACGCGGATGACGCGCTGATCTACCTATGCGGTCGGATCGAAGTGCTGTGGCAGATAATGGACCTACTGAACGCACACGCACAGGTCTCTGGGCTGCGAGTCAACTGGTCCAAATCAGTAGTATTCCCAATGACACCCATGTCACCAGACCAAAGACATACCGCACCGCATACACCACTAGAGTGGGCGTTTGATACCTTTAAGTACCTGGGGATCCAGGTCATCACTTAGGTGCAAACACAATAGACAGCAACCTGGGGCGTGCGATCACCAGAGCCCGATCAGCTCTCCTGTTTTGGCTGAGTCTCCCCTTGTCTCCTATGGGACGAGTGGCCATTTCCAAGATACTGGTACTCCACACTCCCTTACCGTCTGCCACGGAGACTCTTTAAGGATTTGGAGTCACTCCTAGTCTCCCTGATCTGGGGGAACTCTAGGGCCAGGGTGGCTCTCCATAAACTATATCTGCCACTATCAGATGGCGGCTTAGGTGAACCGAATTCTGAACATTATTATGCCTCAGCGCAGCTACAATTGCCAATGAGATGGCTGGCAAAGAGCAACACCACTGAACTGGTGACAGCGGCCATATCCTGGGAACAACCGGTAATACTGGAGTGGCTGTCGGGCACTAACACCATGACACAGAAGCAACAAGGTAACATCTTAATGATGACGGCCAGACGTAACTGGACTAGGTACGTGCTGCCCAAAAATCAGACCAAACCATACGCCCCTGGCCTGCCATTAGAGGTCCTGCCGGGCATGTTCGTCTGTCACGGCCGCATGAAGCTTGGGCCCTGGAAGGTGAGGGGGTTAGACACATGGGGTGACATGTATGTAGATTCACAGTTACAAACATTAGAGGAATTAGTGTCCAACTATGAGGTACCACAGGGTTCGTTCATGCTACATGCATTACTTACACGCAACTTCCTACTGACATGGGATAATGACCGCACTGAACCCCCCACATCGCATCTCCTGCAAACGTTGCTGACGCACGGGCGAGGCAGACACACAATAACGGCAATATACGCCTCTTCCAGACTGGACGACGCACCCTCACTAACAGCACTGCGCGCGTATTAGGACACCGAATTAGCCACCACCATCACTGACAAACAATGGGCGCAATGCGTCAACCACCCTAAAATTATATCGACCAATGCCAGGTTGAAGTACACTCAATTTAATTATTTACAACGTACGTACCTGACGCCTCATAGGCTGGCGCGCATGTATCCTACCACCGTTGATATATGCCCCAGGTGCCGGGACCCGGAGGCCACATTCACACATATGGTATAGACATACACATGTATTCAGTCATACTGGACTGAAATAGCTGCAATACTCACGGAAGCAGCAGAAATGCAGGTGATGGTCCAACCCACTCACTTCTTGTTGGGAATTACAAAACGCAGCGCCTCCCGCAAGGGCCTCAATAAAGTTCTAGATCTAGCCCTGGGCCTCGCCAAACATAAAATAGCCATGGCATGGAAGGCGCAACTGGGCCCCAATACACACTCGTGGCTGCTTGACCTCCGCAGGGCATTGGTGTCAGAGCACACGAATCAATTGGCTAATGCAGCACGAGCGTCCGCGCCCCCGCGCCTAAACCCCACTCAGTGGCAGGACTACTTGACGCTAGTGGAGACCAAGTTGGCCGCGGTGCTCCCTCCCCCCTAGCCCAAGCATACTGTTCAGCCATTGGACTCTGAAGAACCACACTCCTACACATACACAGCTGTGGGACATGTTGCGCCCCTGCCCCTCCCCACCCCCCTCCACCCGCTGCTCTCCTTCCCTCTTATTCCCCACCAGGCGGGCCACCATACCCGTTCAACCACACACGCTCAAACCAATATGTAGAGATCAACTTTAAGGGGGATATTCTCAAGAACGTGTGATAATTATCGCAAAATTAGCTTAACGCAACTTTGCACATCGCAGTCTATCGCGGGAAAATAACACCGTGTTAACGTTGTATACTCAACCCAGCGGCACCAATGAGATAGTCTCACGATAACGCGCCAAATGACCGCGTTTAAATTACGCTGACGCCGAAAAAATGCAAAACACGAACGCGAAAAAAGTTGCGATGCCCCAAATCGCGATAAAAAATCAGCGATAACCAGCGACAGGCCTGCAATTCCCACGCGTCATGCGGGAAAATGCACCATAAAAGCAGAAAAAAAAAGACAAAAAAAATTAAACTGCGTCAGCACCATGGATGCACCCGGACCGAGTGCAGAGGACAACGCCACAAGCCCCACAGACGACCAGCAAGGAACCTCGGGGTCGGGGAAGGGCAAGGAGAAGAGGAAGAGGAAAACGGGGTTCAGTCCGCAGGAAAACCGGATCATCGTCACGGAGGTGATAGATCACTACCAACAACTGTTCGTCACCTCCACTGTGTCATTGGCAACACAAACGGAAATATGGCAGTCGATCGTGAACAACGTGAATGCAGTCGGAGTGTTGAGGAGGTCAATGGAGGAGGTCAAGAGGCGCTGGCATGATGTGAATAGCCAAACCAAGCAGAAACTCGCTGCCAACCGGAAGGCAGCAACGGCGACTGAAGGTGGGAGTCCTGCGCCACAGGAGGAGCTGGATGAGCTGGAGGAAATGGTGGCCACAGTCATCAGTGTGGAGACGGTGCAAGGAGTTGGGGTTACGGACACAGCTCGATATGACCTGACCCAACAGCAACAGGGTGAGTAACGACCAGGGACTGGGGGGACGGGGGGAGATGGGCACAATGGCACAGATGCACAATTATGTGTAGCACACTGCACACCCACAATGATTGTGGAACATGTCCCTGATACCCTTGGCACACTGCAGCACACATAGAAACACCAAGTAGGCCCCCGTCCACTATGTGCACAAAGGGGCCCCCTCCCTATCACCAATCTCACAACCTACCTATGCACATGTGCTGAATCCAGCAAAGCAGCGGCTCTGTGAGCCACACTGACAATGCAAGTGACACTGCATGACCAATAGCATGGCTGCAGTTAAAATACATGACATGGTGCACGACACGACTCTGAGGTGGCCCAGTGTGGATCACATCCTCAAAGGAGCAGGTCACACTCTGACACATCCACGTGCACATACAACCCCTGACGTCAACAACACATCTGCAGACAAACAATGCACGAGAATACAAAAAACGTCCAAGAGCACAAATGACCCAAGTCGCCAACATCTCAGCACCTTAAAAGCACACAAGTCAAAGGCACACCGCCTCAAAGGGATAAGGGGCCGCTAAATCAGAGCTGCAGGGGCGACTCTCCCACAATGCAGCACACACACATAGCAATAACAGCACATCAACATTGACGACAATGTGGTACAAAGTGCAACACTTTCACTACAGAACAGAGGACACAACTGGTGCTGCTTGTGCGTAGAAACTGGCCAATCACATCTGGCATAGCAGGAAACTGTGAGATGATAATGTACGAGTACAACCTCACATCCGTCATGTAGTCGAATTGTCCACTGTCTCCCATCAAATAGCCAGCTCATCCAAAACAGTCACAATGTACATTGTCATGCAGTCTGTATGTAAACATGTACAATGCGTCAACATATATGGAATACACTGTTAACCTGCATCTCCCCTTTATATTGCAGAGGGACAATCAACACCTCCTGCAGAGCAGACCAGACATCTCTTCAGTGATGATGAGGAGGACCCCCTGGCCATCTGCTCCGACACCCTCCAACAGCTCGTGGACAGCCTCCGCACCCCACCTCCAGGAGCAGGGCAGCCCAGCTGCATCGAGGTGACCCCACCCCCTGCACAGCCCACACAGCAGGAAGCACCCACCACCACGGCTGGCTCCCAGCACCTCACGGAAAGACACATGGCATCCCAACGCCGTGTGTTAGACTGCCAGAGGGGGCTGGCTGAACAGGTGCGGGTGGGTTTCGACCTCATGGCAGCCAAACTTGATGCCATACGTGGGTGTATGAGTCCCATCAGGGACCACTTACAGTCCCTAACGGACATCCACAGTCCGTTCCATGCTCTCCAACGATCCATGGCTGACATTGCTGGAGCCATTACTCGGATACAAGAACTGTCTAGTCAGACAGGCTCCAGCGATGACAGCACAGAGTTGGCACAGATGCGGAGGACAATGGAGAACATGGAGCGGATGCAGGTTGGAAGGATGGCTGCCATGGCTGTGCACCAGCGAGATGTAGCTGGGATCTTCCATGCCCTGCAGAACCTCATCTTGCCATTGCTGCCACAGAGCCTGTCCCAGATGACTGCTGCAGGAACTTCGACACACACATCTCCGCCCCCTGATGTGTCAGTGGCACACAGTGATGCAGCCATACCACCTCCGCCACCTGATGTGTCAGTGGCACACAGTGATGCAGCCATAACACCACCACACACACCTGACACACCTGACACAGAAGACATATCAGAGGACTAAGATGTGGATGGCAATGACTCTGTGTGAGAAAGGAGGTTGTAGCATTCATCCCCACCATATGGCCTGTTCCTGCTTGGTTCAGCCCTCTGCATCATGCCCGGGAACAACACCTTCCACTGTCCCCCGAAACACTCTGCGACATTCACCTGGTCCCCGACCTGGACTGCCATATCTGCTCTGGTTACCAATGACACAGCAATCAGGCTGCGGACTGAACTCTTCTTCTTCCGATTAAATTGTCATTCCCCAAAGGACTCTGGTTGGCCCTCCACTGAGCAACCAGGAAATGTGGGGTTTGCATGGCCATGTACTGCTCCAGCTCCGACACTCCACAGAATGTGAATAAAACATTCCAAATCACACAGATGTGTCATGTCTATGTTCAATCAAGTATAAAAGTATGGATGAATGTAGGGACATTGATTGCACAAAAAGGTACACCCTGGGAAATGACATCAATGCGCATGTTTGACCCTGACCCACATGGCCAATTTGATTACTGTGAAGGTGTGAACTAGCTGTGGCCTCATTGCTCATGAACAACAATCTCGCAACCCCCCAACGTAGCCCCACGTCCATGTATTAAATGGGGCTGTGTGTAAAAATGTCTAATTCGGTAGCAGGCCTAAAGTAGTGTCCCCCATCGCATGTGACAACAGAACATCTCTTCGCATACCTACTCACACTCAACTGTGTGGACACAGCCTGTTTTGATGGATCACATTGATCCACATGGCAAGAAGTTGGACACCATACTCAAATTGCTGAAGACACGTAAGAGCACAGGTCTACCAGCAACTATCCCAACCACAATGTCTGGCTCACAGAGGTGGAGCTGGCAATAGGGACTCACCCCTAAGTGCAATGCGTCACTCAGTCCTTCCCTGTGTACGGACAATGCTCATTGAGGCACATGATTTGTCATTCTAATCAACACTCATCACAGCTGAACACTAGTGAAGTGGCGTAGACTTTATTAGCATGTGCGTGTCAGTACGGGCAAGACAAGGGCCACAACATGCAGACCCATGCTTCAGACACTAACAGGCAGCATGGGCACATGTAGAGCTGAAAGAAATGAGCAGGCAAAAATGAACACCAATCATTACGGATGGCAACGGTCTCAGCCCACCTTGCCTTGCTGGACGAGTCATGTGCTGTTTGGCGTATGCTCATTGCCCCGTGTCAGGGGACACGACTCACAGCCCATGGGATCTGCATAGTAATGTACCACCGGACTGCGCAGACTGTCTGCTCTGCTGACAGTGAGCAGGTGAAAGGGTCCAACAAGGTCACATGTAGTACTACATTGCCATGTGTGTACTCTCCCTCCAGCAGTATGTCAGATTTAGGAACCTTGCCAAGCGACGCTGTGCAGCTCCGCCCATGGGACTGCCTCACCTTGCACAGGTGTGTGTCAACACGCGTAGGTGCACGCACATGCATTCTGAGTCCAGGTGAATGCAGCCATGTCCACTGTTGTGGTGGGATATGTGACCATTTCTCCAAGATGTAACAAGGTGTTGGGACCTGTGCTCTGGGTTACAAGCAGTTGTGGCTGCAGGAACGTAGTTACTCGTCCATGAATGCGAGCGCAGCTTCCTGGGCAATCAGTTCCAAGAGTACGTTGTTGTCGACTACAACGAACACGAGGGCGAGAGAATCCATTAACTGGTCCGGACAGATGTGCTCCGTCCACGCCGTTTCACCAATCCGCAACACAGCCCAATAGGGGAGCGCTTCGATGTGGTCACTGCACACGAGGACTTGTGCAATCTCCCATGCCCAACTGCCAGCACATATGCCAAATATCAAGGCATCCCATGAACGGGTATCACGGTTACACTCCTGGTCGAGGGCCAACAGGGGGCGCACACACGTCATAATCCAGTTCAGCTACCGTTGTGTTGGATAGGCAGACATCCATGGGCCACTCGAATATGCATGATCGACAGTGGAACCAGGGCTGGACGCAGGTGATGTACGCAAGACGGAAGCTCAGACGGTAACTGATGCGCAACACTGCCAGTGGCAGTGCCCCCAACAAATGCAGCATACGTGCACGGTACAGTTCCACGTGACAGGGGTTGTGCATGTGCCCGGGATGTTCTGCCATTGCGTTGGTGGCTCTCGTAGAACCGGCACTCTTCTGACCTGCGGCAGTTATGTGGATGATATGCCACAGCTCGGAGCAATGAGTCGTATGTGTGTGCAACGTTTGGACGTATGGGTTGTTGTGTACGTAAGTGTCAAGGGCATTCCATGCAAGAGTACCTCGAGCAAGGACTTCTGTGTGTGGGGTGTGGATACGTTGGTCTTTCATTAGCGCTGTGCGTAGTGTGGGAGTCGTCATCATCTGCTATGGTATCTTTCTCAGGGGGTGCCTGCCGCATGCAAGACCAAGGTCGGAGGTGCAGATGTCCTTCCGCCTTATGTATTGAGACAAAGGAGCTTTCATCCCTAATGTTAGTCTGACTACTGCTTGCATTCTGGAAATGTGATGTGGCTTTCGCGCTGCATTTGGGGCTAGGCCTTAGGCTTATGGTGCACCAATAGCGATACACACACAACAGTTGGCATGTATGTGCCAAGAGCCTTCCTTTCACTGTCTCTCTCTCCCTCGCTTTCTCTCTCTTTCTCTTTCTCTCAATCTCAATCTCTTTCTCTCTCTCCCTCTCTTCCTTTCACTGTCTCTCTCTCTCTCTCTCCCTCTCTTTCTCTCTCTCTCTTTCTCTCTCTCCCTCTCTTTCACTCTCTCTCTCTCTCCCTTTCTTTCTCTCTCTCTTTCTCTCTCTGTCCTTTGATAAGCGCATGACACACCTTCTTATCTTGAATTTTGTCTTGCAGGCTGTGACTTACAGATTGTCCAGAGAAGACCCGCCATGACTCTTCAAAATAGTTGTTTTGAGTTAATTTTGAATAAAATGATTTGTTTTGAAATTCAGAGATGAATGATTGATTCTCCTTTTTCGGACCACACATGAATGAAAATTATTGTTATTGTGCGACATCAGGCGAATTGTTTTGTTCATGATTTTGTAAAGTTGGTGTAAAATATCTTTGTCCGGGGGGGGGTAGGTCCTGGGGGTCCTGGGGCTGGTGGCGGTGGGTGTTGTGGCCCTCTTGGGTGTCCGAGCTGCATGATCAGTAGCTCCATGGCATCTGTTGTTCTTCTGGTGTGGCTGTGGGCTGGGCTCCCATTTCTGGTGCAGGTTATCGTCCGACTTAATACCAGGAAAGAGCAGGTGTTAATTCCCTGCTGCTAACGCGCCTTATCACATGTTTTGTGATCTTATCGCCGATCTGGCTGGTCGTTGAGAATGTTGCGAAGTGGTGTTGTCGCGGCTTTTTGCACGGGAACGCCTACTCTGCATCTCATTAGCGTTAGTTGCCGGTGTCATCCGTGGCGATGTTTTTTGCGGCTGCTATCACAGGAAAACTGGCGATATCGGCGTTAGCACCAGCTTGTGAATAGGGCGATAAATCTATCGCCACTTTGGCTGCGATAAAGGGCTGCTAACTCGGCGATAAGTCCTTGAGAATATGCCCCTAAGTTTCTTCTTTTTTTAGGTCTCGCCTACGCAGCAAAAAGACCTTTAACCATCGAGTCGGTTTTGAGGCCAAAAACGTGCACGCGTTGCATTGCTTTCAATGGCAACGCGTGCACGTTTGGCCATTCCCTTGCGGGAGCGAGCAGCGGCGCCATATGTTAGCAATTATCGCGCCTTGCTGCTCGCTCCCGCGCGCAGGCCCCCTCCTCTCTCCCCTCCCCCTGCTGCCGCGCGAGGCGCGCGCGCTTGTGCTTGTTCTGTTTATTCTGATCCTTAGTTGCCTGCGGATTGCGCTCTCCCCCTTTCCTCTTTCTCACAGCAGGGTCTGTTACCTTTAATTCTTCCTGTTGCTGTCTTCATTCTTATCTCCTTGATTGTTCAAAATAAAGGGCAATTGTAATTTTGTTTTTGCATTATCAAAATGGCAGCGTCTGGGTACTGTTTGTTACCAAATAGGCACTATTTTTTTTTACCCACACATGCTTCCTCTTCCCAGATCCGTCTCTGAGATGCCCACTCATCTGTTATGGGAACTGGAAAACACATTGCGTTTATGCTGCTGTTTACAGAAAATCGCAGGTGTCAGATGTAGTCACGAGTGGCGTCTGTCATCTGCGAAATATGAAGAGGTTACGGCCATCCGTGCGGCAGGAGGCTCCTCACACTGCCGTGCGCGCTCTTGTCACTTTTCATTCGGATTGCTGTGCTTCACTTTTGCCTCGCTCCTTTTCAAGGGCTCTTAATGAGTGCAGCTGCTAGATTCATCTGTGGCACGGGCATTTGCTGCGTGAACTGAATGCGCAACCCGTGCCAGGCTCAGGGGTGCCGGTCTGCTCGGCAGCGCGTGTGCTCCCAAGATAAGGTTGCGCTCGCGCTGCTCAGCTCACGGTGACAGCCGATGTTCACGAACCGCTGGACACGCGCACCCCTTTGAGAAAACACAGGTAGTGCTACCCCACGGAACAGTGGTTACGAGTCTGTCCAGTAATTCTGAATTATGGCACAGCTATAATTTTGGAACGTAACTGATTTTTTTTACAGAGGCTTTCTGGCTTTTAAGTCCTATTTTTGCAGTGCACAACTCGAAGAATGTCAGATTTAAGTGCATTCTTCTACTCCTTAACATACTCACACTTTTCTCATCGTCTGGAGTTTTTTAGGCCTGACCATTGAAAGGGTTTGTTAAATTGTCATTAACATTTTGCTTCTTCCCATTACAGCATACAGCGTAGGACCGTGGGTCAGCCAGCATTTACCCCTGGATCCCTTCACTTGGGTGACTGCACAAACTTTGTTCTCCTAGTTTACATCTGTCAGAAAATACTTTTTTTTAATTCAGCAAAAAGGAGGACAAAGTGTGTGACATTGTAATTTGTAGCTGCCTACAAATTAGAATCCTTCGTTACATAGTGATGAATTCTTATGCCCTCCACAAATAATAACAAAATGCATGGCACAACTGAAAGGCTTGTTATTTAAATAAAAATCACTATTAAAACCGCTGCGCTAGAGATGTTTTGGAATTTTAAAAACTCTATTGCAAGCACATCGTATCCACACTTAGGCGGTGGTATATTTTATTTTTATTTTTCGACAAATGGTTGCTAACAACAAAAATTAACCAATGTACCAACTAACAAAGGTCAGACCTTCTGGCTTCTCCAATGCTTGTTTTCCTTTTCCTTTTAATGTTCGTGCTTTAAACAGGAGCGTAGCTTCCATTGTTGCAACAGGTGCAGCGACACCCTGGCCCAAAGGCCGGAGGGGATACTGAACCATGATTATTGCTGTATTTTATAATGCAGACAGCACCACGGGGGCCATTTCATTCCTTGCACTAAGGGCACAAGACACACTGGCTACGCTACTGGCTTCAAAGTGGCTTTGGTATGAGTGATTTATAAAACTCTAAATTAAATACATTTGCTGAATTTTGTTTCATTATCACAAATAAGCCTTTTGTAAGGTCTGGTGTTAGCCAATATCTTTTGATTTTACTAAAATTATATTTAAATCGCATACTTGCTCTTAGGGGCTTTCAGCCAGTCCTCTTCATCCATTGGAACGTTGTTCACATTCACATTTTTCTTCTTCCCACTACAGCATGGGAAATGGGTTGCCCCACTCCAGCCATTGGCCAACTTCACTGTGAGCAACAGCATTCTGGTCTTTCACAAGTTAACAAAACCAAAAGTGTGTTTTATTTGCCAACGAAAGTCGTACACAATTTGGTCTGAGAGTGCATTTAGGAAAACATAATATGTTTACTAATTTTTAATTCATGGGACATTAAATACCTTTAGAACATCTAGTTTGACCACAGGCACTAGCAAAATAAAAGCCTCATGATTTTTAAATACATGCTGACTGGATACCAGTGTGTCATGTTCCATGTAGGTGTGTTTCAGGGATTCTGCACATACACAGAACTATGCGCAGGAAAACAGGACCTCAGTGAATAGGGGTGTACCGACCTACCACATTAGTACCCAAAAATCCCAAAACCGACTAGCTATAGTGTCTCATTCGTTCTCCTCCAAGTATCACAAAGCTACAAATGATTAGACAACCCAGAACACAACACTCCCGACTCTCTCAGGAATCGCGGGAGCAAGACATACTCTTTCGCTCACTCACTCATACTTGTCCACAATAAGAATTGTCAGAGTCACTAAAATGTAGTTTCAGCTTTACCTCAGCCTCCACTGTCTAGCAATTTGGCCTAAGTGTTCAAACAGAGTCAGAGCTGCATCTAGTAGGCATTCAGCATTACAACATCTTGCAACTGATGTTTGGCAGAAAAGTTTCCAGGGTGCCAAGCCCTGAGGCACATGCAGCAGTAAGTTCATGTTAGAACAAGCATTGGCATTGCCAATAGGTCTCGCCTTTGGGACCTTATAAGTGTTTAGTTATCCAGCACAATATCCTTGGTGCAACAACATCAACTGTTGCATGGCAAAACACTTATAAGGACCCAAAGGCGAGACCTATTAGCTATGACAATGCTTGTTTTATTTCCTTCTGTTATTCATATACAGTTAAATGGTTAAATTGACTTGTGTAATGCCGGTGACCTTTTTCTTTATACCCCATGTAACTGACTGTACATGAACCTTGCTGTGGAAATGTGAGACGACTAAGCTAACAAGGTGTTAATCTTCACTGTATTAGATTCTCTGGATATCCCACCTAAGCCACTTAAGCTACTGTCATTGTAATGCTGACGCTTGATCCTTGTCACACAGATGTTATTTATACAATTTGCTGAAAATCAATAAAGATCATTTACAAAAAAGGAAACAATAGATATATTTTCAAGATTTATTTGTAAAATCGAAATCATACTCTAGCGCACACAATATGAGTAGCACCTATATTGAAAACAAACAGAATAGTAGCTGCAACATTTACAAGAAGACAATATTGCAATATATTGGCAGTGTAAATTTGTAACAGTCCCATCCTCATATCTTCTACTTACTAAGCTAAACTCAGCACCAAAAGAATAGCACAATCCAAGTTTTATCAAAGGTTCATGCCAGCAGACCTGCTGTGGCAGACTAATAAGTCCAGCATGCGAAGGCTAAGTGCGCCTCCCATTATCCTTCAGCAGAAGTAGGTGATGCGATTCTGCATGGCTTGTTTTGTCTTAGTCTTCTGCCACTGAGTTCTTCTCTAGCCCTTCACACTGATCTTCGCTTATATTACATTGTATGGTCCTTGTTGAATCTTTCTGAATAAACAGCTAGCAGAGAAAGGTCTGATGTCCTTTTACTTGCTTTCATTTTGCAAAACCATGGACAATAAATGAGAAATGAAATGATCAGCTTCCATGAAAGATTGTTAACAGCTCACTAACAATTATTGAGAACAAAGTATTCAATGCAGATTAAATCCTGTCAATATATTTAATCAAACGTGATTATCATGTTGTAATGATAAACTATGTTATACATTCTATATTTGTCACTTATAACTAATCAACATATGTAATCTAAAAAGGGGGCTACCTAGAACAGACAAAACATGATACTTAAAACAATGCATTAACTGTGTGGAGCCACTAACACCCCTTACTGGCACATCGATGGATGCTCTATGTGGGAGAGGAGAGTCTCCCCATTGAGTTCAAAGGAAAAATAAAATGATAATAATGCAGCGTTAATAACATTGCGTTATTATCATTTTGATTTTTTGTACAGACCCCGAGCCAGGTTAGGGGGGGCAAGGCTTGACGGTCCACCATAAGTGCGCATGACGGTTTTGCTGGCCGTCTTGGGCCTGCCAAACCATCATGCACACTTAGTATGTACTCCACCCAGCTGTATTGCAAGGCTGGGTGAAGAACATGCACAGGCTCCCACTCCCTGTCTGAGTGCCTTACCAGAGCACTTAGACCAATCACGACGCTGCTGTCATGCAGGTGACATCAGCGTCGTGATTGGCTAGAGGAGTCCGATGGTGGCCTGCTGTGGTCAGCAGGGAGCCTTTGTGCTTCCTGGAGGCTACAGAAGAGGACAGAGGAGAGGCGGCGACCGGCAGGTAAGTGAGCTTTTCTTTTCTTTTCTTTCTTTTTTCTTTTTTTGTACTTTCCCCCGCACCCCCAAGAGCCCCACTACGACATTTCGCTAGCAGTCGCTCCTGGGAACACTGAACTCAGTTACTGCCCCATTAATCCAGGCCTTGTGTGGAGGCACTCTTTAAGGACTTTATTCAATACTGCTTCCCTCTGCAACTACTTGTATACAGTCTATCACTGGTATCACTAGTGAATATACACTGATCTAGTGTTTGGGCTGTGTTCTGTCCTCCAGCACCGCGTGCTCCCTCCCTCACCCTGACCACATATTTGCTTTGGTGAAGTAGTTGGTTTACAAAATACAAAGCTTTATTTTGCTAGCAATTTGTGGTCTTTGTTTCATTATCTCATTGTTTGGGTCTATTGAATATGCCAATCATACTGTTAATTTGTTCCTGTGAATTACACCTTGATGAACCCTTTTTAGATATAATTATAACCCACATAATCTAAGATCTATAGGTTGCTGCTGTAGTTGGTTATAACTACAGAATAGCTACTGTTGGACTTGTCCCTTTTTACAGGGTCATCCCAGAACATTTTGCCTTCCTCCTGTATTTTTTCTGACCTGTCGTTGGTGGTTTTATGACTCTGGGCACTCTATCACTGCTGTTCAGAGCTAAAGTGCATGTGCTCTCTATGGTAAACTTGGGAAAATTGGTCTACACCTGTTTGGCACATTTAATTTACCTATCAGTCCCTTGTACAGTGAGGGCCAGTAAATTAAATGCTACTGGTGGGCTTGCAGCGCTGCTTGCGCCACCCACCAAAGTAGCCTTTTAAGCCTGTCTCAGGCCTCTACCACTGCAGGACCTGCGCGCGCAGTTTACTCCTTCCACTACTTTGATGCTAATGCATATCCTTACATGAACATCCTCTAGGTAGAGCTCTGGGATCCCACTTCTTACTTTCCACCCACATCTGAGTGCTCTTGTTTCCCTCTGTGCTCATCGTGGTGCCGGGTTCGATTCCTCTCAGGACCCCTTCCTCTTCCTTGCTCCCCTTGAGTGTCCGCAATCCTTGGTATTTACCACTGATTGTGCTGTCCACGTTGTTTTCCACCTCTGACCCCTAATACCCATGCCTTTTACGCCCCTTCGGCTAATATTCCGCACAGTCGTTCAGCTGTAGTTCCGGATTACCCAATAGGCAAAGTAGGCACCGGCCTGTCCGCCCCACTCCTTTTAGGGGACCAGCGACACGGGATCAAAATGATATTGATTTGATCTTGAAAGAAAATTACAATCAAGCTTTCTTAAATTGTTTCCAAAAGATAGAAAAAAATGAATCAACTCAAAGAAACGAAAACTTTACATTAAAGACTCCATAGAGCAAATACTGTATTAATGTAATGTATCCATTGAATATTTAAAGTTTTTTTGACTTATTAAAATAAAAATAAAATGTTTAATAACATTATTAATTGGTAATGTTTCGTTTTGTGTAGGAAAATTAGTTTATTAAAATTGTTGGTTGGTTAAATTAAAAACGTATTAGGAGACAATTTGCGAAGGGGGCCCCGAAATTTCGACTGCCTAGGGGCCTCCGCAGGGTTTAATCTGGCACTGTTCATCTGCTTGTCTTACAGTGCCACTTGTCCTGTCCATCCCACGTCATGCTCTTCCTTCTGAGTGTCTTTCCCATATAGCTCTCTTTAACCGGCTGCACATCTGCAGTGGGAATTCCCTGATACTGTCCATCCCTGGCAGGGGCCTTGGGTACCAGGTCTTCTTCACTCCAGCCCTCCATCCTTCTTATGGCAATGTGTGCCCTTTGGTAATACTGGCAGCTATTTCCTAGGCACCAAGAGACATTACGGTGTTGTTTCTGCTCGGAATAATGTGCTTTTATAAAAGTTCAAGCATCATTTATTCATGGTAATATGACATAGGTAGGACATGCACAAGATCACACTGAGAACGGGCAGGATTCGAGCTCAGAACACGGTTATCCTCTGGCACTAGTTTATCATTCTCCCCATGCACCCTCCCCTCCTTATGACAAATTGCCTGTGATCTCAGCCAAGGAAAGTGTTTGTTTTGTGGTGTGGGTTTTACAAAGTGACTTCCCACCCAGGGAGCTCCTCGGAGTCAGCCCAGGCCCCGGCGTACATCTCATCAATTTCATTATCCCCGGGGAGTAGAGGCAGGGATTCTTTCCAAAGCTTTTTCTCCTCTTGTCCATTTTGTTTCCTAATTAATAGCTCCTAGGTGTGAGGCAGAGTTACAGTAAATTGAATCCAAAGAGTCATTAAAATCTATTGTATGTTCGCGTCACCAGCATCATAGTGTGCCCGCCAGCTGCATCACCTGGCGGATGCCTCGTGAATCAATGAGAACCTGTGGGGAGTCCACATTCCTAATTAAATTGACTCACTGAGCACATGTGCCGTCCAATACTGAGCCTCTCTCGGCCTCTCTCTACTTTCTCTCGCTCATTTCTTCCTCTTCGTCTTTTGATTTCCTCTTTCTCTTCCTACCACTTCCCACCTCTCTGACTTCCTTCACATGAAAGGTCTTGCCTGGCCTGTGGTGGCAGCCATAGGATGACTTTTAGAAAGGGTGGGAGGGCAGAGGGGCCATTATGCTCGAGGCCCCGCTAGTTTATTCATAGATTTTAAGGCAAAGCTACCCTATTTATTGTCGATGATGCACTAACATTGCTAATAGATCGCACCAGATGAATGCGCTGTGTTTTCTCCTCCCCTGCAGAGCACAGGGACTCATGTACAAAGGGTTTTAGCATTTGTAAACCATCCGATTCTGTAAATCAGTGGGTTTGCAACCCCTATAACCTTTTTTTCAAATGTACTAAGCCCATTTAACGAATCGAAAAATAACTTTAAATTTTGTTAAATGAGTTTAGGAAACCATTCCGAATCTGTATTTGGAACCAGCATGTTTATGGGGACCTTTCCAAATACTGACTCCTTATGGTACGTGTTAATGTTTTGCAACCGAAATCCAGTCGCTAAACATATTTTGCTGACTGCAGAAAGATATTAGTAATCAATGCGAAAACAAGAAGGAGAGCCCAAGGCATCGCTTTCCCATTTGTGAGGGTTAAAAAAACATGTTTAGGAGTAGGCCGTAGTCCCTTGGACCACTGCCTACTCCTTAAAAAGTATGTGAAACTTTTCATTTTTTTTAAAAACGCTTCCCATTTTCTACTAAGGAAAATAAGCTGCATCAAAAACAAGCATTTGCAATGCAATAGGTCTCGCATGTGCGAGAGTTCAAGCTATTGGCATTGTAAATGACAATGCCTTTTATTTTTTTTGTTTTGATAACTAACACATAAATAGAAGGCATTGTCATTTACAATGCCAATAGCTCAAACTCTTGTAAATGCGAGACTTATTGCATTGCAAAGAAGTGGCCGCCATTGTCCCGGGCTGCTTGGAAAGTGAAAGCGCGCATGGTGCGCTGAATGTTGCAGGAAACCATGTGGTGCCTGCAGTAGGAGAAACTTATTAAAGAAAATAGTGCTTACAGACTAAATAAGACATACCGTGTAACAAAGAAGTAAAAGGGCCAGTCCTCATGGGAGGTTACAAATGAAGACAAGGCGGTAGTAAGGAGGGACTAACAAGTCTATTAACGAATCAGAAGCCAGCATTTCCAAAGGACAATGAGACAGGCAAATGAAAAATATGGGCGGAGAGTGGGCGGAGCTCCAAGTCCATACTCAAATACAGCATGCCTCACAGAGCAGCAACGTATGCGCTGCCCAGGCTCAACCTAAAAATTACTCTGGTATCCGCAAGTCAAGAGGGTGCTCCCTTTTTGTAGTTGGTAAATGCAACCCCCAACCATACTCCAGTGATGATTAAAGCACCAACACAGAGTTAATGAAGGGAGTCAAACTGTGACAATAGCATGATTAAATACACTCCTTACAATCGTGAACGCCCGTCCCAAAAATAATCACTCCCTTAGTAAATTAAATCGCCCCATTAATTGAACCAAACCATTGCTATCCCGGCGATCTAGTCAGCAGGTCGGTTTGAAAAAGAGAGTGTTACAGGAATAGTATTTATCTCAGCCTCCCCATCTGTTCAATAGAACATTTTCACCACATTGATGCTTCGCTTCAGGAAGTTTGATCTCACAGGTCTAGATTCAAAGCACTCTGTACAGCATTTTGAGTCTTCTATTGCAAAAACAAGTAGTTTATTGCAAAGAAATGCTAGGCTTACTAGCAGAATATTCTCCCATTCTTACCAAGACCCTAAGTTTGGCTTCGCAATATTTTAATTGGTTCGAGCTGAGCATATGGGCTATAGATTACTCATTGCAAAATTGTGGGATTTCCTCCTTTAAGAGATTAGGCTGATCCACTTGCCTCTTTTCCATTTAAATTCATGTCTTATTCGTTTGCTGTCGGTTTCACACCCTACACTTGAGTGCAGAGTCATGAAATGTTCAACTATGCTCTTCTCTGTGTAATTACTTTAAACATGACATAACGCTACAAAACACAAGGCAATACTTGTACGCAACACATTTTCACAAGACGCAACATGATTTTAAATGTATACACTGTGTCCTCATCAGCATCCACAGCATCTAACAGAATGACCTTGGCAGTTTCTCATGTCACGGTTTTATTCTTGTTTCATTCTCCCTACAGACAGCTCTCGTTGTCTGTCACAGAAAGCCCTGTATACAGTACTCCACCAAGTCACCCTTTGCTCAAAATGTAATGGTTTTGTGTCAATCCCAGTTTCCTTGTTCTTATTGGTGGGTTTCCTCCCCTTCTGTGTTTGCCCTGCCTAGAGGAGCTTTATGGTTTCACCATCTTTAGATGAATGTTTTGTCCGTTGAGTGTCAAGCTAACACAAAGTGCTGCAGCAGTTCCAGTCACTGGGTCACCCTTGTTCATGATTATATGGCTTTCCTGTCAATGTCAGCTGACCTCTACTAATTGGTGTCTTTCCTCCCTTTTCTGTGTTTGACCGGCCCACAGGAACGTCTGCATACTGCTCCCCATGCAACCTCAATGTTGATATTATGATTGATACTACTAATGTTGACACTACTATGTTCCCAATATATTCTAGCTCAAACAATACAAGCTACCTTTTGTCATTAATTTTCATAATTTTTTTTATATTTATACAGACCGACCAGCAGATGCTGCCGGGCCTGCACTGCATGGTACAGCATCATCAACTGCTCGAACCATACTGGGTCCAGCAGCCAAAGCCCAGGGCCGCTTGTACCAGATCCATGGATGGTTTCTACATCTCCGACAACCTGCAGCCCTCGTGCTGCTGACAGAGCGGAGGGAGCCCCAGGAGAAGACCCACATGGTCAACATTTTGCCAGATTACACGGACAGGTGTCAGTGCTGTCACTCTCCCACCCGGTATTCTGCTCCTGGAAATTCCTGTTGTTCTTTGAGGGAGACATGCACTCATCACAGATCATTGCACTGCTGATGCCTGCCCAAGAGCCTGACACTTGACTGCCCACCAGTCTCCATGGAATTATTGGTGCCACTGGTGAAATGATACCACACTTGCACCATTTTAATAATGGGTCATCTAAGGCTGCACTGAGGCAGACCCTTTCATAGCGCCCCCCAAACCCATTTCTCCAGCGGCATTTCAGAACCTGTATTTTGAATTGTAGTGGTCAGTGAATGGCTTTTTGCTTCCCTTCTTGTAAAAGGTGTGAGGGAAGGAAGAGCTGCTGCCTCAGCACCACCTTCCCATGGAAACAACATTCATGTGTGTGCACAATTGTGGTCTTTGGATCATTTGTTCTTTTCTCCTC
Organism: Calotriton arnoldi; assembly: GCA_963921515.1. Lineage (NCBI taxonomy): Eukaryota > Metazoa > Chordata > Amphibia > Caudata > Salamandridae > Calotriton > Calotriton arnoldi. The sequence continues at coordinate 472,045 of CAWUFW010001428.1, read as the reverse complement.
GACCATTTGTTAGCAGTGGCTGCAGTGCTGTTGGACCCCCTCATTACTGCACATGGGGGCAGATTTACGAGCCCCCTGCGCCACCAGTACGTCACTTTTCGTGACGTACTGGTGGCGCAGGGGGCTGCTCCATATTTACAAGGAGAGGAAAAGCCACCCTGCGTGACTTTTCCTCTCCTTGTAAATACGGCCCCTTCACACGCAGCACTTTGCGGTGAAGGGGCATTCCATGGGTGTTGCTGTGGGTGTTCCCACGCAACACTCATGGAACAAGACACATCTCCAGAATTACGAGAAATCGTAACTCTGGAGATGCGACTGAAAGCTACGCCACCCTAGAGGTGGCGTAGCGAGGCACCGAGGAGAAATGTTTTCATTTCTCCTCGTTTTTTCCTCTTTCAATGCGTGCTGCATTCTGCAGCACGCATTGAAAGAGGAAAATGGTTGTAGTGATTGTTTTTGTGCAGGAAGGTTCCCCTTCCTGCACAAAAACAATCTCCCCACGATGCAGGCATCCTTGCACCATGGTGCAAGGGTGCCTGCGCCAGCGCATGGCTGCAGTTTGTGCGCCAGCGCAGGGGGAAGCACAAGGATGCGACATATTCTTGTAAATATGTCGCATCCCTGTGCTTCAAAACTAACGCAGCGCGGCACAGCAAAATGACTTGCTGTACCCCGCTGCGTTAGTTCAACGTAAATCTGCCCCTTAGTATCTATTCGTGGCATGGTGGTGGACTCGCCACACTACTTAGTTTGCAATGTGGGGTAGACGTCAGTCTGATTTCCTGGAATGTGGCAGGCCTAGCTTCTAAATTTGAAGATGAAAGGTGGATTCAATTTATAACATTATTTAAGATCATGAGTCTTCAGGAGACCTGGGAGGTGGAAAATAAATTTTTCTTGGAAGGATACAAGACATTCTTCCTCCCAGCAGAAGGGTCACCCTCTGGTAGAGCAAAAGGTGGATTAATTATTTTCATAGCACTAGGGCTTCGTGTGCCTGTGAAAGAATTGATTTGGAACTCTAAAGTGGCACAAGGCCTAAAGTTAGTGGTAGGGAGAATATTGCGGTTCACATTAATACATTTTTAGAATGCAAAAAATAAGAAAGACGGCCCATCCAGTCTGGTGGAGGTAACTGGGCTACTGGAATTGGTACAGGGGATGACCTCCCACAGGAAAACCCTATTTTGTTAGGTGACTTTAATTGTCATTTGTGCTCTGAGTCCGGACAGAGCTTGGGAGACACCCCCACATGCTCGGTGCCAGAGGAATGGCATATGGAGCTTTCCCCATATGGCTGTGACTTAAACGCCCTTTTAAATACTCATGATTTAATATTTACATTACAGAAGGCAGTTAGGTCCCCTAATAGTTTTCACCCACCATCTTATAAAGGAAGGGGCTGTGCCACAACCATTGATTTTATTTTTGTATCATCCTCTTTGGGTAGTATTATATCGTTCTTTAGGATTTTACATAGTCCCTATAGTGATCATAATCCTCTGACTCTGGGGCTGTGGGCACAGGGTTCCCAGCTTGTACAAGGCAGCAGGATGGCAGGGACAATATTGGCAAGTGATCAGATTGAGGCAACAGGAGATTATGAAGTGTCTAGAACTGTCACCCTCAGATGATGATATAATTAGTTCTTTTATTGCTATTGCTCAGTCAATGACTGGCTTGTTAACTGCTCCAGTAGTCACCCCCTGCTCGGATAGCCCAAGATGGTTTGACAGCGGGTGTTCCAAGGCGCTGAGGAACCTAAAAAAAGCTTTGAAAGAGACTCCCCGTAATAGATCACTGGTAGCCATTTGCTGTAATAACTATAAAAGTGTTCTTAAGAAACAGAGGTCCCCACTACAAAAACAGGCCTGGGATGAGCTGATACAAGCTAGTGAACTAAAAGATAGTACCCTCTTTTGGAAGGTTATTAATAGTCCTTGTTTTTCTGAACCGGATAAACCGAATTTAGGTCATTATATCACTTCTGACCAATGGGAGGCTCATTTCCAGGTGGTTTATAATCACGGGGATGGAGAATGATGTATAAATGATTTAGTGCCCCCCCCCCATGTGAGGCGCTTATTAACTTTCTTTTTGATGAGGTTAAAATTGGTATTGAGGGATTGTCCCAGAATAAGGCCCCAGGTCCGGATGGGATTCCCCCGGACCTGTTTCGGAATAATATAGATGTGTGGGCCCCGGTCCTGACTAGGGTATTAAACGGAGCAGTGTCATCATTCATGCCCCATTCCTGGTCTACTGCCATTATTGTCACTATCTTCAAGAAGGGTGACAGGGATAACCCTCATTGTTATCGCTCCATGTCCTTGATAGACTCTACTGTTAAGGTGATGGGTCGGGTCTTACTAAATAAACTATCTGAGTGGGAAGATACAAATCAAATTATGTCGGAGGTTCAATATGGCTTCAGAATAGGTAAATCAACAGTAGGCCAATGCCTGAACCTTTATCTTTTGATATCCAAATATACAATTGCCAAAGCAGGCTCTATCTATCTAGGTTTTATGGACCTCACTGCAGCGTTCGATAGAGTGAACCGCAGTAAATTATGGTTGCTACTAGATGAGTTAGGCGTTGAGCGCGCAATAATAAATGTTTTAATGACTCTCTACGCCCATACATCAGCTACAGTCCATTTTACTCAAGAGGGGGGACTCACTGATATTTTTAAATGTTCAAGAGGTGTGCATCAAGGGTGCATTCTTGCCCCTTTTTTATTTACATTATATATTAATGTGTTAGAATCTGCCCTGATATCGCTGCAGGCTGATACTCCGAGAATAGGCAGTAGACCTGTGCCAGTTCTGTTGTATGCGGACGATGCTGTGCTCATAGCCCGTACTCCCAGAGCATTGCAAGTCCTAATTGATGTGTTTGTTTCCTTCATGAATGGGCTGGATCTGTCCCCTAATTTTACCAAGTCGTTTGTGATGGAGCTAGGTTGCCAAGGGACTAGTTTGAAAACCTACAAGGCAGGCACTTTCAGCCTAGCCAAAGTCCCGGCCTTCACATATCTTGGTATCCTATTTGACACCAAATTAAATTGGAATAACCTGAGGGCAGAGAAGCTAAGGGACATGAAGAAAGCCCTGGGAGCTATTGCAAATTATACACACAGACGGGGCACATGGCCTCCGGGGGTGATCATACAATTATATCAGTCCTTCTGTATTTCCAAGTCCTTGTATGGGAGTGAGATTTGTGATTACATGGCAGCTGACAAATTACAGACAGTGCAAAATACATTTTTAAGACGGATCTTAAAAGTCCCACAGGGCACCCCTGCTTACTCTGTACATGAGGAACTTGGGGTTAAGTATATCACTGATTTAGTTGCAGTTAAGCCTCTGCTTTGCTGTGTGAATGTTTGGTCTAACGAGGAGGCATCTTTTAATCAAGCAATAATTTTGGACTGCCTTTCTCTGGATCATGTTATTAAAATACCTTGGTTAAGATATATTAAGGAAACATTCTGTGCCCTCGAAAGATCAGATATCTTTACGAATGATAACACAGTGAAGCGAGAGGATAAAAATCAATTAAAGATTTGTTTTTTAAAACAGCTAGTGTAGAGCGTGAGGGCAAGGAGCTCAGTAAGCCTATGGTAAGAGCACATGCTTTAGTCAAATCAGTGCAAGGAATGGAGTCTTATCTTGCCATTTTAATCAGTGCCCACGACCGTTTTTTAATTACTCGTTTTAGATTAAATATGTTTCATCACTTAGTGGCCTCTCCTCCAGGCTTTGTTTCACGAGTCGAGGATAGAGGGCCCTGTGGTTGCAACAATAGGTCTCCACATGATATTTTACATTTTGTTTTTTCATGTAAATATTTTACGCATCCCAGGCGACTGTATCTTAAAAACCTTATTTAAAAGAAATGGGATTCAGGCAGGCTCGTATTGCACTTTTGCAGTTGCAACTTTTGCAGAATGACCGCACACAGTTTGTGGTTACGCACTTTTTGAGAGCAATGCTAAGATTAAGGAAATCAAGACACGATTGAGATAGAGAGGGACATTTGGGATCTGTTTTGTGATGATATATGGTTTTAATGAAATGGTCATGTATTACTGCTGTGTTTATGTCACAGGATATTTTATATGACTGTATATTGTTTGTTGCTATGAATTTGTTAGGAGCAATACTAAGTCCAAGTAACTCTAGACACGATTGAGAAAGATTGGGACATTTGTGATTTTTATTACGATGAAATATGTTTTTAATGGATTTGTTATTGTTTTTAAATTATTGTATCTTTTATGGCTGTGTTCACTGCCGAATAAAGATTGTTTATTATTATTAATACCACCACCACCAATACCACCACCACCAATACCACCACCACCACCAATACCACAATACCAATACCACCACGACCAATACCAATACCACCACCACCAATACCACCACCAACAACACCATCTCCACCAATACCACCACCAATACCAGCACCAAAACCACCACCACCACCAATACCACCACCACCACCGATACCACCACCACCACCAAGACCACCACCACCAAGACCACCACCACCAATACCACCACCACCAATACCACTACCACCACCACCACCAATACCACCACCACCAATACCACCACCAATACCACCACCACCAACAATACCACCAATACCACCACTACCACCACCACCAATACCACCACCACCACCAATACCATCACCACCAATACCACCACCACCACCACCAAAACCACCACCAATACCAATACCACCACCGCCAATACCACCACCACCACCAATACCACTACCAATACTACCACCACCACCAATACCACCACCAATACCACCACTAATACCACCACCACTACCACCAATACCACCACCATCACCAATACTACCACCACCAATACCACCACCACCACCACCAATGCCACCACCATCAATACCACCAATACCACCACCTCCAATACCACCAATACCATCACCAATACCACCACCACCAATACCACCACCCCCACCAATACCACCACCAATACCACCACCAATACCACCACCACCAATACCAATACCACCACCAATACCACCACCAATACCAATGCTACCACCAATACCACTACCTCCAATACCACCACCAATACCACCACCACCAATACCACCACCAATACCACCACCACCAATACCACCACCAAATCCACCAATACCACCACCACCAATACCACCACCACCAATTCCAGTACCACCACCACAATACAATACCACCACCAATACCAATACCACCACCACCAATACCACCACCAATACCACCAATACCACCACCACCAATACCACCAATACCAGCTCCACCAATACCACCAATACAACCACCACCAATACCACCAATACCACCAGTACCAATACCACCACCACCACCAATACCACCACCACCAATACAAATACCACCACCACCAATACCACCACCTCAGCACCTCTCACTGACTAGTAATAGCAGGGGCACTGTACAAGGCCGGAGCTGCAGCCGAGACCATCCCTCCCTCCCTCCATGCCTGCCATAAAGCACAGCCCGCCCTGCACCAGGAGGTGAAGCCAGGGCCCTACTACAGCTGGATTGTTTTTTATTAGGCGAAAGATAGCAATGACATTATGCAATGCCACACTGCACACTCAAATCACAGAGAGGGCAGGAAATAGCTCCCATCCCGCTCTTCCTCGTGAGCCGCCACAGTGTAATCACAGAGCGAAAGGTGTTGGAGCACTTTGTTAGTGTTTATAGCTCGGATCATATGTAATTCTCACTTCACACTTTGTGTCTGTGTAATTTACAACACTTACCATCTTCTTCACTGCACTATTTATCACTACTTTGAAGACGTCGCAGGCTGATCTCTTCCTCTGATATTTACAATCTAACAAGCAGTCAAGAAGGCCCTTTATTGCAATGCAATAGGTCTCCCATTTGCGAGAGTTTAAGCTATTAGTATTGTAAATGACAATGCCTTTTATTTATGTTTTAAAACCCAAAACATAAAAAAGGCATTGTCATTTACAATGCCAATAGCTCAAACTCGCGTGAATGCGAGACCTATTGCATTGAAAATGCTTGTTTATCACGGATGCCGCATAATTTTGGAACCAGTGTTTTATTTCACTGTTTCGTAATATCCTCTTATCTGAAAGAAGGCCCTTTTGCCAGTGATGTCTGCATTTCTAAGCATCGTTAAACTCCCTCCGTTTCGGACTCTGACAGCTCTAGGTAATGTTGTCTTGCCTCGAGGGAACCTCTGCGTTCATCTCCGATGCACTGATCGGCCAGCTTTATTGGAATCTGTAGGTCAAATTCAATATCCTGCCTGCAGTAATCACATCATAGCAGCAATTGGGGTCGAGCCATCAGACGTGGTTTTTCTCTCCCTCCTTTAATACAGTGCAGTTTTTGTCACCCAGATGAATGCATCACTTCACGGTACTTCCAAAACCCTGTAGCTCAACCTTTCAAAATGAGTACATCATATTTTAGCTATTGTTCAACACACAGGGCCTGATTCTCAAAGGTTAACTTACACATTTGTATAACCTTACAATTTTTTTGCTATTTACAAACTACAAGTTAATAGGAACTTTATGACTGTGGAGCTTCTGAGGTTGGGGCTGACAGGCCTATCTTTTTATGTGTGCAGTTATCGCAGTCCTAAACTTCCTATTAACTGGTAGTTTTGTGAATAGAAAAAAAATACCAAACTTACACAAATGTGTATGTTTACCTTTGTGAATCAGCCCCCTAGTCTTTCCTCAATAGTTTGCTGTTGTGATTTTCACTTGGATCAGATTTACATATCTGACGCTAGCTCCTAATTTTGAATCTAAGTGATGACACAATAGTTTTTTTTTTTTAGTTTGGCTCTAGCACCACTTAGGAGCATCATACCATATCTTTGTATATTTATTAGAAAGGGGAGCATGGGCTGGTATGAATAGCTGTTGGCCTTGTGAATAGTCGTTGGGGAGAAACGTTATTCTGTCTCCAAAGTTCACTGTAGTTCTAGCAAAAGCATCTATCAATTAATCAACTTGGATTTGTAGAGCGCCTCTAATCACCTGCTAGGGTATCCAGGCTCTAGGTTCTTTCTGTGATAAGTTGAAGAGCCAGGTCTTGAGTCTTTTCTGAATTCCTATCGGGAGGACAATGTACGGAGGTAAAGGGGGAGGTCGTTTGAGGACTTGGCGGTGAGGCAGGCAGTGGCGGCGGCTTGTGAATTTAGAAAGTGGGAGGCTGTAAAAAGATTTTGACTGAGCAAGACAGCAAACATGATGAGCTAAATTTGTAGGCCAAATATAAGGTGTGCATCACAAAAGATTTTTCTTCTAGTTCACTAATCGCACCGTCATCAGAAGGGTGGGGTGGGTGTATATTTCTAAGTTGGAGGCAATGTGGCATTGTGACTACAGCTTCCAACTGTGCAACATCAGGACGCAGTTTTGAATCCTGGCAAATCTCCTTGTGCTGAAAATTGTAACGCAGTCTGTGTCTTTTGTGACGCACTTTTATATCCTTGGCCAATGTTCCCTCTATGTAAAACTGCCAAAAATAAAATGTGAATTCTGCCTTTCACCAGTTCTCTAATGTCATCCTCCAAGAATTAAGGACAAAGCATTAAAATGTGATGTCACAAAGAGATGGGCATCGCAGAGAATTTACTAAATGAGTGGGGATGCAGGATATTTAGTTCAATGGATTGCAACAAAGCAGCAAACCGAATACCGAATCCCAACAAAAATAAGACCCTCTTTTTTCCCAGACTACCTTAATAAATGTACTGTGTTGTTTTTCAATGACGGTTGAGAAAACGCACTCCCAAAAAGCATATGAAACGTTAAAATATGTATACTGTTTATGCAGCAGGTTTTATTTAGCAATAACAGTCACATTTATGAGAAGTATTTTAGGCGAGGTTGCGCCTCATTCTAGATAAAATGTGTTTCATCATGAACTTCAGGATCTTGCTGAAATACAGTCTTAGTAGAGGAGCTGCTTTGTTGCACAGTTTGGGGAAAACACTGACGTATTAATAGTGGTACATAAAAGCATTTATTGCAGTTATATTTTAAAAACAGCACCATAACACCACCTCCCATTTTTACTCGGCAGACTTTCTTTTCTAAACTGCTCATAATACAATATTTTTTCTGTTTGCCCTGTTGTGGTACAGCACACTTACTGTGTGTACACAGTTTGTGAAAGTATATGTATTTTTTTACGGTATATTTGATTTGAATTACATATAACACAAAGAACTGCATGATGCGAGCTCAGTGTTATTTTTCACTCAGATAGCAGGCACTGCTTGACAATTATGTTAATCACTTGCTCTGAGGTTGTTGCACAGGTATTTCATCTGTGGATTTATAATTGGTACAGCCATACATGGGGGCCTCTGAAAGAATAATGAGTCGCGATAACAGGGCAGGTCAAAAGCCGGTGACAAGGTCATGCTTCTCCACACTCTTGCTTGTTCTCAGAACTGCTGGATGCCCAAGAACACTACCTTAAACGTGCACTATTTAAAAAAAAAAAAGTTAGTTTGTTTTTTTAAACATATTCTTCACATACAAATACACTGACGGACGCTCGCAGACACAACCATAAACAACATAAACATACTCTCACTCACACACAAAAGCTGGAAACTTACCTGGGGTAGGTCTTGATGCACAGTGCTTAATTTGTAAAATATTAAGTGCCATGGCTCTGACCAGGAGGCCACCGCAGCTTGCACCACCCATCACCCTTGTCATCGCTGCCAAAACAACTACTAACCATCTCTCTCACATGTAAATGTGACAGTACACTTTATTCCAAGTCCCCAAAGCTAAAGGAATGGCTGGGGAGGCAGGGATTAGCAATTTTAATGTATATTGCATTCCTAAACAACCGTTGTTCTGCTCATTTCTAAATTAGATGAGCAGCGCCACCATGTGGTAGACTGTTTTAAGTATGGTTTTGACAATAAGGTGCCGGTGCCGAGCACCGGAAACCAATTAAGTGCCAGTGCTGAGCACCAGAAAGCACTGGCTCAAATTAAGCTCGATGCACACTTCACGATTTTCAACTTCCCAGATCCAACAAATGGCGCCAGAGCGAGGCACACAACTTTATGCCCAATCAGAAGCTCAGATAGGATGGGAGGCTGTCCTTTTTAGGTCGAGCTTAGGCAGTGTGCATTCGCTGTATTCAAGACCTGCTGTAATCAATAAAACAACTTTATTCCCACCCAGTGGCGGCTCCTCCATATGGGCGTTTGGGCGTCGCCTCACTGCTTCACGCAGTGCGAGAAGCAGAAACATAAAATGGTAAAAACTACCATTTTATGTTTCTGCTTCTCGCACTGCGAGAAAGCAGAAGTGCCTGGTTGGGGGCAGGAGGGTGGGCGGTCGTGCTCGAGGGCAAGGGGGCAAGGGGGGAGTGGCTTACCCACTGTTGTGGGTACACACCGTTTGGTCGGCCCTTGGAGCCGACCAAACAGTCAGTACCCACAACAGTGGGTAAGCCACTCCCCCCCTGCCCTCGAGCGCGACCGCCCACTCTCCATTTTTAGGTTGAGCCTAGAGTAGCGCGCAAGCGCTGCTTCTGGCGAAGCATTATGTAGGGGATTTGAAAAGCTGACCAGACGCTCGTGCGTCATGGCCTTTTTTGTGCGGTTACCCGTGCGGCCGACATCTGTTTCCCATTATCGTGCCCAGACGCGGGCGCGATAATTGGAAACACATGCCGGCCGGCCGTGCGGGGAAAAGGCCATGACGCACGAGCGTCTGGTCAGCTTTCGAAAGCCCAGGCTGCCGCGCTCGCCCCCGCTCCTCTCTTGTTGTTAAAATGCTACAGGTGTGTTTTTTTACCCTTGGTTTTCCCGTCCTACTGGAAACTACGATAAGATTCTAAATTGACATTTGCGTAAGCCAAGAGATTCAGCTTCAGCCATAAATGTTTACTCTCGATTTTTTGTATTTACCGTTATATGTAGTTAAAAATCCAATCATGCGCTGTTCTGTTGGATAAAAAGTCAGAACCCGCTTAAGGTGTCACATTTGGCATGGGATCGGCATGGTAACTATGCACCAAACGATTGCTTTGCATATTATCTGGAAAGCGCTTTAACACTTTGTACGGGGTAGTACTAGTAAGCGCTATCTCAGTGCATTTACAGTACAAAACAATATCACATCCACTTCAAATCATGGCATCCTCTGCGAGACACTGGTTGTGGATTCATTTTGTCAAGACGCCCGATATCTCTCATGATGGGGCTCTTCGTCAGTAAGGCCCCTGGAGCGTGTATGCCCGGCAGAGAACAGGTATTTAGAAATGGAGGAAATCGCAGTGTGTGAAATATCGCACCTACATAATCCTAAAGGTACCTCATTTCAACTTAAACTAAAAGACCTAAACAACAGTATTGATGCTGCTACGCTGTGGCATGTCGGAGACTGTGGAGCAGGTGAACTGCACTTGTACCCTCTGCTGTGGGTGTTGTTCGGCTGCGTGGATCGTGGTTCTCGTAGACTCGGTTTCCTTAGTCCCACTGGTGCATCCTCATATATTATACAACAATAATTTCCTCTATTCTGGCTGGCCCCAGGGGAGCCGAGGCGGCAGTGCAGATGCGAAGGCCGCTGTGCGCAGCAGTGGGAAGTGCGAACGGGGACTCGGGAGAGCGTGGACAGAGAAGGTGGCGTCAGTGTACCTCCAGAGCCGGCCTTTGCCCCCTTGCTCCAATCGCGCCCTCTACTGCTGGAGAATAAAATGGGGCAGCAGCCCATTTTCACAGGCAAGTCTCCAGCAGGCTACAGCAAAGCCGGGACTTGCCTCTGAACACACATCTCCGCATTTCCCCCAGCTCACTTGAATCACCTTAGCTCAGTCAGGCTAGTTACAAGTTGTTTGGAGGGGAGGGGGTGTTGATGTCTGTCAGCATGGGGCTGGAGTTAGATGGAAGGGCAAGGTAGGCAGCTGATAGAGTACTTAAAACAGCGACCCTCACATTATAATAACACGTATTAACAAGCATTGGCATAGCCAATAGGTCTCGCCTTTGGGACCTTATAAGTGTTTAGTTATCCAGCACAATATCCTTGGTGCAACAACATCAAGTGTTGCATGGCTAAACACTTATAAGGTCCCAAAGGCGAGACCGATTGGCTATGCCAATGCTTGTTCTCTGTGTAGGAGAAAATGGCGCTGCTGGGGCGCTCTCCCCTGCGCCTCACCAATCACAACGCTGCCATTGCAGCGTTTTGATTGGCAGAGGAGGAGGGGAGGGAGGGAGGCTGCCTTTTAGGTCACGAGGAGAGCTGCAGGAATTGGCGCAGGACGGCGGGATTCGGGAGTCAGACCCATCCATAAGCTGAGTAAGTACTTTTATTTGATATTTTTATTTAAATAAACCCCTCCCGCCTCCCCTCATCCCCCCCATGGCGCGACGACCCCATTTCCATCCCCTCCCTCCCCACCCACCCGTAATGCCGGCCGTGATTAAGTGTGACCCAGCATTTGTACTCTGGGACTTGTAGTTCAAAACTTGCTGTTACACTATAGGCCAGGGCTGAGGAATGTCTGTTTGTTAGAGAGAATAAGTGATCTGAACAATATCTTCAGATAAAGGAACTGATTTCCGGGAGGTAAAACGCCGAGGATCACACAGCTCTTCGCGTGACTTTCCCAGGCGGAAGTAGGGCCCGTGTTATTTTGTTTCTCGTAGCTGTTTGTTTGACATGGTGCTGATTCTAATTACTGGGTGAAGGGGGGCACTGGGATGCGAGTGTTACGGTTACCCGGATACTCAGGGAGGAGCACAATGACCCGGCAATTAGAACTCTTAACAGGGGTCATGTGAAAGTTTGACCCGTGAAATCCAGTCATTTCCCAATTAGGGCCGTGCCATTATTCAGACCCATGAAGATGCTTTGTTCAACCTTTTCTCCTGGTGTCACAAGTTGATCGTAGGGGATCTCGAGAGGGTCAATCCGGGCGAAGAGAGTTCCAAGCGCGTGGCAGCAAAAACTTAGGCTATCCCAGCATTTTCTGTGTAATTCTGAATCACAACATGCAGTTTTGAGAATCGTTGCTAACTACTTAAGCATTCTGCCCCTCGGCTGTTTCAGTCAGTCGTATTCCAGCACGACGCATAGTGTAAGTTTTTGCGCCATGCGCCTGGGACTCTCTTCACTCGGAATCACACAGTATGGGTGCCTCCGTTTCAGTGTAATTCTAAAGAACAGCGCTTTATGTTGAATTTTTAAAGAAGCTGAATTAGTAAAATTAAGTAATATTAAACGTTAAATGAAGCTCACACTGAGGGAGTCCCTCCAGGTACAACCAGAAATGTACAAAGAAAGCAGGCGTCTTTACACCACACTCACCTCACTCCTATCTTTAGCTCCCTCCTAAGTGTATCCCCATCTCCTTGTCTCTCACCATCCTCCATGTGTCTTTCATTCTATTGTAACTCTTTGCCCTTCTTTTTTCTTTTTCCCTCTGTGTCTCCCTTTTTGCTTTGTGACTGTGACTGTCTCTCCACTCTCACCAATCTCCCTCATCACTTTTTCTCTCCTTCCCTCTCACCCATAAAATCATCTTCCTTCTTCCCTCGCAATGCTTTATTCTTTCCTTTCCCTCCCCCCCACTCTCTCTTTGACTTCTGTACATATTTGCGGCGCTTGCTTCTTACAGAGTGCAATTTATCACTGTGAGTTACTACGAGTGGCCTCGACCGGAGAGAATTAAAAAAAACACAAGAGGAGTAGACTTCAAACTTTGTAAGATGCGCAAATGAAACTGCAGCATCAGAGTCCGTATGTCTGGTTTAATCCAGTTACTCTAGTGTACACGCATGACAGACCTTTGAAAACTATCACTTAAGAGTGGCAAATCAGTATTTTAAGAGCTCTGGCTGCTGTGAGACAGAGTACCACCATGCCCCCAGGGAGGTCGCCAACTGCGCACGCAGAGCAGGGTACATTCAAATGATAAACTGGACTGACTTTCTAGGTTATCTCTCCTCTTCGAACAGTGTGAGAAAAACAGCAAGACACTCATTGGTCTGCTCTTCCTTGAACTGGACTGCAATTCTAAACTCACGACTGCGAAGCTGACCTTTGTTGTGAGCTTACCTGTATATGCAAATGAATTCTAACCGCAAACATGAAACTTAATTGCAAGTGTTTTTTTTAATGTGTGTTTTGTGAGAGCAGAGACAGCTGCACTACGTCAGCAGAGGATTGTCCGAATGGGGTGGGTGGCAGGGAGAGGCGCAGTGATGGTTGAGGTCAGGGGTTGACTTGTTGTTACACTTTTGTTAAGACCTTGGTGTCTTTTGGGCCATGAGTATGCTAGAGTTTTCCAGCCCCTGCAAAAACACATTTATGAGCTGGGGTGGAGTTTACCTGTGGTGGTCTGGACTCTGCCAGTCACCGCTGTCTACCGGCGAGTCCGGTCACCATCCAGGCCGCCTGAGCCTGGTTCATTTGGGGACAGGTAGATTTTTCCCTCCCTGGTGGTCGTCCCCGAGCCCCTTTGAAACAGCAAGTTTTCACTCCTGAGCCGGTTGTTCCTTGGGGATTCATACTACCCTCCCTCTGTGACTTTGTCGGATTGTTCCTGGGGCCATCGCTGAGACTCAGCTGCCGGAGCATCAAATTTTGCGCACGGGTTCTTTCCTTGTGAGAGAACCCCCCCCTCCTCCCCGAACCCCCTGTAGGTTGTTCACGGCTCGCTCGCTGCGGTGCAGTATGACAATAATTTTACGCCTCACCACTTTCAAATGTCACCAGCCGCCACTGTTCCCACCTGCTGCTTACTATAGGTTCACTCCTGTGTCACTCTTCTTTGCTGCCTCCTAACTTGTTCATGCAGCCGATGCCTCACTTCCATTCAAGGAGCACCACCCAGGTTGAGTTTATTACGCTTGCATTCTTTATCAGTTGTTTGGGAGAATTATTTTTTTAAAATGTTGCTTTCCATCTGTTTCTGTTTGTTTTAATTGTTGCTTTCCGCCCGTTTTGCTTCCCCCTTCTGCTTCCTGTTGTGAGCCCTCCCCCACGCTCTGAGCACATACACAGCGTTTCCCTTAATCAGACGGCTCGACAGCTGGGCTCAGCACTCCATGGATGAGGTGCCTCCCCCGCAAGAATTAGGGTCGTCTGCATACATGGATGAGGTGTCTCCCCCGCAAGAATTAGGGTCGTCCGTATACTCCCACCCTCATAGGCCCGGAAGCCCTGAGTGCCCCTGGGCCGAATTGACTGTCACACCCAGTGCTTTAAAGGGGAAATTAGAAGTGCCGGTACCCACTAATTAGACTGGGTGGGTAGTTAGGGGCGTGTCTAGGGGCGTGTCTGGGGGCGTGGCTGTGAGCCAGGAATTTAACAATAGCCACATAAGTAAGCTTTAATGCAAATGTTCTGATTGTCATGTAAAGCGCTTAAATGCCCATGGCCCAAATTCGCGCAATATCAAACTGCCAAAAATTAGGCTCTGCACCTATGACATAGAAGCTGATGTTTGCCATGTCTCTTATGTAAGGAGGCAGTTTGATTTTGCGCGAATTTGGCCCATGGGCATTTAAGCGCTTTACATGACAATCAGAGCATTTGCATTAAAGCTTACTTATGTGGCTATTGTTAAATTCCTTTTTTTAAGACCCCTGGTTAAGGGAGTTGTCCAGAATCACAGGATGATGAGCCCACGTCGGGATTCGACCCTGGTTCTTCAGTTCAACTCTCGGCACCTCTGACCATATCCTCATTCTTGTTGCGATGCCAATGAGAACCAGAGGCGCAACTAGAGTCAAATTTCGGGAGGGGGAGGGGGTGGGGTGTTGGCGCTGATTCTTCCAGCAGTATGCAGAGTGGAGCTGCAGGGGATCTGAGAAGGGGTGAGAAACAACAAAGCCTCCTTAAAAAGCAATTGGTCTTTTAAAGACCTGAGAAGTACTCGGGTGCGGCTGTGGGCTGTGTGTGCTCCCGGGAAGCTGTCTCAGCCGGGCTGACACACACACACGATGGGGGAGTGGGGTGTCTGAAGCCCTTTGATCCCAATGGGCGTTGCGCGCCTGATGAGAACCTAACACTGCAGGAGCAGCGCAGAAATACACAGGCTGTTGCCAGAGCAGCACATAAACACGCACCATCTGAAAGGGTAATTTTCAGTTTTTACGTTGCACGTACCCGTACTTCAGGGCCTGAGCCCTGCTGCTTCATGGAGTACTGGTACTCTCCTTGCCCGCAAATAAGTTCCGGTAACTGAGAAGTGCCGGTACTCAGTACCGGTGAGTACCGGCCCATTTAAAGCACTGGTCACACCGCGGAAACCTTCCTCAGTGCTGCCCCCTTCCTTCTGCCGTCACAGCTGGGGACATCTCACGGCTGCATCTCGCCAACCCTCCTTCCTGGGGTGTTCCCCCCCCACCCCTTCGCACACGGAACTGTGCTCTACGGTGTTTGAAGTCATAGATTACAAAGCTTCAACCCGAGGAGCCTCTGTGCGATGCCAGCGGCAGACTCACTTGAGAGTCGTAGGACCGGAAGCAGTCCTAGTGAGTATGCACCCTTTCCGACAGCTAGAAAGAGATAGATGAAAGCACAGACACGTGAAAAAGAGCAGTCAATGTTTGTACTATCAATGTTAGTCTGGGTCTTGTGTGCTTTATGCCGGTATGCTTGTTTTCTGCATTCCTTATTGCGTTGTGCAAGTTGACCGACATACAAGTCCAATGTTAATCTTGATGTGGCTGGTGACAGGAGTTAAAGGCCCTCTCAGTATTATAAGATCCCAGTAATTCTGTGGTTTCATTGTTTTTTACATAGACACTCTGGGTGCTGAAAGTGGGGCAAAATGGGGAATTAGCAGAGGAGGAATCAGATCGTGCAATCCCTTATCAATCCAGTTTCTTCGAGTGTGAAATACCAGGCCTTTTTCTGACTGAGTTTTTGCCAAGCCGTAGTGGGATCCTGAGTGGGGTTTTTTGTTGTTTAATAGCTGAGTCCATGTGTTGAGGGAACTTTGGTATCATGCCTGAAGCCTTTAAGCACTCACTTTCAAATGTGTCCGAAGGCCTCTGCGATGCCACACATATTTTTAGGCCTGACAAAGTCCCTTCTACCTTACAGCACAGTTCCTCCAATCTCCCTCAACCGGGAGAAGTTGGGGAGAGGATATGGCGTAATGGCCAGAGCTGCCTACTTTGAAATTGGGGAATGGGGTTCGAGTCTCGGCGTTGGCTCAACATCCTGTGATTCTGGGCAAATCACTTAATTTCCCAGTGCCAACAAAAATGAATGTGTTCTTATGCAATGTAACTAGTCCTCACGTAAACATCTCCAATACCTTTGGGTCGAGTTTGCCTTATATAAAACTGAAACCAGTGCTTTAAATGGGCCGGTACTCACCGGTACTAAGTACCGGCACTTCTAAATTTTCGGCCCTTGAGTACCGGAACTTTTCCTTGTACAAAGAGAGTACCGGTACTCATGGGGCATCAAGCCAAGCTCAGGGAAATTTAGCAAATACAAAAAGGAAGCGCGACACAGCTGACGAGTTGGTCCGTTTTCCTGAAGCACTTTGATGGAGTGCTAATTCCTGCTGGCATAGCAGAGTCCGATAAAGGAGGAAGGTGGTGATCGTGACGCTGTAGCCGGTGGGAATCAAGGCTTAGTAATGTGGGCAGACTCCCTTTATCGGACTCCAAACAAATGCTGCCATATTCTGCTATGCCAGCAGGAGGGGAGATTAGCACTCGATCAGAGTGCTTCACGAAAACGGACCAACTCGTCAGCTGTGTCGCGCTTCTTTTTTGTATATGCTAAATTTCACTCAATTTGGAAAAGCAAAACCTTTGGCAGGCACAATTGCTAGTTGATCTGAATATGTATTGAATAGTGCTTAAACTCTGATGGAGACACGTCATCGACAGGACTGATGTGCGAGCGGCCCCCAGCCTAGGATGCAGATTTCTGTCACCCCTTCTGCTAGCTACACTGTGACTCTGAACAGGATTTCCTGCTCGCCCAGCACGTCGAGATCGAATCAACCACTAAGAGCTTATAATGAGAAATTCCCAAAATGCAAGTCCCCGGAGAGTCGTGGCACATTTAAAACATTGTCCTTTGTCATGCCCGTTGGATGTGAAGGGTGCAGGGGGCATTACAACCAGAAGCAACATTTTTCTTTTTCAGTAAGAAATACTCCGAGCTGATATTAAAACTTTCTCATAGAGAGTGAAGTTTGCTTTGTGGGAAAAGAGGTTGTGTTCAGAAGTACATCAATAATTCTCTGTGAGTGAACCAGCAAATAGGTTTGCTTCATTTGTGTGTCAAGTGTGTTGCCTAAAGCAAATGTTTTGTTATTTGTTGGGTAATTGATCGTAAGGTCTAATGCTCTAGTTAAAGAGAAACTAACCACTTTACCTCAATAATGATCAACCCTACTACAGAGCACTTTGTGAATTGTTTTTCTCCGACCACGGAATATCCTATGTTCTCTAAGACCATGAGTTGGCAGTCTGTACCTTAAAGCTCTTGAACTCACAAGGCCACCTGGTCTAGGAAAGAACCTTTGGATTTTCTAAACTAGTATTTTATTGGCCTAAATTCTGTACTTCGTTTTTGTGAACTTTTTCAGTACAAGAAGCTTCCTTGATATTTTGGTCAAGCTGGTGCATCTCTTTGGTCCCCAAAATTCCCCTGTGACTTGCACGGAGATGGTGAAAACCGAGTGCTGTAGTCCAACAATATTATTTTTGGCACCCACTCTTTTTCTTCTGAGAAGGAAGAGACACTGCAGCCTAAGGGGCGACCCTGTAATAGGACAATTACTCCGATTTAATCTGCTTTCCTCACGTTTTGCTGGGTTTTGTGAGTAGACTTAGCTGCTGTGAAGATTGTTGGCCTATTTAGTGAAGCGTAATCAAATTGTTCTCAGGCTAGATTAGAAGCAAATTTGCATTGAGTGGCTCAGGTGAATGTATGTTTTGCATCTCAGTATCATTCTGCACATCTGAGCATCAATTGAATCTCAGTCAAATTAAATGTGTGCCTCTGGCCGGGTCCCTTAGCATTGCCAGTAGCCCCGCCCCATAGCCCCGCCTCAAACCCCGCCCCCTAGTCCACATCTCAATTTGGTGAGTACCTGCACTTATTTTTTTCCATTTAAAGCACTGACTGAAACAGAAATAAAGTTGGCTTCTCGGATCCCTCTGGTTTTAATTTTCATGGGCGATGTGCTGGAGGAAGCCATTTATAATACATGAATTGAGGTTCTGTCTTCTTGTGAACTGTATGCTCCTTTTATACTGTGCACCTCTAAGTATTCTTTGATGTCCTTCCTCAAAGAATAAGTTTGCGTTTGATCAAACCATAGGCGTGCCAAGAGAGAAACCAGAACTTGTCCTCAAATGCTAAATAAGACTAGCAGATTTGACTTCAAAATGCTGCTAAACAAGCAGAGCCGTATTTCGTTATGGTGCAATGGACTTGCATTTCAGATTGGCAAACGTGTTGCTCTGTTTTAGCATTTGCCAATCTCATTTACAATTTTATTTTTTTTAATCTGGAATTTGAAATCATGCATGATCACCTTGCAAACTGTTGCCTCATCTCCTGACACGGGTCTTTTATAGAGAAATCATCTGCTTTTTTAAGACTGGAATTCTTTTACAGTTCTGGGAAAATATTTATAGCGCCTACTTCACTTGCCTCTAGGGTCTGCGTCACACTAATTCAGCGTAATTTGTAACGTTTAGGGTCATTCGAAGGCTCAGCCATATTTTAAGTGATAAAATTCAATGCATCACTATTCTTATACCGCAGCTTCATTCGAAAAATGTTACTGTTGGAATTATTTGAAGGAAGGTTTGACGGAAATTCTATTTGTAAGAACAACTTCACACACTATGCCCTACTCTATCTGCCATCCAGCCCTTAGACTAATTATCCCAAACAAACCTTACTCCATATGGTTGGAAAAATAAACAGTGCTCCCACATCATTTTTGACCTCTGACAGCTGCCACTCTGCCCCAAATATTCCGTTGTGTGCAGGGCTCGTCACTTTAGAACACCTAACTACCTGGTCGTTTGAGACCTAAGGCGGAAGAGTGCATGGCAATGCTCAAGGAGCTGATGACCAGACAATCTTTGGAACATGGTGGGATCGCAGAGCCAAAAGCTATGGCTTTGAGGCTGCTTCTGTACACGGACTGGGTTTCAATTTTGAAATGAGATGTTGTTGATTTGGTATTAGCAGCCGCAGCTGAGTCCCAAGACCATATGAAGATTTCTTTAGGTATAACAATTCTTATCTCTTGAGCTGCAGAAACTATGCTTCCCAGAGGCAGAAAGGATTTAATAGCGTAGAGCATGAAGTAAAGCTTTCCACCAAATGCAGGTATCTCTTGCACCACCCAAGAGCAAAATTATGTTTCAGCTTTAGCAATTATTGACATGCTACCATAGAAGGCGGCCAACAAACGCAACCCAGAGTGAGTATTCTGCAATTCTTGGATTATTGGAATTCAGCACAGTGGTAGACTTATGGCACCTCCTTAAATAAATGCAGCAGAAGACAGTCCTCTAGGAGCAGGGTGCAGGCAGTCCTAAGAAAGTATGATAAATACCAGTCACACCATGATACCATTCTGCTGCAGTGTTTCATTCTGGATTTTGGTGGTTTTGCTTGTGAATCTCCGCAGCCACCAGCCTTTCTGTGGCTGCCTTCTTGCAATACCTTCTCTCCTCTGGTAGGTGGGACCATCTGCCTCTTTCTTTCTATGGTGACTCTTGCAATACCTTCTCTCCTCTGGTAGATGCCACATTTTGCCTCTGTCGCTACTCCATCCCTCCCATAAACATGATGACAAGAAGCCCCATAAAAGCTCCAGTTGTGTCCTAGCATCAGTTTTTCTTTTTTTTTCAACACCCAAATACACAGATCTGGAGCTTAGCTCCTACCTATTGTTTTTTGTCACCAAAAAAGCAGAGCTATCCACACAGTCCCACGCCACACAATTCAGCTCCACACATTTTCAATCCACACCACATAATTCTATACCAAACCACATAATTCAACTCAACAACACAATTACACAACACACCACAGACATCCAATCCACACCATAGAATTCCACATCATGCCATAAATTTTAACAGCACACCACATAATTAAACTCCACTACATACCACTCCACAGCACAAAATACCATTCCACATAATTACACTCCATAAACACAATCCCACTCCACAAAATTTCAGTACACTCAATACCACATAATTACTATCCATATAATTCCACTACATACCATGCCACATAAATCCACTCCACTCCACACAATTCCACAACTAGCAAATCCAATACAACCCACATAATTCCACTACACATCACATACATACACTGCATCATAACACATGGGAAAAAAACATTGTCATTGACAACGCCAATAGCTCTAACTCAAAGTAATGCAAGACCTATTGCATTTCCAATGCTTATTCCTTTATTGTGGCTTCTGATGGGGCATAAGAATGCATGACTGACAGGCCCTAAATCACCATTATCTGAAATACTGGACTGCATAACGCTAGTGCAGCATGTCAGAGATGTATTGCGTCTGCGAAAGGATGAGCTGTAACAGCCCACTCTTGACACATGCGTAATACAGTCCACAGGAGTCCTTTTTTGGAGCAAGGCGATAGTTCAGTTTTCACTTGAAAACAAATGATCAGTAGATCGTTTATTTTTATGTGAAAGCTCTATTATGTAGTCAGTAAAATGAGACATGATAGTTTGGAGGGTCACCGCCCTTGTGGCCCCCATGGAGAAACCACCACTGGAGGTAGGAGAAGAACTGTCCTCCACTGTAGCTTCAGCGAATGCGGTGAGGGTGTGCGAGGGCGACGGAGGTGAAGCGTAGGTTTCTGGAGGGTTGGTGGAAGTTTAGCTGATGGTTGATGTATGCTGGTCCTTGGTCATGGAGGGCCTTGTAGGCGTCTGTCAGAATCTTGAATTGGCATCTTTTCAGGATGGGGAGCCAATGGAGGTTCCTGAGGTGGGGGGTGATGTGGGTCCATTTGGGAAGGTCGAGAATGAGTTTAGCAGCTGAGTTCTCTATCTTCTGGAGTCTCTTAAGGCGTTGGATGGTGATTCTTGCATAGAGCATATTGTCGTAATCCAGCCGGCTGGTGACTAAGGCTTGAGTGATAGTTTTCCTGGTGCTGACGGGGAGCCATCTGAAGATCTTTCGGAGCATGCTGAGGGGCATCCTTTCGGGCTCCTCAAATGCCCAT
Source organism: Calotriton arnoldi (assembly GCA_963921515.1). Lineage (NCBI taxonomy): Eukaryota > Metazoa > Chordata > Amphibia > Caudata > Salamandridae > Calotriton > Calotriton arnoldi. Next base: position 450,734 of record CAWUFW010001428.1, on the reverse strand, counting down.
CTTTGCCAAGAAAGTAGCCAACAAAAAGTGGAATTCTTGCTGTTTGATCCACACAAAGTCCTGGAAAATTTCAACATTGGAAACACATAAAGAATCTCATTTAGCTTTAGGTGGGGGGTCAGTGCTTATTTTGTATAATAATAAGTGCTGGTGCCCACACTTTTTTTCCGAAGACTGCAGCCGGTGAAGTAAAGTAGTGGAGCTGCTGAATACCAAGGCTGTGTAGTCTTAATTCCACATCAGGCCTCTTTATTTCACTCTTTCAGGATATTTTTCATCCCTTCTTTCTTTCGTTGTCACTGTTTTTCTGTCTTTCCCTTACTTCTCCTTCCCCTCTTTTATGTTTTTTCTCTCTCTCGCTCTGGAACAAAGTCTGATGAGTACAAATAAGTGCTAGACCCCATATGTGAGTGTCAGTGTCCCCCTCTAGCCCACAATCACAGACTCAAAGTAAGCACTGGAGGGGTAGGGGGGGCACTAATGGGCTGGATTGCCAGAGGCCCCGACTTTGCCACCCAGCCCGTCTGCCATATTCTGTTTTTTCCACCAACCAGCAGGAGTGTTTCAGTAAAAGTGGTTCCACTAATATAACAGGAAATCCTTTGCAAAACCACAAATGTTGATTCCAAATCCCCAAAGAAGGACTTTGTTTTGAAAAAGGAAAAATGTCACCGAAGCGCTAATACTATTCTTCCAGTTCATTTGGGACATTGATAATTTTTGTTGACCCTTACCTCCAAGGCTATCAATGGTAGTCCCTAGGCAGTAAAACACAGCGGCCATTGTGTCGGCCGGTATTCCAAGCATGTAGTGGGCCTTCCAGTGCCTTGTGAACCAGTGGTTCTGTGCCCACGCGGTGTTTGTGACTGTGGAGCCAGCGGTGACTCTGCCATGAAACACAGCACTAACTCTAAATGAGGCTGCGGAAATGAGAAGCTGGCAGACAGAACATCTACAATTATTAGCAGATTCCTTATCACTAACTCCCTCTAAACTACTCCCTAAATCCCTTAATTCCTCTGCACAAGCAGATCCCTACCACTTCAGTCACTCTTACACACAAGAAAAGGCAGCACACTAGATTGTACATTTACTAAATTGTAGCACAAAGCACCGCAACAACCAAAGTGGTGTGTTAAGTTGCTGTGAGGAGAGGAAGCAGAGCAGTGGCATCTTTGCTAAATATGTCCTGCTCTCTTCTGATTTATACAAGTGCACACTCATGCATAAACCATCTATTTTCTAATCATTTTACTCATTGGCTTTGTGCAGTGCAGTGCTGCAGACATCCAATGATTGAAATGTTTGGAGAAATGTAATTGTTGGTCTTACTTGACTCCTGTTTCAAGGAGGTGTTATATTTTGATGCACATCCAGGTCTGAGAATCTCTTTACATCTGGCTTTTCATCAAAAACCATGGGTGTTAACATATGAACGCCCAAGTACCACCCACGGATGGCTCCTAGAGTTAAAGTAGCACAAATAGGAATACCTGCTACTTTAAGGGCAACTTTCCAGCAAAAAATGTTTTGCACTAGAAAATAAGGGGCATATCTACAAGGGCTGGCAATAAAATTATCGCCGCTTTAGCGTCCGTTTTCGGACGAAAAGCGGCGATAATTTTAACGCCCTATTAGCAAGGACACGCTAACGCGTGAATCCATGCTACATCGCCCTTTCCCTATCGTCCAGCTCTGCATCTCTAATGAGATGCAAAGTGGGCGTTCCTCCCCAGGATAACGGGAGAAATGTCGCTAAGCGACATTTCTCCTATTATCAAGCCTCAGGCAAAGAAGCATAGCGACAAGAAAAGTAGCGATAACCTCTGTTATCGCTACTTTCCTAACGCCTGCTTTGAGACTGACTTAGCCATGATATCCTATGGAAGGTGGATATCATGGCTAAGTATGTCTTGCCCTATCAGCAAGCTATCGCCAAACCTTGTGCGATTATCGCTGTATTTCCAGCGATAATCGCACAATTGGCAGCTAGCGCTCTGAATTTTATCGCTTTGGAGATAAGCGTTGCTGATAGCACGCTATCTCCGCGATAAAATTCAGGTTCGGCCGGCGATAATTATCCTCGCGCTAAGAGCGCTGAGCGATAATTATCGCATGGCCTTGTAGATATGCCCCTAAATACTTTAGCAATTCTTTGCGCCACTTTGCTTCACTTTTAATGAATTTGTGGCTCCACAGTGTTGGTAAATCTCCCCAAAAGCTCTTCTGTATACTTCGAGGCACAAGATTTCAAACTAATGCTGAAGATCAAAGAAAATGTTCTTATAAACCAGGACTAGTTATATCCACCACTTTGTGCAACACTGATTCAATCGTGCATGAGCTCATAATCCAAGAAGGAGATTAAGGAAGGAAACTGTGAGTGTCACAGATGCCTATTTGCCTGGACACCCAGAAGCCACACTTTTGTCAACCAGCCAATCCCACAAACATAAGGGAAAGTCAGTGGTGTTCCCTAAATCAATCAGAACAACACATAAAGAGATCACAGAAGAGCATAGCACACAGTGTGTTAACTACTGTCCATGGTGCGCCTTCAATAATGTCCTATTTTAAAATGCTTTTAATATGCTCGTCATGGGCGGTGATATATTTTAGTGTGATCTTGTCAGAACAGTGTTACCTGCTGGTTCATCTAGCTATCTACACCGCTCGTTTGCAAGGTACTGGAACTGTGAAACCAGTACCTTACATTTCTCTTGACTTTATCCCGAAGCTGCAGCTTCTGGATAAAGATGACATACCTGAATCAGGGAATCCACTATAGCAGTTTCGCACAAAGCTGGAAGAAGCACTACAGCTAGGCTCTATCTGGAAGATAGGAGAGGGAGAGGACATGCTCTGACCTGAGGTGGTCTGAGAAGAACCTGTGAGACTCTGACATAAAGTGGAGTTCCTGTTAAATATTGGGGGGGGGGCAACCAGTATGTAGGTTTCACCACCACTAGATATAGTGACCAAAGTCAACTGTTTAACAGATGTAGGCCTCTAAAGGTTTGTGACACACTTCAGTGTCAACCATGAAGTCTTATCCTATTTCCTGTGATCTCTCCCAAAATACTTTTGGAATCCAGTTAGAGACATCTGATCTGTTTCTGGTAACATGTTTTACAATATCAGATCCCTGTAGAACCTGTATACTAGACATTACATTGACTGTGTCCATGTTCAATTTCCTGTTCCTGACAATTAAAACCCTTTATCATTTGGTTTGAATCTCATTTCACTTTTGGTTGGTGGGTTCATTTAGTTTCTACATTAGAAATACAGTATAGGCTCAGGCAATTTGAACTATCACCCTTGTTTCTGGTGATGTTGAGAAACTAAGAGAAAGTGCAGATGCATCAAACTCTTGAAGATAGTTTTCTATTTAGAGTGTGCGAACCAGAGCTTCTAGGAAAGGTACAAGGTAATTTGACTTCCATCAAGGCTTTGCAATACCTCTCCATGAAGTCATAGGACGCCAGATTGAAAGAAAACGATAGGGCCACACCATGTTGTTGGCCCAAAATTAGGATGTGGGGTTAGATTTCACCCCCGGGATGAGGTTGGGCATTCTGATTTTGAGGCTTGGGAGATTATTTTTTTCTTTTTGATTCAGAAATGCAGAAGCAAAAGAAATTGTGTCCATTACATTTTGTTTCTCATTTTTCTGCATCTGGGAAAAAGTGCAAAATTTCAGAAGTTCATGCTGGTTTGTGTGTGGTGTGCTTTCTGGGCCATGAGAATGGATATGGTTTTCTGAACACCATGAAATTTCACAAAACCTCGAGACCATGGAATACCCTCAGCCGAACCTGAGCTTCAAATCCAAATATATAGGGTTCAGGTAAGTTTTGAAAATGAACTTTTCAGACTTGACTTTCATTGAACTCTTTCATTGAGGTCAGGAGTTGCCTTGGACACACTTAATCACTCGACCATTTGGATTCTATCTATCCCTCACACAGCATAATGCAATATTTGTCAGCCTTCATTCAAGCACTCTGAAGTAACCAAAAGGAGATACATAGCACTTGCTAAGATTCCTTAACAAATAAATGAATGAACCATTAAGTTAGGGAACTTAACAATATTGCTAATTAATGGCATTAGCATCATGGGTATCCTAACTAGAAAAGCTGTAGTCTTTCTATTTCCAACACTTTTGCTAGGACAGGCTTATCTTTTTATTGCAGTTCTCCGCCCGACTGCAGAGTCTCAAAACTCATAAAGTTACTATTAAAATACAGTTTTGTCAATACAGAAAAAGCGTAAACGTACACAAACTTGTAAGTTTAACTTTGTGAATCAAGCCCATCGCCTTTGGATTGTTGGGATCGTAGGAAGCAGCGGAGATGTTGAAATACCACCAGAAGGGTCCTGATTATGACATGGATGGTACTAGGGGAATATTAAAATTGCACACAAATTTACTGTTACTGTGCTGTAAATCCACCCAAGTACTTTCCAATTACAGATGAAACTCCATGGAATGGACAATTACTGCCTAGAACTAATTTTTGCATGCGGGGACCTCCGGGTGGGGGATGAGATGCGGTGTAGGGAGTCGGTGAGGGAAGGGTGTGGTGAGTTCTTGCAGGGGGGAACATTGTATGCTCCCTCCTGCCAGAAAAAAATGGGGAGAGGCCTGGCTGCTGCCAAAGCCTCATTCAGTTTTACTAGGCGGATTTACTGCACAGTAAAATCGTGTCCGGTGTTTCAGCACCTGGGAAATCTGGGTGGTGAAAATCCAAACCATTCATAATGAGGCGGAGCACAATTCCATGTAGTATATCCATTCCGTTTGGCTCTTAATCAGGGCCTAGATGTGGTATGACTGTCAGCATCATTCCCCTAGTTCTGATTCATGCTTTTCTCAATGCAAGTTCCACAAAGCATCACTCTTTGGGATATTTTAAACCTTTTAATGTCAAATGTTATAATATTGGTGCATATTCTCCAACAATGTTAACGAGAGGAGCATGGGTCCCTTTCTTGAGGCAGTGTTCACTTCCCATTGGGAGATGCTGGTCTCAGTCAACCAGCCTCCTTCATGCATCTGCCCCCGGCTAGAAAAACTGGTGCATTGTGAAACCATAACTAGGCAAATAATTCTGTGTTAGCCGCACAGCCCAGATATAGCTATTGTGGATACAGAAGTGCTCAGTCAAATCCTGCCTCATGAATATTAATGATGCAAACAGCATGCACTTCTCGGCACTGAACGCTTGGGTATAGTTAAGGTTTTGTATATCCAACGCTGCATAGTGAGTGAGACTGGATGTGGTTTTACACACTGGGCAGAGGCCAGTTCCATTTTACATCTGGCACAGATTATGGAATCATGACGTTCTGCCTCCTCAGGGGAATTGAAAACACTCAATGGATTGACATGCTGGACCTCTTAGCTAAATTCAAAACAGTCAAAAATCAAACTGTCAAGCTCACTCTGTAGCCTCAAATGGGATTAACTGGCAATCGCCTACACTGGTTCTCCTCCTACCTCACCACCAGTTGGTTCACATGGGCACCTCTAGGTACCAAAAGACCCCTATCACCTGTGGAGGCCCTCAAAGTTCCATACTGCCCCCTGTCGTCTTCAACCTCTACATGGAGCCACTTGGGGCTCTACTTACATATAACAGCAGCAAGATTCGCCAACATGCCGATGTTACACAACTCTGTATGGAAGTCTCCTCTGCTACTGACATCCAAAGCTCACATCATCCCCATCCTGACCTCCGTTGCCTCCACTTGCCAGCCCACGCCATCTACAAAACCAGCGACATAATTTATGAACCCATCATAAGCAGCACCCTCGTGTATCTTTGGACAAGCTCACCATCTGTGGTGGCTCTCTGCACACCCGAAGCAGGGCCACCATCAGATTAAAGACTAAGAAGTGTAAAAAGTAAAGAACAAGGCAGCTGACACTTTCCATGTATGCGCTCAGGATTTGGAACAACATTACCCATAGCCATAAGAACTGCCCATAAGCTACTCCAATTTAGAATTGAAGACAAACCTCTTTCAAAAACACCTCATCACGATGCAGTAACAATCCAATACCCACCTACCTCTCTTATCACATGTTGACTGAATGCTTGACTTTGACCCTGTGCAGTGCTTCGCTGCCATTTTGGTTACATCTTTACAAATACCACATTGATAGATACATACATGCGTGTGTCTTCATTACATGAGGCTAATTCCCCCATCTCCCTTATTACATTCTGCTTGGCATCACTTTAATGAGAGTTCCTAGTACATTGTGGGCACTCTACCAGCTCACTGTAGATAAAACTGCAGATATGGTTGCTATCAAGTGCCTGTGGGTGTGATGCAGTCCCACTTGTAGTCAGGAGCCGGAGAGATTTCTCGAAATCTCTGTTGCTCCTGCTGCCTCCATCTGCTGCAGCTCCTTTTACTGACCCCAGAGCTCTGCGTGCTGTTTGAAGAGTTAGGAAAGTAAAATAAGTGTGATATATTATAATATAATGTGCAATTTGATAGCACTTTAATTGGCTGAACCGCTAGGCGTTCTCTGGAAGGGTCCAAGTTAAAAATGAAAATAATGATTTGAGGCTGTTTTCTCCTTTATCTCATATAAAAGAAAGATAGCTCTGAGCTAGAACTTTCTGTCCCTCCACACAGTACCGACTCTACCAGATGACGTCTTCCTCTCCATCTCTGTGTCCCTCAACACATTCTGCTGCAGACTACCTTTTATTATTTAAACGCATATTTAAAGACCCCGGGTGCATCGTCCAGGCAAAATCTGCCATTAATCAACTTGAAAATGAATTGCCCGTACGTGGACACAGAGTGAGAAATACACTAGAGCAGTTGTTTTATTAATCATTGTAAGCAGTAGGACTGCATTAAAAAAATCTAATTAGAAAACTCATTTACTTTAAAGGACTGGGACAAATTAATCTTATTTAAGTCTCTGTGTCATAAAGTGCGTGCCTGTGGAGGGAACTTCTGCCGTGCGAATTATGAGAGCATGTTGCTGTCTTTTTTTACCCCAAAAAAGTCACCTTGTTCAACTGACACGTTGGGATCCGGGAGCTTAAGTACTGGCTTACCTTGCATGCAAAAGTTACAGTTCAAAAGATGCCCCGGGTGAAGGGGAGGAGATCGCCGAGGGGATTTGGGGAGGGGGGATAGAGACACATATGGATGACATGGCGGATGCAGGACCCCCTGAAACATCATCACATAGGGGGTCATTACGATGGCGGAAGGCCCGCCACCGCCAGCCGTGCGGTGGCGTACCCTCCACCATCGGACAGCAATTTTCCCCCCGCCACATTACGATGCCAGAGAGAATCGCTTTGCGACCGCGGAAGTCGCAAAGACCGCCCGCCACGCTTCCGCCACAGGCAATCGTTCCGATTGCTTGGCAAAGCAGTCAGCATGTGTAAAATGGTGCCGGTGCCTAGCAGGCACCGTCTGCCATATTACGATGCAGGCCGCAGCCACCCTTTCTATGGCGGGTAAACCGCCATTGAAAGGCTGGCTAGCATTGGTTTTGGAGGCCCGTTGCGGGCCCCCCTTGTGTTGGGGGGAGGTCGTTGTGCACTGGGGGGTACCCTTCCCTGCACTGAGTGGCAGGCACTGTGTGGTGCCTGCCACATAGTGCAGGGAAAGGCACTACATGCATTTTTAATATTGCGGTGGGTGCTGCAGCCAGCAGCACACGCTGCAATGGTAAACATGCAAAATGCGACCGCCACGGTGGTGGTCGCACCGTAATTTCACGTGCGGGACCGCTGCGTTGCAGGCGGGCAGTCCCAGGGACCGCTACGGTGGCAGGCGGACTCGAGTCTGCCCGCCATCATAATGACCCCCATAGTGCGGTGCTGCAGGATCATTTTTCAGCCAGCCTGCAAAGCCCACCTCACACCTTCGTTCAAGAAAAGGAACTTTAGAGGTAGGATGGGCACAGGCCCTGTAGCCAGAAGTATATTTTTAAGGGGCCATGGCTCTGAGCTATGATGACCAAACATCCAAACATGAAAGCTGTGTTGTATAGGTGTATTCTTTCCCAAATACTTGTAGGGGAAAAGGAACAGTATGCAAGATTTTAAAGCACACACTGCTTTTTGCTGCTTTTTTAATCCCCCAGGATACCGTGGTAAGTGCATATAAAGAAGTGTAGACTTACTATTCCTAACTCCACATCTATGTACCTTAAAAAAATACAACTATATATATATTCACTGAAAAAACCAAAGGTTACAGGGACGTTATAATTAGGAATTAGCATTTAAAAAACCTTAGAAATTCACTGGAAAAACCAAAGGGCACAGGGACGTTATAGTTAGGAAATGGAATAAAAAAAACCTTAGAAATTCACTGAAAAAAACAAAGGTTACAGAGACGTTATAGTTAGGCTCAGGTTTCACTCGTACAAAACCAGAGAAATTCAGCAACTTGTGCCCCCTCAATGTACTGCTTATCACCACACATATTACATCACTCATGACATGGTCAGTGACACCACTGTTTCCTCCAGTAAGACCCACACAGGTAGACTGCTAAGAGGTCTCAGAGGCTACGCCCCCATTCTTCACTCTGTAAACGCGCCTCCAGGCGCACTACTCATTGGGGGAAGAAGTCCACTTTAGGGGGCGTGGCCGAGCGGTCCAACATGGCGGACGCGCTCTAGACGAGCTCTGGAGGCCCGCCGATGAATCCTCTCACAATCCTGCGCCATCAACACATATTTCACCCCAGTCCTTCCTGCATTGTGCCTGCCCACGCCCGACACATCGTGGTGGCGTCTGGTGGCCGAATTGGTGGCGGCGGAGCTGGTTGACGGGGTCGCTCTCGGACCAGGGCCTACTGCTCGGGCCCTCGCTGTGATCCACCCCTGCTCCTCCGGCATTTGGCGTCCGGAGTGCGCCTGTGACCTGCCGGCGGGTGTGCTGGGACTCCGCGACGAAGACCTCTGTGGAGCCGGCAGCTCAGCTGCCCTGACCGTCGTGAGGAAGAGCGCTTCGGGGCTGTTGCGTCACCCGGCTGCCCTTTGCGGCATGGGGATGGGGGCCGGAGGGCCGCGCTTCAGTGTTCCCCGCCGCTGGCCTTGGACATTCCACCTCATTGGGAGTTCTGGTGACGGCAGAGGCCCCTCTTTGCTTCCCCCCCGGCTGTGGATGGACCCCTACAGAGACTTCGCATATCCGAGCCGGGCTGCGGCCGCTCGGCCGAGCCGGACTGCCGCCGGAAGACGCTGTTACCGGCGGCCATGGTGACTGCCATAATTGGACCTGGCTGCTCGAGATTGAGGTGACTCGAACCTGTGCTGCGCGACTCTTCGTGGCCGCGGAAGGCCTCATCCAAGGTTAGTGCGTGGCCCCCCCACCTCAGATCCACCTCCGGGGCTCCTGGTCATCTCCCGGTCGGGCAGTGCTCCTGCCTGGACCTCCCAATTATACCATCTATGGGGCCCATCGGAGTCCTTTGGAAATTCTCCCCTGTTTTACTGGCTGTTGGCGTGGAGGTGGTGTGACCCGGTCGCTGTCAGACCAGACGCGGGGCTACTCACACTCCCTACCTCATCATTAAGGCCCCCCCTACGTGCACTACGCTGGGGCCGGTGAGGGACCTGCCCCCCTCATACATACTGTGAAATGCGTGAGAGGGTCGTTGTTAGAGTGAGCCAAAGATTACTGCACCCCCATCGTGTTTCCTGTGGAACACCCTCACCCACGAACTACTGTGTGTAGTGGACATACGACCTGGCAGTGGCATCCAATGAGTCAGGGCTCTGCTGGTCCAGATAATGCTGTATTGATGGCGGCCATAACACAATCGCGAGATACGCTTGAAGCCAAGATTGGGGCGGTAGGGTCGGATGTGATGTTGATCCGTCAAGACCTCCACAAGGCGGTCGACCGGATAACGGAAGCTGAAACCCAGATCTCAACCACGGAAGATACCGTTGCCTCCCTTCACAAGATAGTGTCCTCTCTGGAATCCATTATCAAAGGTCTCGCACTTAGGGCAGAAGACGCCGAGGGCAGGGCCCGAAGGAACAATCTTCGCTTTGTCGGTGATCCTGAGGGGTGCGAAGATAACAATGTGGAACGATTCCTTACCACATGGATAAAGGGCTGGATCCCTCAGTGGTCTCTATCTCAATGTTTCATCATTGAGCGCGCACACCGCGCCTTGATGTAAAAACCTCCGCCAGGGGCCAGGCCTCTGCCCATTATCGCTAGATTCCTAAATTTTCATGACCGCCATCCGATCCTTACACAGGCCAGATTGGCGGGCAAGCTCCAGCATGATTCGCACCACATCCTAGTTTTTCCCCGACTACACGAGAATGGTGCAACAACGCCGGCAATCATTCACGGCTGCTAAGGCCCGACTGCGAGATCTCAAACTCCAATATGCACTGCTCTTCCCGGCCCGGCTACGAGTAATCTATGAATCACGTACTCTCTTCTTTGACACTCCCGAGGAAGTTTTTGCCTGGACGGACGAACGACGGAAGCTCAAGCCACACACCCGCCACGGTTTGATTCAGAGTCGTCCTCTGGAGAGGCCACGCAGCGGTCTACCAAGGCTAAAGGGAAAATGAACTGAAGATCACGGTAGAGGCGCCGCTCGAAATCTCAAGGCGCTTCCAGCTCCCGGGGTGATGGGGCTCTACGTGACTTCTCACGGTGCATCATGGAGACTGAAGACTACGGGCAACATCTTTATATGGACCGGACTGGCTGGTGAACTTTAACCCACTTTCCCTATTTTATATATCTCTTTAGATTATACGACACTGGTATTGGGGTATGAGAACTGTGCTTTGACTGTTCACTATGCTGATGGTGCTTTGCAGGGGCCTATGTGAGGCCTTCTCCCCATCCCTTTCCTCTCAGCATCTGAGAACTTAGTATTAGTTTGGGGATAGTTCTATGGGGAACCGTTGGTGTGGGGCTGTGCCTTGCCCCCGTTGGGTGGTGGTACGACACTCACCGCTACAGATACTTCTTATGTTTTGAGGTATTGCGTGGGCTGGGTGGGGGTGGGGCAGGGTTTCTTGGTTTGTTTGAAGTCATTTGTTATTGCCACTAAGTCCTCTGTCGTATATATTTTCAAGATTGTCAATGTCATCCACTTTATTAGGTTCCTAAATATATGCCATTACCATCTATGCCGCAAGCTTTAGCCGGGGTCGGGAGTAGAGAGCTCCGAGTCCTTAGTTGGAATGTTAATGGTCTACTAGACAAGATTAAACGGGGTGCTGTGCTGCGCCAAGCAAAGCGTTATAGGGCGGGTGTTCTCTTCCTGCAGGAAACCCATTTAGCTGGCAATAAGACACCCTGTTTGGGGCGGTTTGGATTTGCACACACCTACCAAGCTGGTTTCACTCGAGGCTCCCGGGGAGTTGCAATCCTCATACATCGCAGTGTCCCCTTCGTTCATAGCCGCACTTGGTCAGATCCTCAGGGTAGATTCATTGTGATATACGGTTCACTATATGGAGAGTCTATCATTCTCGATAGCGTCTATGCCCCTCCTCCTCTCTCGTGGTCCCTAGTGGAAAATCTAACGATGCTCTGGACCGACCTTCCATCGGCACTAACTATAGTTGGGGGCGACTGGAATGACGTTATGTCCCCATCACAAGATAGTTGGCGCGCCATGGCCCGAGCGGCAGAGACTCCAGATTCCAAACTATTGCCCCTGGTTCAGGGTTTGGGGTGGGCTGACTCGTGGAAGACTTTACACTCTGACACGCGTGCCTACACCTATTTCTCTAGCGCCCATGAATCCTTTTCCCGTTTAGATTACACCTTCCTCACAGAGACCCACACCCATAGGTTGACTGAGGCTACAATTCTTCCCCGGGGGTTGTCTGATCATTCCCCGGTGTCCATTCTCATGTCCCTAGATCCCCGGCGTTCCCGATTTCGGTGGCGTTTGTCGCCATGGCTACTGAGGGATGAGAAGTATAGGGCACATATGCACACATATTTAGTGGACTACCTATTACTTAACACGGGCACAGTGGAGTCGCCGGCCACCCTGTGGGAGGCTATGAAATCCACTCTCAGAGGAGCAGATATTGCCTTCTGTTCTGCCCAGCGCAGAGAGCGACGGGACACGCTGCTCAGAATTGAGGCCCAGCTGCTTGATTTGGAGCACGCTAGCAGAGACACAGCGGGACAGGCTGCGCGCAAACAATTGCTGACAGCGCAGCAGACATACGCCAGTGAGCTCCTTAATGAGGCCCGACTCTATTGGCTCGCCACTCGTAGCCGGATTTACCAGTGGGGAGACAAGTCCAGTGCTCTGTTGCAGCGCTTGTGTCAGCAGACACTATGCCCCCAGATGCTCCCGAGTGTACGTGGCCCGGATGGGACTGTGCCTACAGACCCGTCCGCCTTTGCCAATAGTTTTGCCTTGTACGTCGCGGACCTCTATGCCCCCCATGAGGTGTTGCCTGCTGCCCTGGTACAGAAATTTATTGATGACTTCCCTCCCCGCGCTTTATCGGATACAGCACGAGATGCGCTGGACGCCCCCTTGTCGGCAGATGAACTTCTGCCTGCACTATTGGATATGCGGGTGGGAAAGGCACCGGGCCCGAATGGCTACCCATGTGAGTTCTTTCAAAAATACCACCCGCAACTCTTAAAACCCTACCTAGCGGCCCTGGAGGCTTCCTGGGAGTCCGGCAGCCTTCCGCCAGATTGGCGAAATGCTGAGATCATTGTGTTTCTGAAACCAGGCCGCCCACCGGAACACTTCTCATCTTATCGTCCGATTTCTTTGCTTAATGTGGAAGCTAAGCTTCTAGCCAAGGTGATTGCAAACCATCTAGTCCCCTAAATTACGGAGATATAAGAAGCTAATGTTTTTGTTTTAATTCACATACACAATAGTGATTGCACTGTTTTTATATTTTTTGTAGGAGACGAAAATGTCAGGATACCATGTGGAAGAATTGCAAATGAGTATTTTTTGATATTGCTGTTTTGATTAATTGAGTCTCTATTTAAATGTCATACTTTCGTAGCGATTTTCGGAAACTTGTACATAAATTATGAGTCAGATTAGTAATGTAACAGGATGGAACTAGAATCTTAGAATTAAGGGCCCACTGGGGCAGGATTTGAAGATTGAAGTTGATGGAATATGTTTTCAAGTATGGAGTCCGGAATGTAACAGTGCCCACTTGGGAGGAATTGTTTACTGATGCAACATTGTTTCCCGTTTAATGAGATCAGTACTCATTTTTGTACTCGAATATGTAAAATGTCGCAAGGAAAGTAAAAACATTGCAATGTTTTATGAATGAAATTCAAAATAGCTGAATATTTGTTGGCTGTTAATAAGTAGGTATGTGAATCTATACCACTTCAAAATGGATGCCATGTTTGCATATCTTCCAAAATGAGTTGGGACGGGTAGTCCTACATCAATTACTATGTACGAGCACTATATGTTTCACAAACTGTCTGTGACCCGTGACCAAGGTGCAGCTGCACCGAAACGCGTCGGACGTTTGTTTGCTATTTTGTTCATAAAATAAATCATGCTTTATGGAGTTGGGCTTAAGACTATTTTGTGAAGGCACAAAGTATTTGAATTATTAAGGAGGATCGCTACCTCGCTGAAGCCCGCCGCCGAAAAGAGGTAGGGAGACCCGCGAACTTGCTTTTTTGAATATATATATATATATAAATGTATATATATATACATAAATGTATATATATATATAAATGTGTATATATATATATATATATATATTATCTACTGGCGGTCGCCAGTAGATAGTTATAGTTAGGACCTATTTTCCATAGGAAATTCACAACATTCTATTTCCAATAACTTTGGCGCCGGTTGACGAATCTTTGCAAAATTTTCAAAACTCGTGGGGCGCTCCGGTCCGCTCCTATCCTGAAAGTTTCGGGGTGATTCGGCAAGCAGGGGCCGAGAAAAAAGGGGGGTCCCAAAACGTGTTTTCCCCATGCAATTTTCCATAGGAAACTTTAGACACGGCTACAGCCCGAACTGCTGAACGGAATTACACCAAATTTGGCAAAGAGGTAGTTCTTGGTTCAGAAAGAACCCTTTTTGTTAAATGGTGTAAATCCGTTCAGTAGTTGCTGAGAAAATCAAAAGTAAAAACACATATATATCTATGGCCGCGGAGGGTCCGCGCACCCTCCCGATCACGAGCTGTATGCTAATTGGCTGTCAACACTCCAAACCAGGCAGTGTTAGCAGCCATCTTGTGCCTCGGTAGAACCGAGGCACAAGAAATCAGAGAAACAAGTGGGCAAAACGCAAAAAGGGGGCAGGGTAGAAACACTAGATTTTTTTTAAATCGGCAAAATCCGTGCAGGGTGTGCGGATCCAGCCGAGAAAAAAAAAAAACGAAGCGCGGGCTCCCGCGTTTCGTTAATATTCAGGGCTGCGTTGCAGAGAGGTGGTCCAGGCCACGCCCCTTTTTACACCTCTGTGCAACGCAGCTCTGTGGCGCTTACTGGAGGTACCTAGTGGGCTAGTTGGACCCCAGGGACCCTAAGGATTCAAGGGGATTTAATCTCCCAACTTAAAACGGCCACAGGGCTTGTTTGCACACATGTCACCTCAGGCCCCCCCTCACTTCACCACAGTGCAAACGCGCCCCAGGGCGCGTTTTAAGAGGAAGTTTTAATCCCCCTGCCCTATTATGTACTAGGGCCTTACAGAGGAGGTCATGCTAATCACAGGGGTACCCCAACGCATAGTGTCCCTTGTGTATGTAGGTGTTTTCACTGTATTCTAAGTGTCTTTTGGCATAGCACTGGCTCTAGGCCTGGTTTGTCCGAGTCAGTTACCACCAGTACCCGTCTGAAAAAGTTGTGGGCACAGGATGATTTTGCAGCAAGGCCTCTTTCTGCTCCTCTGTTGGTTCTTTCTGCACATGTCTTGCTTCTTCCTACTCTTTTCTTCGTCTTTGTGGACTTCTGTTGCTTCTTTCTGCATTTCTTTTGCTTCTTTCTGTGCGTTTTTTCTTCTTTCTTCACATGTCCTACCTCTGTAGGCATAGTTAGAAACTAGCATTTAAAAACCTTTGAAATTCACTTAAAAACCATAGGTTTCAGGCACGTTATAGTTAGAAATTAGCATTTAAAAAACCTTTGAAATTCACTGAAAAACCATAGGTTTCAGACACGTTATAGTTAGAAATTAGCATTTAAAAACCTTTGCAATTCACTGAAAAACCATAGGTTTCAGGCACGTTATAGTTAGAAATTAGCATTTAAAAACCTTAGAAATTCACTGAAAAAACCATTGGTTTTAGGGACAGTTATAGTTAGTTGGACATTTCACTCGTACAAAACCATAGAAATTCCCCGTTAACTATAACTTGCGCCCGCAATGCACTGCTGATGACGTCACATATTACATCACTCATGACATGGTCAGTGACATCACTGATGACATCACTGATGACATCTCAAATGACATCACTGATGACATCATCCATGTGATAATTTGATGCATCTTCTCACACCCTAATTAACTTTTGATACACCCACTCTAAATTACAGACTGCCATTGTCAAAACCATAGAAATGAAATGAAATGAAAAGACGATTTGTAGAGCGCGATAGCTACCCTAGGGCTTCCTAGCGCTACGGACAAAAACGCGGGTGAGAAAATGGTCAGGGTCTAGACAGGTTTATTAAAGAGCAGAGTTTTTAGCAATTTACGGAAAGGTAAAAGGTTGGGCTCTGTCCGCAGATGAAGGGGGAGAGAATTCCAGAGTTTGGCGGAATTATAGGCAAAAGAGCGGCCGCCACATCTACTTCTTTTGATCTTGGGCACTAAGGCTAGGAAGGAAGATGCTGAGCGAAGCTGTCTATTCGGTTGATAGGGGGAGATCAGAAGATGGTTGATGGCTGGGCCCGTCTTCCAAAAGGTCCTATGTGCAATGCACAAGGCCTTGAATTCAATTCTTTCTTTGACCCGGAGCCAGTGAAGGCTCTTTAATCCAGTGTTAATTGAGAGTCGGCGGGGGATCTGCAGAAGTGTTCGGGCTGCGCAGTTTTGGATAACTTGAAGTTTGCGTAGGGTGGAGTGAGGTGCCCCTAGATACAGGGCCTTTCCAAAGTCTAGGCGCGAAAGAATGAGTCCCTGGACCATGATTTGTTTGGCCTGAAAGGGAAGTAGGGGAAGAATTTTTTGTAACAGTCTTAATAGACCGTAGCAGGTGGCTGAAAGTTTGGCTGCTTGATGGTTAAAGTTAAGGGAGTTGTCTAACCAAATGCCCAGGCTTTTAATTGTGTTTTTTGGTGCTGGAGCCGGGCCGAGGCAGATGGGCCACAGTGAGTTCATATCGAGCTTGGCAGTATTTCCTAAGAGCATAAGCTCAGTTTTTTCCCCGTTCAGTTTTAAACAGGAGAGTGTCATCCATTTAACAACCTCCTCCAGACATCCACTCAGGTTGTTAGGGGAAGTATTTGGTTGGTTGAGGGCCACCACTAGCTGAGTATCATCGGCATAAGTGATGATTTTTATGCCAAAAGGGCGGACAATCTCAGCTAGGGGGCTCATATATATATTAAATAGTGTGGGACTCAGGGAGGAGCCCTGAGGCACACCGCAACTGAGTTGCATGCTGGGGGAGGTAATATTGCCCTCAAAGACCTGGAATGAACGATCTGCCAAAAAGGATTTGAACCAAGTAATGGCCTTTCCTGATACTCCTAAGTTAGTAAGTCGATGTATTAATATGTCGTGATTTACAGTGTCGAATGCGGCAATTAGGTCGAGGAGGATGATTGCCGCAGAACCTCCTTGATCAAGGATCTTCCTGGCCTCCTCGGTTACTGTGAGGAGGGCAGTTTCGGTTCCATGCATGGGACGGAATCCCGTCTGGGAGGGATCGAGTAAATGGTTACTCTCCAGGAACTCTGAGAGTGACAAGTTGACATGTTTCTCCAAGATCTTACTCAGCCATGGTAGCAAGGAGATCGGCCGGTAGTTACTGGGATTGTCTTGGTCTAAGTTTTTTTTTTTTAGTAAGGCCTTGACCATGGCGCGCTTCCAGGGGAGAGGGACGATGCAGGAAGAAATGGAGGTGTTAAGCAGGTTGAGGATGGTAGGAAGGATGCTGCCAATGACAGGCAATAAAGCACGTGGAGGTGCCGGATCGAGGGGGGAGCCGGATTTCACCTGGTACATAATAGATTCTAGTGTGGTGGGATTGAGAAGGGGAAAGGTATCCAAAGTGGCTGGCGAACGAACTCCTGTGTTTAGAGAGTTCGCAGTGGAGATATCGAGTTTGGTGGGGGAAAAGGAAGTGTATATAGTCTGTATATATAGTCTGTATTTTCTGGAAAGAGAAATCAGCTAGGCATTGCAGCGTCGGTTGGATTTGGTACTTTCTGAGGGAGTTTGAGGAGAGTTTTTGCAATTCGGTAGATTTCTTTGGGCGAAAAAGCAGCTGCTTTAATTTTTTCTTCAAAAAAGATTGATTGAGAGGCTTTAATTTCATTTTTGTAGGTTTTTATTGCCTCCCTATATACAGCTTTACTGGAGAGGGAATAGTCCAGTCGCCATTTCCTCTCTAACTTTTTGCAGAGTCGCTTGCTTTCCCGTAGTTTGGGGGAGTACCAGGGTGCAGTGGGGGTCCTGCGCTTCATTTGAGAGCATTTTAAAGGGAGTACGGAGTCTAAGGAGTTATGGATCCAGTTATTATATTCCTCATTGGCTAGGATAGGGTTGGGGTTATTGGGTGGCCAGCGGTCCTGGTGAAGTTTGGACCAGTTCCTTTCCCTACGGGTGATTGTTTTAGTGAAGATGTGGGGGTCGGGAGTGATCCAAGAAAGAGGGATCAGAAAGTGGTCCAACCACGGAAGTGGAGAAGGGGTTCCCGTTGTGAGATCTGCACAGTTACTGAAGACTGGATCAAGTAAATGGCCTTTGATATGAGTAGGTTTGGACACTAATTGCTTGAATTCTAGTGCCGAGAGGCTCAAGGTCAATTCTTTTGCGATGGGATCAAAGGAGTCGTCAAAATGAATATTAAGATCCCCTAGCAGTGTGAAATTAGATGGCCTGCATGCCAAGTCAGCTATGGTAGGGGGAAGAGTGTGAAGAAATTGTCCCAGGGCCCCAGGTGGACGATATATAAGTAGCCCGGAAAAGGTACTTATAGGGGAGAAATCAATGGAAAAAGAAAGACTTTCGCAATCTGGTACCATGTTGGGAGAGCTGCGACATTTATAACAGTACTTAAAGATGACTGCTAGGCCTCCTCCTCTACCTTCTTTACGGTCTTCTCGTTGGATATGATATCCATGAGGGAGGGCTCGGATGAGATCTGGATCTGATTCTGCATTGAGCCAGGTCTCTGTCAGAAATAAAGCGTCCGGTTTGAATTCTTGTAGGAACATGGAAATTTCGGTGGAGTGTTTGGAAAGTGATCTACAGTTGAGGAGATACATATTTCGCTGGGTATTTTTGGGGGAGGGGGCGGGTTGAAAGTGGAATCCACAGTGTGGACAAGTGTTGTGTTCATCTGCCACATTCCAGGAATGAAGACAGCTAATAGGAGCCTCTCCCCTAGATTTAAGAAGGGAGTGGGAGCTGTATCTTCTAATATGCGGGGAAAAACGGGCAGGGATTGTGGCCCCTGGCCCCGTCTGGGCGCGGATGGGCGCAGACGAGCTTGCTTGCCAGCGGCACGCCCGCTTCACGCGTCCGCTGCGCGAAGCAAATGGCATCCCAGTTATGTAGGAAAGGGGGAAGGACAGCTGCAGGTCAGCTGACTTGCCTGGGTGCGCCGGAAGTCCTGATTGCTTCCTGTGGTGCCTGGGTTTCCCTCCACGCAAACCGAACAATCGGCGGTGGACCGGAGAAAAGCACCTGAAGTGAGTACTATCGATAAAAAGAGAGTGCAAAGTGGTTTTTTAGTGGCTACAATAATAGTAAAGCAGCGATACGGCGGTCGTGGGTTAAAACAATTCCTTTCTAAAAACAAGACACTCCAACACCAATAACTACATACACACTCACTGATTCTTAGGTCTACACACACATCCACTCACTCACCCGTACAGTCACTCATACTTACGGTCACTCAGTCAGGACTATCATATGCACACATACACCTATATAGACACTCACACACCGTCACTCATCTATAGAGGTACTCACACACCTAGTCAGTCATGCAAATAATTAATCACACTGCCATTTACTCACCTATATAGTTATACACACACCAGCTCACTTACTCATACAAATACTAGCACATTCTTACGCTCTTATACAATCACTGATACAAGTACACACTCATCCATACAGCCACTCTCACAATCACACACTCTCACTTATACCCATTTATATACTCCAACACACATATGTACTGCCTTTCACATATGTAGTTACTCACACATGTACCACTGAGATATACATTCACTCACTAACACACCCATACACACACTCACTCACCCATACAGTCCTTCACAGATGCACTCTTGAAACCATGCACCCAGTGAATCACCCACTCACACATCTATGCACAGAGTCACACACACCCCACCCACACAAACACTCAGGCACCCATACAGATACTCAGACAACCAATCAATAACCCATGTAGACACTCATGTAGCTATTCGCAAACCCATGTAGCCGCTTACACACCAACAGACAGACGGTTACAGACATTCACACTGTTTAGTCATTAACCCATGCATTCAGTAAGATACGTTTAATCAATCACTTATAGAGTCAGTCACGCACCTATTAAATCATTCATTCAGACACTTATACACCCTCTCATTCTTCAATAAGCCTTTCCCTATATATATTAAACATATTTAAACTTTACAGAAACACACAGTCACTGGATGATGTCATCAGTGATGTCATCAGTGATGTCATTTGAGATGTCATCAGTGATGTCATCAGTGATGTCACTGACCATGTCATGAGTGATGTAATATGTGACGTCATCAGCACTGCATTGCGAGGCGCGAGTTATAGTTAGCTGAACTAACTATAACGGGGGAATTTCTATGGTTTTGTACGAGTGAAATGTCCAACTAACTATAACTGTCCCTAAAACCAATGGTTTTTTCAGTGAATTTCTAAGGTTTTTAAAATGCTAATTTCTAACTATAACGTGCCTGAAACCTATGCTTTTTTCAGTGAATTTCAAAGGTTTTTTAAATGCTAATTTCTAACTATAACGTGTCTGAAACCTATGGTTTTTTCAGTGAATATATATATATATATATATACATAACCTCCTGGCGGTCGCCATTAGGTAGTTACAGTTAGGATGTAGTTTTCATAGGACGAGCGTTTTTGTTTTGACAAATAATAATATTATTTTTAACAAAATAAATTACATTTAATATACATTTAAACTAAATATGACAAATAATCTTAATTTAAAAAAATATAAACACACAAACATAAAAATGTATACATATATTTACTTAAAAATAATTTATTAACTATTATCTTTATTTAATTTTTAAACTTTAAAATTATGTAAAAAAAAAAATATATATATATATCAATAATTTAAAATAAAAAAGCATTCTATAATAAATTAAAACATTAAACTATTAAAAATTTTTTTACTTACATATCCCAATACAATAAGTGCAACAGTAGGGAAAGTGTTGGATAGCGGAATAATTAAATTTACTATTCCAACTCCAGTGAGTGCAACAGTAGGGAAAGTGTTGGATAGCGGAGGGGAAAACATTACTATTCCCACTCCAAAGAGTGCAACAGTAGGGAAAGTGTTGGATAGTGGAGGGGTAAAGATTACTATTCCCACTCCAAAGAGTGCAATAGTAGGGAAAGTGTTGGATAGTGGAGGGGTATAAATTACTATTCCCACATCAGTGAGTGCAAAAGTAGGGTAAGTGTTGGATACCGGAGGAATTAAATTTACTATTCTCACTCCAGTGATAGCAACAGTAGGGAAAGTGTTGGATAGCGGAGGGGAAAAAATTCCTATTCCCACTCCTAAGAGTGCAACAGTAGGGAAAGTGTTGGATAGCGGAGGGGTAAAAATTACTATTCCCACTCCAAAGAGTGCAACGGTAGGGAAAGTGTTGGATAGCGGAGGGGTAATCATTACTATTCCCACTCCAGTGAGTGCAAAAGTAGGGTAAGTGTTGGATACCGGAGGAATTAAATTTACTATTCCCACTCCAGTGATAGCAATAGTAGGGAAAGTGTTGGATAGCAGAGAGGAAAAAATTACTATTCCCACTCCAGTGAGTGCAACAGTAGGGAAACTGTTGGATATCGGAGGGGCAAAAATTTACTATTCCAACTCCAGTGAGTGCAACAGTAGGGAAACTGTTGGATAGCGGAGGGGCAAAAGTTACTATTCCCACTCCAGTAAGTGCAACAGTAGGGAAAGTGTTGGATAGCGGAGGGATAAAAATTACTATTCCCACTCCAGTGAGTGCAACAGTAGGGAAAGTGCTGGATAGCGGAGGGGTAAAAATTACTATTTCCACTCCAGTGAATGCAACAGTAGGGAAAGTGCTGGAGAGTGGAGAGGTAAAAATTACTATTCCCACTCCAGTGATTGCAACATTAGGGAAAGTGTTGGATAGCAGAGAAACAACAATTACTAATAACACTTAAACAATTGAAAAAAAACTAAAAATATTATTTAAAAATCATAAAAATAAACAATATTTTAAAAATATAAAATTAAATATATTAAACGTATAAAAAGGACATATATTATAATATTAATTACATATAACATAAACCTACAAATAATATATAAAATAAATTAATAAATACATTTATAAACAATAATTATTTAAAAGTAGCAAATATTAACAAACAAAAATTATTTAAAACATAAATGTATTTATTTTATTTCCTACCCTATAACACCACACCAATAACAAAACACTTCAACATTTTAAATTACATTTAGTTCCTAAATTAACATAATTAATAATCAATTAAAAAGAATTCTTATTAATAAAAAAATAGTAAAAATTCATTGAGTACACATGCTTTAACACTATAATATCCACAACACACACCTAAAATAAACTATAAAATAATAAAACACAATTAAATATTATTTTTAAAAGAAAACTATTACTATTAACATCTAATAATTACATATTTAAAAATGTATTTAATACCCACCTTTTACCCCTTTAAAAGTAAAAACAACACACTAAAAATAAACAATTACACAAAATAATTATCAAATATTTAACATTAATTAACAAGTATATAATAATCAATTAAACACAAAATACTTACCACCCTTTACTCCTATAAACACACCTAAATTTAATTACACAATTACTATAATTAGTTACTACTTAATTAATTAAAATTAATTAACAACTAATTATTAATTCATCAATTAAAAATAAATTACTTCCCACCCTTCCCACCCTTTATACCTATAAACACCACAACACACACCTAAAATAATTACACAATTACTATAATTAGTTACTAATTAACTAATTAAAATTAATTAACAACCAATTATTAATTAATTAATTAATAATAAATTAGTTTACCCATTTAACACTATAATATCTCAATTAAACAAATAATAATAAATAAAAAATATTCAATAAATTTAATATAATTAACTTAGGGGTCTATTACGATGGCGTGCGGACAAAGTCCGCCCGCCACCGCAACTGCAAAAGGGACCGCCCGCCATAGGTGTGGCGGTCCCACCATTCAAGTTAGGATGCGCCCGCCACAATGGCGGGTGCATCCGCATTGTTTACATTGCGGTGGGCGGTGCTGTAAGCAGCACCCGCCGCAATGTAAAAAATGCATGTTGTGCATTTGCATGCACAACGTGACAGGCACCGCGCAGTGCATGCCACCTTGTGCATGCAAATGCAGGGTGGTACCATATACCCCGATGTGCACCCTCCACCCCCCCAACATCCTGGGGGCCCGCAACGGGCCCCCAACAGCGAAAACCGCATGCCTTTCCATGGCGGCAACGCCGCCATGGAAAGGCTGCTCTCCACCTGCATGTTAATATGGATGGCGGTGTCTTGCAGACACCGCCACCATATTAAGCCCCTTTTCCGCCCGGTCGACTCGTCGACGGGCGGAAAAGCAGCGGACGGTGTTCCTGTCTTCCGCGGACCCCCCAGCCATCCTAATGTGGCGAGGGGTCATTCAGGCGTGGATGGCGGGCGGATCGGCCTCGCCAGGCCGGCGGTGGCTACCGCCTGCCCGGCGGGGGCGATCCGCCCGCTATCCTAATAGGCCCCTTACTTTCCACCCTATTCCCTATAAACCCACAACCATGCATGGCAACTGCCCCAGCTACATAAAACACAGACTACGTGGATACAAACAGTCCAGACCCTTGAGGTCCAATTCTCAAAATCTACTGTGCATCCCCCGTTTCAAAAAGGCGCGAATGGGGGGCAGATCCTTTACGCTCGGTGCAGCAAAGCTGTGGAACTCCCTGCCGAGTAATTTCCGCAATATAGAAACAGAGTCCCTCTTCAGGAAAATGGTAAAAACCTGGCTCTTTAGGGCAGACTGAGGGCCCGAGGTTATGTCCTGAGCTGTCCAACGCTGCACTACTGTTCGCTTAGCGCCGGGACACCTCTGTTTGAGGTAGCTGTCACGCTTTACAAGTGTCTGTATTATTATTATTATTATTAACCCGCTACGGAACTAAAAACGCAATTCAAATAAAAAAATATTAATAACTACTAAAAATAATCAATTAATTTTATATAATTAAATTACTTCCCACACTATTCCCCTATAAACCCACAACCCGCTACGGAACTAACGCAAAAATCAAATAAAAAAAATTAATAACTACTAAAAATTTAACACATAAATTAAAAATACAAACACATCTTATACAAAAAACATACATATAAAATATATACTAAAATACATAACATTAGTAAAAAAATCAATATTTTTAACAACGATATTTTACACTTCGATATTTTTAACATCGATATTACTTACCTAAATTCGATATTCTTGACCACGAGAATTTGTCGGTCGATATTTCTGACCCACGATATTTTAAACTCGATATTTGTGTAAATCGATATTTTTGATTCGATATTCTGTCTCTGCACCATGGTCAGTGACATCACTGATGGCATCTCAAATGACATCACTAATGACATCATCCACAGAACCACTCACACACCCATTCACATCCCTATACAACCTCTCATATGCCCACTCCTGCTCCCACACAACCACTCACATACACCTTCACAGACACATACTAGTGCTCACAAACCTACTGAATCCTCCATAGAGCCACTCCCACGCCCACTCATTCACTCGTACAGCCACTGACAAACCACTCATACAACCAGCCAGAAAATCAGCGGGAATGGCAACACGCAACGCGCCAGAGCGCACTGTTTATTTTTCTGCCGCTCAAGTAGATTTTTTACTCAAGCAGCAGCATTCTCAACACGAACGATAGTGACCTGCCGCAACCTCCAGGATTGAGAAGTCGCGCTGGGACTCGTCCTAGCGTTCAATTTTTCTTGCTCGCCAAGTTGGAGTGGGCAAAACTCTGTAAACTCCACTTGCGGAGTGGAGTTTACAGCCCTCTCCTACTTGTAAAGATTTTTTGGGGAAAAAATAGGCTAGATGTACAGCCTCCACATTCAACATTATTTTGCTGGAGGATGTTCTACCTGTAACAGGAAATCACCTGGAAGGCCCAAGGGATAAACCTTACCTCAAGTAAATTTAGGAAACTTCATCTGCTTTGTAAAATGTGGAGTTTCCTCATTCTGCCCAACTTTGTAAGTGAAGTTGTAATTTAATTGGCACTAATTTAAAATAACATTACAGAGCACTTGAAGCATGCCCATCAAGGAAACACTGGGAAATGAGTTGCAAAAAGTTTGTTTGAACCATTTTAGGACTGCACCAATGTTGAAAACTAAATAGAATTTAAATGTCATTTTACAGTGGAAGTTGGGAAGGTTCCACAAAGAATTTCACAATGAAATGATGACAAAATATGTATAGTTCAATTTGATTTGATCAAAAGCACCAGTCAAAACTGTATAGACTTGAAGCAGGCTACAACATTGGCATACACCACCCATAGGTATACGCAGGTTGTGCGAAAGGTGCTGTGCAAAAGGTGAACTTCCTCAGACATCAACCAGAAACACAGGTAGGCATGGTAAAGAATAGGTGATTGTGTGAGCCACTTGAGGCTTGTGGCCTGGCTGAGGACACTAGTTCCATGTCCAGTTAGAGGAGCTGTAGATGGACAGGCAGCAGCACTGCCTCTAAGGCCCAGATGATCCTACTCTGTGATGACCTCTCTCTTTGATGCTGTTTACATGATACCATCCATTTGGATGTTACAGAGTCTCCACTTCTGGAATTATGGACATTCTCCTCTCTTTCGCATGGAGTATATTCCTTGCATAGAATCCTCAAGGTGGCACCCTCTACGTGCCTAACATTGCTTAGACGAGCATGCACTTTTCTGAGTGGCAAATGTAGAAAGCATGGAAGCTTGTTGTGTACTAGAAATGGAAAATATTACTTTCAGAGGGACTGTTCGGCATTACTACAGATGGGGCTCAAACTATGCAGCAATTTGTAAAAATCAATGTTGATCAAGTAACAATGGATAGACCTTAAAATGACTTCAAAGACCACTATGCAAGATGATTTTGTGATCTTAAGATCCCTCTAAGAAAATAAGTGCAAAATTGTGCTTTGAAATCCAATTGGGCCATCTGTATTGGCAAAAAAATGATAAGCTATATATTCCACTTAAAATCTCCAATCACCTCTTCTCCATGTGTATCCAGCTCTCATTTTGCCCCTTGAAGCTGTATTTTACTTTCCCTCTTCTCTCCTCATCTCCTAATCTCTGTCTTCATTGTCTCTCACACTCTTTTCCCCATGACCTCTTTCTGTTTGCCGCTGCATCTGTCTATCTTCCCCTTCCTGTTTCTCCTGCTCTTTCTCTTGCTTTTTCTAACCACTCTACTTTCTTTCTCTCCTTCTTCTCTCCTTTTCTAGAACCTCTTCTATCTATCTTCTCGCGGAGAGGTGAGGTGGAGAGGTGTGGTGCAGCGGCGAGGGCAGCTGACTTCGGAGCACAGGGTTCACAGTTCGATCTCCGGCGGCAGCTCAGCTCAGCACCATGTGACTCTGGGCAATAGCTCACTTAATTTCCACTCCGGCCCCCAGCGCCTTGAGACCCGTAAGGGTGAGTAGCTGCGCTATATAAAAACGGACTTACTTACATTTACTCGCTACTTATCAATATTTTTTATTCTCTCTCTCTAGTCCTCTTCTCCATAGCCCATGCATGGTGATGTAGCGCAAAATCCATCTTTCATTGTAGGGTGCACTAATAATCACACGCGTAGACTGCATACTCATAAGGGGCACATGCATCAAGCTATTTTGCGGTCACAAACAGTGCGATTCGCAAAAATCTGCCGTTTGCGATCGCAAAATGGCTTTTCCTAATGCATGAAAGTTTGTTTTATTTGCAATTTAGGTAATCGCAATTTTTTGAGATTCCCTAAATTGCAAATGCAAATAGGGAATCGCAATTTGCGATTCCCTAATGCACATGCAAGAAGCCTTTCCTAAATGTGAACTATGCATTTAGGAAAGGCTAATTAACATCAACTTCAAGTTGATGTTAACCATGTGCATACTTTGAAAAATGCACAAAACTGCATTTTTCAAAGTGCCATGTGACGCACACATGCCGCTAGGGCATGTGTGTGCCTTACATGTGCACCTTTTTTTTCAGGGGCGTCTCAGGGGGGCCTTAGGCCCCTGGTCACCCTTGCCTTTGTATTACCTAATTTGCGATTACCAATTAGGTCATCGCAATTTAGGTAATGCAAGACCATTCTCACCTATGGACCTTGAGGCCCATAGGAAAAAAAGGAGTCGCAATTGCAAATAGCAATTCCCTAATTGCGTTTGTGATTCTTAAGGAATCGCAATTAGAGAATCACTATGTGATCTCTGTTTTGGTGCAATCGCTATTTGGTAATCGCAAAATAAAGCTTTCATGCATGTGCCCCACAATCTTTTGTCCTGTTAACCTAAGTGTTAGGATCTTGCAATGTAATAACATGAATGTGATGTGTTTAGGCCAAAATGTAGAATAAGTGAAGACGTAACGTGGAAAATCAAATGTAGCCAGCGTAAAACATTAACTGAAACGCTCGTGTTGTGCAATTGACAATCATTTTATTATTGAATGTGCTTATTAATCATGTCGTTGTATATGTAAATGAAAATATGAACTGGATGTGTCTCAATTTCTATATAACTTCTTAAAGCTCATGTTCCATTTCTCTTATGTTAGCTGAATTTTGTAGGCCTGAAAATCATTTTCCCTGGAAGCTCTTGCATTAGAATTAATAGTTGAGTTTCATGTGCATGTTAAATTCTGTTCTTTCTCACGTTTATGTTGTGAGTGGAAGAAGTGCCCTTGTTAGTTAGAATAATGTCTTTGTTTTAGGAGTTAGGCAAGGAGAGAAGAGGGTACATTGAGAGCTAAAGCCGATAAGGAGAACTGATGTATTTTCTCACCCGAGAGGGCCTGGAAATCAAGGTCATCGTGGTACGGTTTGGGAGTAATCGCTGTCCCATGGAAAACTACCTATGAGAATGTGGCCTGATCGGATGGCGTGGCCTGAAAGGAATCATGGGAAGACACCTTTGATATTGGAGTATTGCAAATAGGGAAAGAGCCTGACTTCTTCTCTGCCTTTTGGAGAGAGAGCATCTTAGAACGAGCTCTGTCTTAGTAGCTTTAGGTTATTTGACCCAACTGAAGTGGAGAGCCTTCTGAGGAAGACTCCACACGCTGACACCTTAATCTATCCTGCCCCAAAGAATGTTTAAATAGGGATGTCACGTTAGTGCTAGTGTAGGGATAGATTAATGCTTTATCCCCATCAACCCTCCATGCAGGGGAACTTGGATTCCTGTTTCTTGAATTCATTGTCTTGTGCATGTTGCACCATCTCAATCTTATTCGTAGATTTGGCTTTATGTTGGTTCCAATGTACTTCTACACTCTCATCTTGAGGTGTCTGTATGTCCAGTTGTTTTTGGCTTTGTAATAAATGAACTAACCTTAATTTGTAGTCTGTGATTATTATGGGTCCAAAGAACTGAAATTTAATTCGTTGACATTGTTAATGATTTCTCTCCCCTCCACTCTCTCATGCTGAGAAAAACTGCCATTGACTTGAGGTTCTAGAGCAGATCTAGAACGCACGGGCCCGGCTCGATCAACGGCAACCAGGGACATCTTAATGATTCTGGGGGCCCTGGGCCAACCGTATTTTGGGGGCCCCTGTTGGGAACAGTTTTGATTTTATGATCCAATTCAGCTCTTTCATGCCCTCTTTTGCCATGTCACTAACAGTGCACAAGCGCACTGTTACAAATTCGAAATGTGTTTACATCTAATATTCAGGGCTAGTGATGTGTGTTTTCAATATTGTAACACAGCATCAGCTCACTAGTATTACTGAAAATAATCTCTGTGACACCCTCCCATTCCTCATATGTGAGGTCCTGTTTTGATCTAAAAGAACTTTTTTTATGAATGTTGCACGAATCATAAACAAAACATTTGTTTGCAAAATGTCTGCAATAGACTCTCACACATCACCCACATTAAAATAAATGAGAGGAAAACGGTATTTAAAACAATATGTTTAATAATAATTCAAGATCTCTAGGGCAAGACTCTCTGCAGGACAGAGCTGGCTCTATCGGGGGGCCCTGAAAGACTGGGGCCCTGGGCCAGAGCCCACTTTGCCCATGCTTTAAAACATCTCTGATGGCAACTGAAACTTTCTCTTGGTTGTGCATGGCTATGAGCTGCAGCTGTCACCTTTTATTGGCCACTTTGCTATCGCTGTTTCCCATCTTGGAAAGCTACCATCCTGGGGATCTTCTTACACTTGGGAAGTCCACTATGAATAGGGAGCAAAGAGCTTAGTGCCATGTGGCCATCATACCCCTGCAGTTTGTTGTCCATTCTTGTTCAACAGGGATATCAGGCTGCATGGATTGGTGGGGTTTTAAGTGCCTTAGGGCAGAGGAGGACTCTTTGATGTCCACAGCGCTACCTTTACAGTGTGGTGGACGTCAAAGGGTAATCCACAGAAACATTAATTTTCCAAAACAAAGTTGGGACGTTAGGTAAATGCTTCCCTTGAGTCCAAAGTTAATTTTTTTTTGTGTTCTGTATTGTGCAGCACTCTATGAGCAAATATGTCACAGGAACACAAAAGTAAAACCAGACTGTGCTAGTGCAATCTGTGGGGATCGACAAATGTCCTACAACACAGCATTTCTAGATTTCTACCGACAACAACAGTGCCCCACTTGTGGGAGAAAGAGGTCAATTATAATACAAATGGTTTCAGCCCCAGATACCCTGGTTATTTGGTTCAAGGAGAAGAATCCTCAGTTTGGTGACTCTTGCACGGTTATCTAGATATTAAACCATTTTTGAAGGATAGATAAGGCCTGAATTATATAGTGGTGGTAAGGATACTCAGTGGCAACTGTGACAGAGTATCTTTACTGCCAACACAATGTTTTTCCCATCCAATTTAAATACAGGTGGACATAGGTTTGGCTACAGTGGTCACGCCATATTCAAACCTCTCCGACGTCCCGACGGAGTAATGGCTGTTGGAGAAATGGCTATATGTCTGCCCACCCAACCAGGATGGGGAGACATTTAGTCATTTTTTGAATGTCCATCACCACCAGAGATGACTCCCATGGCAAGGGAAGCATTACATTTTTTATTATCAAAAAGAAAATCCTGTTTCAGGATTTTCCTTTTGAAAATAAAAAAAGAAAACTGTTTGGTGAAGGGCTGGGGCATGGCGATGCGACCCTGCACCAAACAGCAAAATGCATTTGCAGGAACTGCCACGACGGTGGATATGGCCTATGCATTATGAATGACCCCCTGCTTGGCAGTCATTTATACATTTGAAGGATGGTCCCTCCACCATGTTGTTGAAGTAAATTACTCCATCCCCATGGTGGAATGATGGGCCATCTGCCAAAGAACAAACCAGGCCCTTAGTCCATTATAGCAGCCCTTTGTGACATGCAGGCTATATTGGGTCACTTCAGATTCACTCTATTGCTAGTTAGGGTATTTGGAGTCCTCTACAGCAGGCACCTTAACATAACAAACTATCTGGCTCTTGCAAACAAAAAAAAGATCACAAGAGGAGATACATTATCTCCACAGGCTATATTTTACAATAGGCCAGTGCCTCTAGGTGGCTGTAGGCTGGAGTAATATCAGTCAAATGTTATTCATACCTGACTTGTGATGACTTTACCCCAGCCAATAGGCTAATGAAAGCACTATGCCATATTGGAATCTGGAGATTTCCTGAATGGGCACTGCTTTTGAAAAATTGGTAGGCTTTGGTAGTAGCAACCACTTATGTATGAGGAATAGGAATGGTCATGAAAGTTGCTGGCTTAAGAACAACATGGTGCAATGTCCTAAACAGTTGTGCAATCTTTTCACAGAGTACATTCTTGTTTGACATACCATATGTGAATGGTGAGAAGGGAGTTCAGCTAATGTCCAATTAATTCTTGGCCTTTAAGCTATGACTGCATTTAATGTTGGTTCCTCCTTTCACAACAGCTCCTCTCAGACAACACTGTAGTGTCCCTCCAGGGACCATCATATCCCGTCCATTATTAACATTTACCTAACCCCTTTACCTAACCTGATTAAATCATTTAACTATGCAGATGACATCCAAATCCTTATAAAAATAGATGGCCTGGAAGACTTCTGCAATTTAAATCTTGATGACTGCCTTCAGGACATAAACACATTGATGAGAAGGATCACTGGCATGATATCGAGACAACAAATATCGACTTAATGAATTATCAAAAATGTAATATTATTTACAAAAATATTGAGCCCCTATACGTAATTAAAAAGTCACTAATATCATACACATAAATATCGATGTCAAAAATATCTAACCTAATATATATCAAAAACAAAGATATCGGAAACAAAAATATTGTGAATTATAACTAACCATAGACCATGTCAAAAATATCAAAGTAAATAATATCAACTACATAAATGTAGTTAAAACAAGTAATAAGTGGCAGTAAAAATTCAGGAAAACTAAATATTTAAACAAACAAACAACAGGAAATATATCCTACAATAACTACAACATTTAAATAAACTAAAATGTTTTACTTCACCAAAATAATACATTTAAAAAATATCAGCAGAAAACTCCTCTAAATTATACATTACACTTCCCACTTACATACAACACATATTTATATTTGCAAACAATATTATTTCTTTACTTAAAACAAATACATATTATATGAAATATAATAATACGAGCATAAAAATACATTAAGTGGCATTTTCCAAATAAGGACATAACTGAAAAACCTAACGAAATAAACCTAAAACAACCAATAATATTAAACCATACAAAACTATAACCAATATTATAGCTTAACAAATTAAACAAACAATATAAAAGCCAGAGTAATTAAGGCAAAAAATAGCACAAAAAACACCAAACATTTGAAGAAGAGGAAAATCTGCCGGATTTTCCCTGCAAAAGAGAAGCCTGCAACACATAAAACCAAACATCCACTTCTCCAAGTAAGTATTAATTATATTTAAAATGCGAAATTAAATAATACTAACTTTAAAAAACAATTATTAATAAACAATTACTAACACAGTTGGTAATATTTATCCTTTTCTACAGATTATTCAACCTTCAACTAAACTCCATTGACAAATACACATCAAAGAACACAATAAAAGTAAGTATAACAAACAAACAAAAAACAGCAACAGTTAAAAGTCTGAATAACCGCCATAGCCGCAGCATAGGCTTCAGGCTCTCTCTATGATCTGAAGCATGCCGCCACTGTGGCACCGCTGACATAACACCACCAGCCTGGTGGCCTTCTCAGAATACGGCGGTCGGGAAGCCGCCAGCTTGGCGGCGTTCTCCCGGCTGTCGCAATGGCAGTTCGGCGGTCGGACCACCAAACTTGTAATCAGAGCCTAAGTGCTGAATACGCCATCAACAGCCAACTTGCATTGCAAAAATTGATTTCACACGTCTACGTCCCTGTGACAGAAGTAGCCAACCATTACAACATCTTAATAGAAAGTCCTTGTTTCCAAAATAATGAAGACAAACTTACTCCCCTAATGGACTACTTTGGGGACACATGGGTAGGCAGACTGTAAAGATCATGACACCGAAGACAGCTAAAATTCCAGATAACATGGTGGAATGTCTACAACAGCACCTTGGCACAGGAGATAAAAAAAACAATGCAGTGGAAGGATGGCATAATGCCTTCCAATCCACACTAGGCAGAACTCAACTACAGAATACAGACTGTTTATAAACAACAAATGATTAGACTACTTAGAAATAATAGCCAAATCTATCCTCTAAACCACAAATGATATCTACCAGGCATCTAACAAACGACAGCATAGTACACCAAAATAATTTAAATATTTAATTAAAAACGAACATATTTTTATATGAGTGAAAAAATAATCCTATTTTGCATTACTCACTGAGATCATAAAAATATTAATACTAGCACTTAAAAAAATATTTAAAATTATTTAATACATAAAAACAACTAAGTACACAATTTTAAAAATACTTCACATACTTTCAACAAAACAACTTAACAAATATATCAACATAACATTATTTTTAAATATATTACATTTCCCACCCACAGTAAATTATTAAAATTGGCTTACGATTTTGTTGCAGCAGATCTCCCTCCAAATTCGGGGTTTCCCTTGTATCCTCTAGGGACATTGGGGGTCATTACGATGGCGGACGGACTTCCGTCCGTCTGCCATCGTGCCGGGGCTTGGGACCGTCCGCCTGTACTGCGGCGGTCCCGCACATGAGATTATGATGCGACAGCCACCGTGGCGGTCGCATCGTGTATCTCTGACATTGCGGATGGTGCTGCTGGCTGCAGCACCCACCGCAATGTCCGAAATGCAGTGTTTGCGTTTCCCTGCACTACGTGGCAGGCACCACCTTCCCAAACACAAGGGGGGCTCGCTACAGGCCCCCAAATGCAATCCCCGCCAGCCTGTGAATGGCGGTTTCACCGCCATACACCGACTGGTGGGTAGGCAGCATCATAATATGGCGGAGGGTGCCTGCTAGGCACCGCCACCATATTGTTGATGCAGGGTGGGTCCGCCAGGCAATCGTAACGATTGCCTGTGGCAGACCCGTGACGGATGGACATTGCGTCCACCAGCACACCACCCGCCATTATAATTTGGCGGGCGGAGAAGTGCCTTATGATGGTGGTGAAACCGCCACCGTAATGACCCCCATAGTTATCAATAGTGCCACAGGTGGAGTGGCACTAGGGCCCAGGGGAACAAGCAGCTCACTGCACCCCAATTAGTGGTTGTTTACTGCTACCTCACTAGGGGATGGTAAGTACAATTTACTTCCTTTCATTAGAGGCCATGATACACTTGCTATGCCACTGGTATGTTGTATGATTAGTCCAGCCGAACAGCCATCCTTTAGTCATTCACCACTGATGACGTTATCTCCTCCATCCTACTATGATCCGTACCTTATGTCATCATATCTTTAGCACAGCGAGATCAGGACTTTCCCATTAATGCACTATATTCGTTTAGCAGCAGCTAGCAGATATTTAATAGACTTACACTAGTGTTATACAGATGGTTTCTGAAATACCAAACGCTGTTCTTAAAATAATACCTAAAGCCTTTTGGCTAGATGTAATTATAGGTCCAGACATATCAGGAATCTTTCTATTGCTCTTATTTAAAGATCACACAATTAAAGTTTGATATGGGTTCTTAGAATTCTACATCATCATTTAAACCTATATGAATGCATACTAACTTCTTCAGATTCTGAAGAGGACCAATGTATGTGTGCGTGAAAACATTCATTTCTACAGAGAATTGCAGTTGATATTTTATAGCATTCCCCCTCCTGGGGCAGAGGATTGTCAATTATAAGATAAGGTAACATTTGACCTCCACCCACTCAATTTCCAGACAATATGCCCTTAGCATTCAGTGTGACTATGTTTGACAGTGACATATAGTATTTTTCTACTTTTTCACAATTTCGATAGAACCTTGATATGTTTCTGGATGGCTAATTATCTCTGCTAAGTTTTGCTACCTCATTATAAAATGGCCTCTGAGAGCACGGCCATTATGGGAATAGGAGGAGTAGCTGCCAGATTATGAGTGGGAGAGAACCACCTCTGCCCTACAGGAGATGGGCAGCAATGCAAGGTTTAAATTGACACTCTTTAGCTTCCTGCACTGCACCTACCTGACCCCTCTAAAGTTGACTAGGATTTACCAAATTGATCCCCGTGATCCCAGGATGTGGAGGGCAGGAGAACATATGCATACACGTGACATGGACCTGCAGAATTATGTGTGAGTCCCAGAGAGGGATAGAGACAAAACTGGGACTGATAATAATCATCAAACTAGCAGCAGCGCCAGTGCAGCAAATTTAGGCTAAATTGTTCTCCTTTGAAGTTTGGATGTGATGCACAGGAAGAGTAATTTCGATCCCATCAGCGATAACTTAGAAGTGTGTTATAATCATATGCAGTCAGCACTCAGAAATATTCAGTGTAATTAATTATACTAATGAGAGTGGGATATTGCACATTCAAAGTGTTCCACAACGAAATGTTTGTTCATAGAATGTGATTAATAAAGTTTCATAGCAATTTACATATTAATGTGACACAGGATATTAACGTTAAATGTCTTATTGTGACATTATTAACTAGGATGTGTGCAAAACTAATGTTTAACATTGAATGAATGAATGATCATCTTGTAGAGCGCAAACATTGCCCAAAGGCGTCAAGGTGCTAGGGATAGAACCAGCGATCATGAGTAGTGGGGATGAGGCTTTCAGATATTAAAGTGCGAAGAGCCATGTTTTTATAGACTTGCGAAAGGGTAGATGCGCTGCTTGGCAAGAGATCATTAGAGGGAGAGTGTTCCAGAGCTTAGAAGCGGCAACGGGAAAGGCTCTTCCCCCCCTCCTAGCCCTCCTAAACCTGGGAATTACCAGTCAATTTTTATTGGAAGACTGCAGCTTTTTGATGGGGACGTACCGTTGGAAGAGTCTTTTGATTACCTCAGGACCAGAGTTGTGAAGAGTCCTATGGACAATGCACAGGGCCTTAAACAGAATTCTCTTTTCTAGAGAAAGCCAATGTAATTTGCGAATTGCTGCGGAGACCGAGTGGAATTTAGTAAGATCCATTACAAGTCTTGCTTCTGCATTCTGTACAAGTTGCAGTTTATGGATGGATCCCTTGTTAATGTCCAGGTAGAGAGCATACAATAGTCCAGCCTGCAGATGTTAAGGCAGTCTCAGAGCTGTGGCCACTCCTGAAACCATATTGGGAGCCGTTAAGCAGGTGATGTTGCTCCAGGTAGGTGCTTAGTTGGGTATTTAGATGATTCTCCAGAATCTTGGCAGGGACTGGTAGCAGCGAGATAGGCCGATAGTTTTTAGGTTCTGAAGGGTCCAGATTGGTTTTATTTAGTAGAGGCTTGACCACCGCTGTTTTCCAGTTGAGTGGAAAATGCCCCAATGAGATGGCCAGATTAAGCGTGGACGTTAGGTGAGGGACAATCATCTCCCTTCCTAATTTCATAATCTTCAGGGGGCGGGGATCCAAAGGGGATCCGGATGTAATTACCCCTAAGCGATGATCCGTCTGCTCATGGGGCAGGAGAAGAAAGGCCGACAGTGTGGCTTCCCTCTCGTCTGATTTAGGAGGGTTATAAGATTCAGAGATAGTTATTTGAGCCGTGTTAGAAAGCTCTGAGTTAAGATTGTCCAGGGAGGAATAGATTTCTAGGATTTTTGAATGGAAGTATTTGGCCATCTTGTCACAGAAGTCCTGCGAACTGTCCTTGTATAGTGGAACCGAAGGAGAAGAGAGAAAGTTGATCACATTAAATAGTTCCCTAGGGGATTTGAGCGATTCTGTCTTTTGAGAGTAAAATAATGATTTTTCTTCTTTGATGGCTGTTTTGTATTCCACTAGCTTCTTTTTGTGATTATCTCTTTCGATCGGGTCAAGATGTCGCCCCCAGATCCTCTCTTGGCAGCGACAGGTTTGTCTAAGTTTCCTCAACTTCTCTGAAAACCAGGGGGCAGTGGGCTTTTTTCTGCCTACATTATGTTCTTTAAGGGGCGTGAGGGAGTCGATAGCTGTTGTCAGCCAGTTAGAATGCTCTGTAGATGCCAAATTGGTGCCATTTTGATTGGTCAAATGATGGTTGCTAAGGGCCCTGAAGAGAGAATCCTTATTGATACGGTTGTAGTTTCTTTTAAGTACTTTTTTATTCCCCTTCGTCAAAGTTTTGTGTGATGGTGGAAGCGCGAGGGAAAAAGGATGGCATAATGATCTGACCAGGAGAGTTGAAAAGGCAATGATCACCGTAAGACGGGGATCATTAGAGAATATGCCGTCCAGTGTATGTCCTGCCTCATGGGTAGTAGATTTTACCAATTTTGGTAGACCACAGCATGCCAGGGTTTCTATAAAAGTCTGTGAAGCTTTACATAAGGGATTTTCCAGATGAAAATTGGAATCTCCCAGAAGAGTCAGATTTTGTTTTCCCAGGTAGGGTTCTATGCGATTTGTAAAATCCTGGGTGAAGGAGGATCTAGGCCCAGGAGGACAATAAGTTAGGACTCCACGTAAGCTTTTTGTCGAGAGTATTTTTAGTGAGTGGGGTTTGTTAGCGGCTCGATATAACAGGTGTAGGAATCCTTGAACAAGATGGCTAACCCACCCCCAACTTTGCCTATTCTATCAAATCGTGATAGGGCGTATCCATGCGGAATTGCATCGACCAGGTCAGGGCCGGAACAGTCCTTGGCCCAGGTCTCCGTAATGAAAACCCAGTCTGGCCTTTGGGATGAGACAAAGTCAGAGAAATCAACTTTATTTTTGATCAAGGATCTAGCGTTGATTAGATATCTAGTGAAGGAGTTCTCGCGAGGATTGGAAGGGGGTGGTCATGGGCAAGCGTTTGGCTAACTTTAGCGGGAGATAACTGAAAATTACAGGTAGGGCAGACAAAGAGCTGACCAAGTGAGTCAGCTTCCAATTTTAAAGTATGGCACCCGATTTTTAGAGTAAGCAAAAAGATTAATTGTGTCCCTTGTAAAAAGACCAGGAGTTCTGTCGCAAGGCGTAGTCCAGGCACAGACGGGCGAAGACGGGCTTGCCATTGGCGTGCCAGCGGCGCGCCTGCTGCTCTGCACGTCCGCTGCACGTCCGGCCCAGCATGCTCCTAAATAGGCTGGGCCGGAAAACACTGGACCGCTGACCCCACTGGAAGAGAGGCACCGTCACAGGAAGTGAGGCAGGTGACGGGAAGGACCCGCTTCCCTCCGCAACAAACGGCAAACTGCTGTGGCGGACTTGGGAAGTAAGGTAGGAGGGCGGGGGAGGCTCTGAAGGTCAACAGAAGACCTGAATAAAAACAGTTTAAAAAAAGATTTAAAAAAAAGAAATAGATGAAAGAATGATCTAAAATAGTTAAAAGGACCTGAAAAAGGTAAAGTGCAGAGTAAGCTCACAGTAAGAAAGTTCTTTCAAAGCGGGAATCACCGGCAGCCTACCGCCGTCTATCCGCTGCGCGTCCGGCCCAGCATGCTCCTAAATAGGCTGTGCCGGGAAAACCTGGATCGCTGACCCCACCGGAAGAGAGGCACCGTCTCACAGGAAGTGAGGCAGGTGACACGAAGGACCCGCTTCCCTCCGCAACAAATCTCAAACTGCCGCGGCGGACCAGGGAAGTAACGTAGGTGGGCGGGGGAGGATCTTAAGGTCAACAGAAGACCAGACTAAAAACAGTTTAAAAAAGTTTTTGTTTAAAAAATAGATGAAAGAATGATTTAGAAACATTTATATGAAACATTTATATGTATAACAAGAATTAATCATGTGTAGGTGCATTTACAATTACTCTTTTATAATTTGTTGCATTATATTCATGAATTGAGAAGTTGCATTTGTTGTATGTGTAGAAATGGGCACGTATTTGTAACCTGGTGCACGTGCTAAAGTTGACAGTTAAATTTAGGCCTAACATTAGCTTAGACTAACTTCATGTGTCATTTATTCTAGCCTAACGTTCTCAGTCTCAGTGTAAACTCATGTTGCAATCTCACATTTCGCCTGTTTTAGCCTTCGCTGTGGAATGCTTTGTCTCATTTTGTTTCCACTGCAGGTGTGGATAAGCCTCATTAGTTAGAATAAAGGAGTTTTGATTTAATAGATATCAAGGTATGAGAAGGAGTCGGCAGAGAAATTCGCAGTAACAAGAGAGAAGAGGAGTTCTAATGGGAGAGGCGAGGAATGACCAGGGACGTGAGAAGATTACAATTTATCTATGTGGGAAAGGTGGTGAAATTATCCAGTTGTGCCAGATCTACGGAA
Source organism: Calotriton arnoldi (assembly GCA_963921515.1). Classification (NCBI taxonomy): domain Eukaryota; kingdom Metazoa; phylum Chordata; class Amphibia; order Caudata; family Salamandridae; genus Calotriton; species Calotriton arnoldi. The sequence continues at coordinate 412,121 of CAWUFW010001428.1, read as the reverse complement.
AATGACTGGAGAAGAAGTCACGTGGGAATATGAACTTGACTGCAGTTGATATTATATGCTGAACTTAGTGAGGGCTAGGTGTCCATCTTAGGTTTTTCCCTGCTTGAGTGGCTTTATGCTACTACACCCATTGTTTGAGTACTTCTACTGAAGACTCTGACTGCTGACTGCTGACACCTTCCTTTCTTAGACTTGCCTGTACTATAAAGGGTAAATCTCTTCAGGAGATTTGGACTTATTCTGACCTTCCTACCTTTCTACATGATTCTGCTGAGATTGATTTACATTGACTTATTTTTAAATTTGTGATTACAACTTACTAAACTCCGACTAAGGGGCCGATTCCGATCTCGGCCGGTAGGGCTCCGAATCGGATTCGGCTTAACCGGATCCGATTCGGAGCCCTATTGCCCGACCGATTCGTATGCGCGTCCGGGCGAGCGAGTACGATGCGAAATCGCCGACCGACTCGTCCGGGCGTCCCGACCGCTCCGACCGACTCGTTCCCGGGTCTAACCGCACCGACCGACTCGCTCGGACTCGACTCGCACCGCGCAATGGAGACGTTTCCCAGCCGGGTAAGTACGATGCGCGCTGCGAGCAGTCCGACCTTGCCGCGCACTCCGGCTCGAAAGAGCAGTCGGAGCCGTACTTTGGGGGTCCGTGTCGGACCCCCCTGTACGCATAGCCATGCGAGTCGCACACAGGGGGGACCCATGGGTCACCCCTACCTGTGCGTGTACGGCGCGAGTCGCTTCGCCGCGTACACGCTGTACGGGGCGCCCTTGTCCGCCTCGCACCCATTGAGTCAATGGGAGCCCGCGTACGCGTTGTACGACCGGCTCCCATTGACTTCAATGGGAGTCCGACCGACTCGAGTCCGATGGCATACGTGCGCATCGTACTCGTTCGGTCGGGCTGCATGGGTCCGATTCGGTCGGAAATCTCTCCGGGTCCGGCTCGGTCGGAGAGATTTCCGGCCCGAATCGGAATCTGCCCCTAAGTTGTAGAGTGGATTCCTGTGTGGCCACAAAGTTGCAAGGTAATGATTTGTTAATGAGTGATTGTTTCTTCCTCTACCTCTCAGGCTCCCATAAAGGTCTTCACTCTGGGAGTACCTGAATGTTCTAGGCCTAACTCTCACAGCTGGTAGCAATGTTGGATGGTTGGTTCCTGAAGTAGAGGAAATACAATCTGACTTAGAATAGTCAAGTCTCGAGACGGGGAGAATAGACGGAGTTTCAGTGGCGTGCATTCAAACGGCAACGGTGGAGGAGTGAGTATTAATAGGGATGTCTCTGTGAAGAGTATGATTAGATGTCGGTACAGTATTGATTGTGTGATGTCTGGTGGAGATGTTGTGAGAGTCGTGTGAATGTTGTGTTTAGTCGAAGTTGATGATTAAGTCATTGAAGTCGTTGAAGTTGTTTGTTATCGGGTCCAATGAGGCCTAAGATCCCGGGATGTATAATAAGGTGCAGAAGACACCATGTTGTAATTGTCTGCTAAGTTTTGGTAGGGTTTGTCACGAGACGTCGTCGACGGCCCATTTGAGATAGGTAACTTTCGTATGCAAGAGAGAGCTGAAAATTAGTTGGTTGAATTTTTTGCGCAGAAGGGAAACCATACTGATTTAAATGATTCCCTGCTGGTCAAGGTTTCTTTTGTGAATGTCTGTGTTCTTTGAGTGAGTGATTCTATCGAGTCTTTTAGATGAGCAGAAAATTGTTTGTTGTTGTAAAAGAAGTGAAAGAGATAGTGAGTGTGAGACAATTGAAAAAGAGGGTGACTGTTGAGAGGAGAGAGAGTGACGCCAGGGTGTGCCGCGCTGTGATAGGTCAGTTGGTGTAACGCCACGCTGGGATCGTTTGAAACTGTTTATCTTGGAAACTGAGCTGTTATTGGAAATTGAATCGCAGTAGAACTAGAAATTGTTTAATTTGGATTTGAATTTAAATTTGTTGAACTAAGACATTGGAAAATGAGATGTTTCAAGGCAGTCAGAGATATGATTCGAGGTGATGTTGTAGTGTAGCTCCTATTTCCCTAATAGGCTCTGCGCATTGGAATAATATATCCTATAGGTTTGACATAGGACTAAGGTCAGTATGTCCCTATCGAGTATATTAAACTTAATTACTTGTGCCAGCTAGCTCAGAGGCCACTAGAAACTCCTTGACAACAAGAAGGGAGTAGTTTCTGGCAGCCGCAAAACATGACCACTTTGTTTCCCTTTAGAATCAGAACGTGTCCCAGAGTCGTGGAAACAATAGATAACTATTTCACTCAGCTCAATCGTGCATGCTTAGTTTTCTCCAAGTTACACAGAAAGAAATAGACGGGCGTTTCAATAAAAGATTTATTGAACAGTCTTGTTTCTGGTGTAAGTAAAATGTGCTGTTACGATCACAAGACAGTATGCGAGATAAATAATGTACAGTGTGAGCAGTAGAAATAAATAATACTGCGAGAGCATTATCTTTTAGTACATATGCCTTTACATAAATAACACAGACTAAAAAATGCGAGTACTCATACGATGCGTTTCTAATCTAGTTCTACCCCAATGTACCTAACCTAACCTAGGTGTAGGGAGAGGTATGAAGTAGGTGAAGTATTCCTTACTATGGTATACTAAGAGTATGTTAAGCCTAGTATGCCTAGTATGCCAAGAGTCCCTCTAGGTTCTTATCAGCTCCTTACCTGAAGAATGAGAGAGGTAGGAATCTCTTTGCCAGACTCGAACTCCAACACCCCGCAAGGGAAGTCAGATCACTGGAAGCTGGACTCTCTGCGTGCAGGGATGACAGCGTCTTCTCAGTGCGTCAGGCCGGGAAACGGGCTCCTCTGAAGTCGAGGTCTTCTCTAGTTTACAAGGGAAGGTATATTTATACCTGAGAGTACCTAGGAATGTTAGTATTGACGTGAGTCGGACAGCGAAAGACGTCATGAATGAACCCCTAAGGAATAATGGTTCATGCATAATATATGAGTCCTTGAAGAAATCAATAGTCCTGGACTAGGGAAACTCCCGCAGCCTAAGGGTCTGTTCTTCATGTACTCGTTGTGACGTTAGGGTGGACGGATGTCAGAACCATGCCTGTATTTGGAGTGCACGGTTTAATGCCTAAATAAGGGCTGGGATTTTATGCCTATATAAGGGCAGGGCGAATTGTGCCTATATAAGGACATGATACTGGAAAGCCCGTTATGGACACCCTAAGAGGAATACAACACCCACTCCACTTTCGTGTGTACGATAATACTAAAATGCTAAACATTTAAAATGCTAAACATAAAATGGAGTACCGCATATTTAAAAATATTTCTTAAAAGCATTAAAAAACATAGTAAAAATGCAAAAGGTACTGTACATTTGAAGCAAATGCTTTTCATTTCAGGCATAAAGTTAGAAAATAAATGCAATTGGAATGAAAGAAGCAGTAATATTTACATGTGACAGAAAATGATCGATAAGTTGTTCAAAAATCAAAGTCATTTCATGTCATGAAAATTAATGAACTGTTTTAGACACACAAGATGACTAAGTGTCCGTGGAAGTACCGCCAAGTCTGTACTATAAGGCTAGTTCTACTTTAAGCAGATTGAAGTGCCATTTTCGTTCGAAAAAATGGGAAAAAGTTCAATTTTGGTAGAGTTCCAAGTTTTTGTAGCATGAAGGCCAAATTGTTACTGCATCTCTGGAACACTGTATGCTGAATCAGAGTCAGTTTACGGGTCTGGTGTAAACATGAGATCATCTATTTCTATAGACAAAACATCATCCACTGTAGTTGGTGTCAGTTGGAACACCTCGTGAAGCAGATTAATTGCACAGAGATGTGAAGCATCGCTGTCAGCATTGGTCGCAGCAGCAATGTTCGCGTCCGTTGTTACCTGTGCGACTGTAGATCTTTCTCGTACCTCAGCAGCAGCCGGAAGCGTCTGTGAGATCTCAATGAATGCTGACATCAGGATTGGTAGCCTCTGGGGACAACACAGAGCATGGGCCGTTATCGGGTCCAGCAGAGTATCGACATCCGTTGGCGTAGCTGATGGAAATGTTAGACAGGTGTCCAACACGCATTCTACACCGCATAGCAGGCATCGTAGAACAGGTAAGATGCAATCTTGCCAGATTGGTCTGAATGACAGGAACCACGTGGTATTAAGGTCCCGTAGACGAGTCATGCCCAATAGCTGTACTATTCGCTCACGACACTTTCATTCAAGGAGAGCTTTCTCCATTTCGCTCGGAGTGATGTCGGCGAATAGGCTGGCCATAGCGCAATAGCAGGAAGAGAAATAGAATTCCGGCAACAAGTGCTAGAATTAATGGTATGCCACCAAACACCGAATGTGCAAAGTTCGGGATGATTCCGAGTATTGCCTGGAAAGGTGCTAACAGACCGGAGCAGATGCTCTTAAATACATGTACAATTCCGGTTGTATCAGACATATTGAAGATACGTCCTATCATTTCTACGAAATGTATAGGGCAGCTTGTACGTATTAAAGTCTGTATCTCAGCCGAAGTCCTTGCTACTTGTAGATCATAGGTTTCTTTGGCCGAGGTCAAAGGCACTGTTTGCTGTAAAAGCATGGCTTTCATTCTGCTCAAAGTATCAAATCTTATAAAAGAGACGTTCAGCGAAGGCCATAGAGGCGACTCCCTGACTGTGTCTATTGGGGCAAACAATACTTGCATACAGCAAGTGACCCTGGAGTTGACCGTTACTAGATATGGGATGCCTGGCAACATGCCGCAGCAACATGAGGTAACTCCCATTAGAAAGTTGTCCAAACGTTGGATTAATCACAGCAGCTGGTGTACCCTGCTGATGGCAAGACAAATTTGCCACAGAACCATTACAAGCCCCGTGTAAGGAAATGTCCTGACATATAAGCGAACCGCTTAGTGCACGTTTACAGTTTGTACCGCTCAAAAACACTTCACGATCCCCACTCCAACATCTATATGTATACGGTAAATCCCAAGATGTCTTAATGTATTCCTTACCCAACCTTTCATATTTGCCTGCTTGCATTTGTTTGAGGCAATACTGAAACTGAAAAGTAGTCACAGGTAGTGTGATTTTGCCATGAATAAGCCATTCTGTAGCTGGTTTTTCTGCCACTGTGAATGGTAACTTTTCCAGTTTTTCAATGCTCAGCACTGTATACCTTGCTCCTCTTTGTGCCAATTCGATCTGTTTATCAGTGAAATTGTATTCTGCAAACAGAGCTGTTGTGTTGATAAAACGCCATGGCACATAGCCCGCTCGCAAAGATTGCAGCGTCCAGCTTAATAACACAATAGAACGTAATTGAGACTGGCCTTGTTGTAACATCGCCAAATCTTGTTCTAGTATGTCGATAGCAGAGGATACAATGCCATCCAATGAATATATTCTGGAGGACAAAGTTTTTAACCCATTGTCGACCACAGAGAGTGTTTTCTCTAAATTAATACGATCAAGTTCACGTATTCGTTCTGCAGCCTCCATCTGTGATACTTTCCATGCTTCATTATAGGCAGCATAAATGCCGGCATATATGAAACGTTTTTGACGCGGTTTTCTTGGTCCAAGCAAGAATTCCCTAAGGTCTGCGTCCTTTTTAAGTAAGGTTAAGTGTTGTTTCACATCCTGTAGTGTAGACTTATGCAGCCAATCGAGGCATAATTTTCCTACACTGTATGTTGTTACTACCCCCGGATGTTGTCTTTGGACATATCTTGGGTCTGGCCTATTAATTGTAAAGCCCTGAGTTTTATTCAGGAATCTTTCCTGACAGTTATTCGTGTCTGTGGGCCAGATCAACCATTTTTTCCAATCAGTATTAGATCTGTTGAGTTGTAGTATATTGTCAACTGTCACCACTGCCTGTGTATCGTTATCACTTGCAGGTGCTGGTACAGAAGGTGTGTTCATCTCTTTGATCTTGGCTAATCCAAGACAAGATGTTTGTTGGATGGTTTTATTCAAAAACATTATTTGTTCAGGGATGAAACAAATGTGGAATGTTCAATTGTTCCGTCGGACCGGAGATATCAAAATCTGTTTTGTCCCACACTATACCATCTTGTATAGGAACAGCTGTGATGTTCACTGATGACAAGTCTCTTGCTTCACGATGCGAAGATTTATGAGGTTTCAAAAGTACGTTCACGTCTTTTCCTTCAGTGTTCACATGGATGTATCTGCCACTTATAAGCACGCTCACAGTTGTAACCAAAGCTAGCCAGAGCAGGAAAACAAAAAGTCCAGATATAATCCAGAGTTCAATCCATGGGGAAACCAAATAAGTCTTTTTCAGAAAGTGAAGAAAGTCTTGTACTTGCTGCTTGAATTTGAATGATGCTGGCGTCGTTTCAGGTTCACTCGGATCTTCTGAGAACGTATCAAAGTTAATGAAATAGCCAGAAGCAGTTCTATCAACTGTTGGAATTGCATCAGGATTTGTAGAAATCACTGGAACCAGTTCATCACTTGCCACATTGGTGTAGACAGGTGTATTTGGACGAACCGTTACTTGGTGTTCAAGAGGGATGAGTTCCATAGCGTTGTTGCTTAGTCCTCCATCTGTTACTGCTGAATTCTCGATTGTTATCAGTCTTTCAGTCTGAACCTCTTGGATAGTAGCGAGAGGAGTGCGTCTGCTACTAGGTCGGAGTCCACGAGGCCTACTATTTAGTATTGGCCACATATTGTGGTTTGATGAGGTCGATGGACACAAATCTTTTCTCCTTTCTTCCAGCAAGGGGCGGCAGAAGTACTGTTCTTGTTCCTTGAACTGCTAGGACAGGTACTGGTTGTCTGTAAAAGGTCCAAATTCCTTCTTGTCCGCAATTTTTTCTCTGACTAGATCCCCAACTTTTGGAATCCAGACAGGCCTTGCTGGGACCGCCGATTTTTCCCCAGTGGTGGTTGGCTGTAGAAATTCGTTGCTTTGTTTCGTTCTTAACTCATTGAGTTCCTGTAAAACAGCCAAACGGTCTTTGATATCAAAGGGTTTATTTTCCACCACTGTGCCTACGTGTTCAAGGTCTGGTACCCACATTCTTGTCCCAAATAGGACCTCATATGGAGTGACCCCCCCTAGAGAACTTCTTGGCAGATTATTCAATGAGCGTTGGACCCCACTAAGGTGTTTGACCCACCCATCACCCGAACCTAATACCCTAGCTGTTACAGACTGCTTTATGTCCCGGTTTTTCCTTTCCACAACCGAATTTCCCTCAGGATGGAATGGAGAGGAGTACTGCAATGCAACGCCCAGACTGGCCATGGCTTCTTTGTAAGCCCGAGAGCTAAACGCAGGACCCTGGTCAGAATGTAGCGTGTCTATTGCGTATGTGCCGATAAAGACTCGCAAATCTTTTATAACAGTTCGAGCTGTCAGCTGAGCGCTGAGGCCATAACCATAGGAACCTAGATTCATTATTTTTGGGAATGCCTTTGTCCAGTAGGACGCAGGTGCGTAGATAGTCTAATGCTGTCTAACAATGGTGTCTGTACTGGGTTACCGCATTCGCAGCATGGTGTCTGGTGGCTCTCTCGCTGTAATTTACAGTCTAAGCAGTTGTTGATGAATATGTGAATTTCTGTATTCATTCCAGGCCACCAGTACATCTCTTTTAACGTCAAAATTGTTTTAGAGATCCCTTGATGTGACAGACCTTCCCCTAAATGTGTTTCATAAATCAAGGCTGCTCTACGTTCCATGTTTGGGATTACCCTATCCCCCACTCCAGGGATTCGAGCAAAAGGAACGTTGTTCGCATCAATTACATAAGAGTACTTGAGTGGAAACTTTTTATGTAATGCTGCACTGCTGCCTTTGCTTGATGCATTGACAGCCAACATTATCTCACCGTCTATTTTTGTTTTTGAACGAGTGATCGCAGTTACGGAAGCCGTCTGCACAGCCCCCTCTGCGGCTTCATCAGCCAATGAATTCCCTGCAACGTGAACGCCATCACGTTGATGACTCAGTGTGTGGATCACGTGAGCCTTTGGTAGTTTGTTTTTCAACTGAACTACTTGTTCCCAAAGCATTTTGGGCTTTATTGTGCCACCTTTCGCATCTTTGAAACCATTTTCAAGCCAGTTTTGTATATATTCATTATACGACTGAACACAGTAAAGGAATCGCACACTATTAGTGTGGGAATTCTCGATCTGTACTTTCAAGTGCCAGTTTGAATGCTTGTAGTTCAGCTCGCTGAGTTGTACAATCTCCTAGAGACTGGGTTTTTGTGACCATAGGTCTGAAGATGCCATTTCGCATGCGACCTTTAACGATAGCACACGCCGCACTGTAAGCTTGCTTACTCCCTGTTGCTGGTTGAGCCGATCCGTCAGTGTAAATTATGAATTCGTACTGATCGAGAGGCAGAATTTCAGTAGGCAGAGGACATTCATGTTCATATTGCAGGAATGCTTGTGTTTTTAAATCTGGATCAAAAACATATTCAACATCTGTTGCAGCAAGAGAATTAACCCATTGTATCCATCTTGGATGTAATGCTTTAGCATTTGGAATGCTTGCTTTTGTGACCGCTTCTAAAGCTGGTACCGGGGTTACGACAATAATGCATTTCCCTTGGGCTAAGGCTCTTTCTTTTGCTACAGCGGTTTGAACTGCTGTTAGAATTTTTCAGTTGAACTGAAGCGCATTTCCGCTTGTGTGTACAAATGAGATTTGTATGCTATTGGTACTTTCTCACCCTCATTGAAGGTTAAGTAGGTGAATCCACATTGACCCGAAATTATTCGGATCACCAAATTGCGTTGACTTACGCGTGTTTGTAAGTGATTTGTTGCTAACATGTTAGCCTGTAGTGAACGCAAGATTTCTGTGTATTCCTGTGTCCAGTTTCTGATCGGAAAATCAGGTTTGATTAATGCGTAGAGAGGTTTAACCCTTTCTGCGTAGTTTAGAATGTATGTTCTTCCAAAATTTAGGAAACCCAGGATGGATTGTAAGTTTTTTAGCGTTTTTGGAGGTTGGAGCAGCGCACACTTTTCTAAAAGTTAGCTGCCAAGCTCTTGCCTTCACTTGAAAGCTCATATCCTAGAAATAGGACATTGAGATGGGCAATTCTGGACTTTTAAAGTTGACTTTGTAGCCCTCAGAGGCGAAACCCAATATAATGGTGCTCACCCTGTTCAAGTGTTTGTCCAGGACATCGTCTGTTAGATAAATGTCATCGACATAGGACAATGCCTCATTGTCATAAATTTGTAGTAACTCCGTTACCCTCGCTGAGAATAAATCTGGGCTGTTCTTGAACCCTTGTGGGAGTCGACAAAAGTGACGCTGGGTCCCCATTATGGAGAATGCTGTTAAGTACCTGCTTTCAGGTGCTATGTTTTGACAAAAGAAACCATTTGAGATGTCTAATGTTGTTTTATATTTTTTACGCACAATGTTATTCATTAATGCTGTGCTATGTGCATTTTGCACTGCAAAAGTTTTAGAACAAGTGTTTAGGTGTCTGTAGTCCAAACCTAGACGATATGTATTGTCTGGTTTGGAGACAGGAAACAAAGGATTGTTCATTGAGGAGGTGCATGTTTCAATCACCCCTTGGTATTCAAGTTGATCTATGATCTCCCTGACCTGTTTTTTAGCTTCTTGCTTTATTGGGTACTGCCGTTGTGCAGTTGGTTCATGTTTCAGATGTATTTTATGCTGAGGTGAGTCCTCATCCCATCCTACATGATTTTTATATAATGCTGGAGCCTGGGCCACTGCCCATTTCCTGGCATATGTATATTTTAGGTGAATTGGAATATGGTTGGAGAAGGCAGGCATAATAATGTCCTCGCCATGTGGGCACTCCCTGACAAATTGTGGTGGCCAGTCTTTTTCTGCTAGAAGTATGTCATAGCCCTTTGATAGTCTTTCCCAAAAAAGTGCTTTCACCTGTCTAGGTTTGTCTCCCTCCATCCGGAGAGTTATTTCATATAACTTTTGTGGTGTACTAACCCTGGTGTCTACAGTCTCTACTTTAATGTACTCATTCAAGTCCACTATCTCCAGAAGTTCCTTCAGGTTCTGGCGAACTATTGTGACTTCTGCTGCACTGTCCAGCATTGTCTGAGCCCATTCTCCGTTCTTGAGTTGTGTTCTCAGTATTCTCGGCATGTCTGATCTTTAGACCTGCTACTTTCTTTTTGGAGAATTGAGGTTTTGCTTTAGTTTTTGGAGCGTGTTTGTCGTCTTTCGATTCCACGCGTTCGTCTCTATGTTCCGATCATCCTCTTCTTTCCGAAGTCTGTGATGAGTTCTGAAAGGGACGAGAGGAACGTGTATCAGTATCTTGATACCTGTCAGGTTTTCTCAAATTATCCCTATTCCTGAGGTTATACCTCCTTTCAGAGGGCTCCTTTTGAGGAGACCTACCTCGGGATTGAGAAAGTTTCTCATTTGAATTTTGTTTATTAGTCTCCCACATCTTTTTAGAAGATGTAGGAGTTTGTTTAATAGAGTCCTTCTCAGGACTTTCAGATAGCTTCGGCTTCACTGGTCTTCCACCCAAACTATCTCTGCCTAATTCTGCATAAGATTGTTCAATTATTCTGGGTAGCTCAGTTTGATGTTCTGTAACATCAAATTCCCTTAATCTTTGGCGGATCGCAACTGCTGCTGCCTCCCCTTTAATATTAGATAATATTATTGTTGAGACCTGGTCGACATTTTTCAGTAATTTCATACCTAAATTTAGAGCAGGCTCTGCCCCGTATTCGTTTTGAATTTGTTTCAGGACATCAGGTATTACCGCAATCGACGGAATGCCATGTGTTTTGGTATAGATGGCAGCAAAGACTGAGCCCCATGTGGTGCAGTCTTCCAGTTGTGGTGTGATCCCCATTGGTAAACTGATTGTTAGGATTCTGTGTTTCTCATACGGGCTAGTATTTGGAAATACTGCTTCGATTTGAGTAATTTTTTGAGCTGTCCAGAATGGAATTTGCTCACGTTTTGTGGGCATTTTACCCATGACTGCGTATAGAGTCTGTGGTGTAATTTTTAGTGTATTCCCCTGTTGGGGAGTTGGATTTGGAAGTGTTAATGGTTGCTGGACTGTAAAAGCCTGCATGACATATTGGACCAATTGTCTGTAAATTTTTATTAACTCTGTGATTTGAGTAAGTAGTTCCTCGTTTGACATTTCTTCAATGTCAGGATGAGGTGTGTAGCCGGCTAAAATCGGCCATGTTGCTCCTGGTCTACCTAGTGGACCGAGCCTGGTAATGTTTTTATGATGTTTTAGGGCGCCTTTAAACCAGAGCTGATGCTCCTGGTATGTTAATGGAATTTCAATATCCTCGAAAGGAATGTATTCCTCTGGTGGATCATCTTCTTTGTAGAAGTGAAACGTGTGTTACTGAATTGGATTCAGGAAATATTACCCATGAATAGAATACCTCTGTCTGAAAGGATTCATGTGCCTCTATCACGAAAACTGCTCTACCTCCTCTTGGTGGTAGGCCATGTTTTATGAGTTTTAGAGTGATGGCTCTTCTTAAGTTTTGAGGGATGTCTATAACACCCTCCTCGGTTTCATTTAAACCTGCAATGTTAAAAACTGCTGCTTGGGCTGGATCAGCCGCAGCTCCACTGTTTCTGGCTTCAATGTCGGAGTCAGGCATTTTGTTGTTTGAAAAATGTAGAACAAGTTTCAAGGAAACAAAGATAAGGTGCACAATATTTTGGAACACTGTATCCTTCAACGTTGAGCAAACCAAACAGCTAATATATAGGGTGTTTCCCTATATAGCTGTGGTGGATACTTAACCCTGCCCACTCCAGACGTCTTTTGGAGTATATGGGTAGGGGTCTCTGAGAGTAAAAAGCACGGCTGAGTTACTCAGTATCTAACGTTGAATTACCGCCTTACCAAACCGTTGGGCGCCATGTAGTGTAGCTCCTATTTCCCTAATAGGCTCTGCGCATTGGAATAATATATCCTATAGGTTTGACATAGGACTAAGGTCAGTATGTCCCTATCGAGTATATTAAACTTAATTACTTGTGCCAGCTAGCTCAGAGGCCACTAGAAACTCCTTGACAACAAGAAGGGAGTAGTTTCTGGCAGCCGCAAAACATGACCACTTTGTTTCCCTTTAGAATCAGAACGTGTCCCAGAGTCGTGGAAACAATAGATAACTATTTCACTCAGCTCAATCGTGCATGCTTAGTTTTCTCCAAGTTACACAGAAAGAAATAGACGGGCATTTCAATAAAAGATTTATTGAACAGTCTTGTTTCTGGTGTAAGTAAAATGTGCTGTTACGATCACAAGACCGTATGCGAGATAAATAATGTACAGTGTGAGCAGTAGAAATAAATAATACTGCGAGAGCATTATCTTTTAGTACATATGCCTTTACATAAATAACACAGACTAAAAAATGTGAGTACTCATACGATGCGTTTCTAATCTAGTTCTACCCCAATGTACCTAACCTAGGTGTAGGGAGAGGTATGAAGTAGGTGAAGTATTCCTTACTATGGTATACTAAGAGTATGTTAAGCCTAGTATGCCTAGTATGCCAAGAGTCCCTCTAGGTTCTTATCAGCTCCATACCTGAAGAATGAGAGAGGTAGGAATCTCTTTGCCAGACTCGAACTCCAACACCCCGCAAGGGAAGTCAGATCACTGGAAGCTGGACTCTCTGCGTGCAGGGATGACAGCGTCTTCTCAGTGCATCAGGCCGGGAAACGGGCTCCTCTGAAGTCGAGGTCTCCTCTAGTTTACAAGGGCTAGGGAAGGTATATTTATACCTGAGAGTACCTAGGAATGTTAGTATTGACGTGAGTCGGACAGCGAAAGACGCCATGAATGAACCCCTAAGGAATAATGGTTCATGCATAATATATGAGTCCTTGAAGAAATCAATAGTCCTGGACTAGGGAAACTCCCGCAGCCTAAGGGTCTGTTCTTCTTGTACTCGTTGTGACGTTAGGGTGGACGGATGTCAGAACCATGCCTGTATTTGGAGTGCACGGTTTAATGCCTAAATAAGGGCTGGGATTTTATGCCTATATAAGGGCAGGGCGAATTGTGCCTATATAAGGACATGATACTGGAAAGCCCGTTATGGACACCCTAAGAGGAATACAACAATGTAGGTGTACCTACTAGAATAGGTGAGGAAGCACCACCGGAGGACACGCCAGCATATTATATGGCGACAAAAGTAGGGCTCCATACTATTATTTGGCTTAAGAATTGGCACATGGTTACAGAGAAAGAAGGAGCATTGATGTTTACACGCTACGGTACCTTTGAGAATAATTGATAATTTCAGAGGACTACTATTTGCGATAAACCCTTACCTAGACCCACACAGTTTGAAGCACTTAACACATGGGAACGTGCAGTGCATGTGAAACAAAGGGACATACATTATGGGAAAATGAAGAAAGCAGTGAGAGACTTTGCAGATTCGAGATGGGATGAACAGCAGAAAAGATGGAGAGTAGACATGATCATGAACGAGGGAGCGAGATTGTACCCTGCCATAGCAAGCGAGGGAAGTGATACAGAGAAAAGAGGGAAGGAAAAGAGAGAAGGGAAATTGCTGACAGTGATGCAAGTGACATGAAATGTTAGCTGAACGTCCACCACCATATATCCAAATGCATATGGGAAATGGGGGAAGTACAGGTCTTGCAGGAAATTCTGGACATGCTTCAGCACCGGTTGTTTCCACTCCTGGTTTTGTCGGGGTAAGATCAAATGGCACAACACAGACAGTGACAGTAGAAAATATGGGAAAATGTGTCTCAGGTTCTTTTGGAAATGGTAAAACAAATTTGGCTTCACAGCTTCCGGATGCTCTTACAGTACCAGTCACTATTGGACCTATAGTGCCTGTGTATGACTCAAGTTCTGCTGTGAATGAGAATCAGAGAACACCTGCTCCTACTGAAGCGGAGGTGCCAGAGGAAAGGGCAAATAATCAGAGAATACAGTTTGCCCCGTTGGTTCCGATGAATGCGAGCTCACCATGTGCAGCAAGTGCAGATCCTTCTGTACTACAGAACGGATTCAGACGCATAAGGTCTTTCACAGGAATGACAGACACAAATTCCGCTGCATGGAAGATTCTCCCAAACTTATGGCCCAGTGCACCCCAAAATAGCACTGCACTTACAAGGACTTCTGAGAGTCAACATCTATTTGATGTACAGGATTTATAACAGTGGTTGAAGGACCACAACAATAATAATGAATCAAATGGAAGCAAAAGTGCAGAGATAAGTCAGGGAATGATAAAATCAGCAGTGAAAGTGGATCTGATAAATGTGCTCAAAGTGAAAACTGAATTGGACGAAATGATAAATGGGAGTCTAGAGCTAAATAGGATAGATACATATCAACAAAGTGAATTGCTGTTTATGAGTAAAGACGTTACTAGGAGACCAAGAGAAGCTCATGAGAAACTATCGGAATTGGCTCAGAGATATGATGTTGACATAGAGAGGAAAAAGTCACTACAGAAAAATCATAGACTTGCATTTAGTGAGCAGGACATAGAGAATCTGAAATTACCAGGATTGAAGACCCAAATTTCAGAATTAATTCTGAATATTTGGATTTGGAGCACTTTAGATAAATGGGAAAAACGATGTGCAAAAAGAAAGGTTTCTAAAAGACAGACAGGAGAGCCTCCACATTTGGGGGAAACAGGACTGGGAATCCAAGCTTTCCCTTTACGAGAAGTGCTGAGTGGATGTTATGTTCATGTATCTTGGAGTCGAGGCGATCTTGGCCTGAACGTGAACCTGAAAGAGATCCAGTGACACATGATCCATCGCCTATAGTGATGAGAAAGTACGAGCAGGTGTGTCGTGTAGTTCCTATAGTACCCATGAAGGACCTGCGCGTTTGGATAACATAAACTGCGGGCTTGGTGGCAGACTGGCTCTGTGCACCCCCACCGCGTATGTTAGCGGGATTTGCATTAGCTAGCTCACAGTGCCACTGGAATCTCCTCTTATCGGGGAGAGATTAGTTTCTGACAACCTTAGATCATGACAACCCTGATCCCTCAGAATCGTGGAAACAATGTACTACTTTTCGCTCAGTCACTCGTGCTTACTTGTTCGGTTTGTCTCAGAGAGTTACACAGAATAAACAGTCTGGGCGTTTCAATAAGTATTTATTGAACAGTTGTTACTCTAGTGTAAAATATATGTGCTGCAGCAACCAGCAGACAATAGCAGAGATATATTATCAGCAGTACGATAAAAGTGAAAGGATAGTACAGTTCTACCATATTGCAATAGTAATGGTTATATACATGAATATATAAAATGCATTATAAAAGTGTGTGTACTCCTACGATGCCTAACTAGATGTACCTAAGTGTACCTAGCATGTGTGTAGGTCTAAAAGCCTAAGAGCCAAGAATCCTTCTAGGATTTAGTCGAACCCCATTACCTGAATAGAGAGTGTGGGACCCCGTCCTGGTCTCGAGTTGGACACCCCGCAAGGGCTGTGTTAGACCGCTGTCAGCTGGAGCGACTGCATGCAGGAGCCTCAGCGTCTCTGGTCAGTGTGTCAGCATGGAAGTCTCGGTTCCCTCTATCTTACCGTGGCAAGATGTGGTGTATTTATACCCTAAAGTGTCTCGTCCCTCAGTATAGTTTGTATTGGTCTTTGTTAGACATGAGGAAAATGTCAGGGGTGAACTTTGTACATACATATTATGCGGGAGATGTAGCTGGTGAATGCTCATGCATAATTTATGAGTACATTGTAGGCCTGTGTTCAGGAAAAACCCTGCAGTGTTCTAACCACAGACTAGATAACGTTCAACCCTCAGAGTTCGTTGTGTACTGTAGGGAACTAATGTAGGTGAAAGATCCTGCCTATATTAGGGCATAGGAGATCATGACTATAATAGGGCATAGACGATTATGACCATAATAGGGCATATACGATTATGACCATAATAGGGCATATACGATTATGACCATATACGGCATATATGAACGTGTCTATATTAGGGCCTCTATACGAAACGTAACACCCACTCCACTTTCGAATTGGATGACAATGACCATACTTAAAATCTGGACAATTTAAAATTCTTTCTTAAAAACAGCTAAAAACATGGTTTTAAAAGGACAATAAAAATGTTTAAACATGTTAAAAATCAGCTATTCTTTAGTTGCCACTTGAAAAAGTCAATTCTGTCTCACTCATAAAAGTTGCATTACTACAAGCAGAAGAAAGCCACTCTTTCTCAAGTGAAAGTGTCAATTTAGGAAATGTTCCAAATTTAGTTCGTTTATTTATGAAACGAAGTGGAGATGCCGAATTCTTTCCCAGGACGCGATGAGCCAATTCAAAATTAAGTGTCCTGGCTTGGAGATACAGCATAATCGGTGTTAGCTACTGCAGACGACAAATCCAACGCTTCACAGAGAACGTCAATCGCACATAGATGGAATTAAGCACTGCCAACAGCTGGTGCTGCGGCAGCTTGTGCAGCAGTTGTTACCTGAGTGCCTGTGGAGGAGCCACCTAACCCAGCAGCAGCAAACGGCACCTGTGGATTCTTAAGGAATGCGTTCATCAGAATTGGAAGACGCTGGGGACAACGCAGAGCATGGGCCTTTAGGGGGTCCAGCATAGCATCCATGTCCGGAGGCGTATCTGATGGAAACATTAGACAGAGATCCAACGCGCATTCTTCTCCGCAAAACAGGCATCGAAGAACAGGTAAGATGCAGTCCACCCAGACTGGTCTAAACGATAGAAACCAAGAGGCGTTCAGTTCTCTTAGGCAAGGTATACCCAGAAGCTGCACCATGCGTTCACGGTATTTCTACTCCATGAGTATGTTCGCCATTTCCTCGGAAAGTGGGCCGTCCATTGCGTAGCAGTAAGATTACAATCAGGACTCCTGCAATTAGGAACAAAATAAGCGGGAGACCTCCAAAGACGCTTCCCAATACGGAGTGTATAAAATTTGGGAATACTCCGAGGACTGTCTGAAAGGTGCTTAATAGTCCTGACCCTATGGTCTTAAATAGGTGTACAATACCGCTCGTATCAGACATGTTAAAGATACGACCCACCATTTCTGCGAAATGAAAGGGGCAGTTCGTACGTATAAGCACCTGTATCTCAGTCGAGGTCCTTGCAACTTGAAGTTCAAAGGTTTCTCGAGCGGAGGTTAAGGGCACGGGTCACTGTAAAAGCATGGCTTTCAGTCTGCTCAATGTACCAAATTGTATAAAGGAAACATTCAACGAAGGCCATAACGGCGCCTCCCTGACTGTGTTCAGTGGCGGAAACAATACTTGCATACAGCAACTAACCCTGGAGTTAACAGTGACCAGATAGGCGACGCCCGGAAGCATCTCACAGCAACCTTGATCGTTTAGCATTAAGTAACTCCCATTCGAGAGCAGCTGGAAAACCGGTGTGATCATGGCCGCTGGGGTCCCTGACATGTGACACGATAAGTTCGCAACCGAACCACTACATGCTCCGTGCAGAGAAATATCCTGACACATGAGAGAACCGCTTAAAGCGTTCTTGCAGTTTGTACCACTCAGATACACTTCTTGATCTTCATTCCGGCATCGATATCTATATGGTAACTCCCAAGCTTCCTTAATGTAACCCTTACCCATTTTTTTCATATTTGCCTGCCTGCCTCTGCTCAAGGCAATATTGAAACTGAAACGTAGTGACCGGCAAAGTGATTTGGCCATGAATTAGCCATTCAGTTGATGGTAATTCGGCTACAGAAAGTGAATGGTAACCTTTCCAGTTTCTCAATACGCAGCATTGTATATTTGGCTCCCCTCTGTGCCATTTCTGTCTGTTTATCAGTTAGATTGTATTCTGAAAACAGAGAGGTGGTGTTTATAAAACGCCAGGGCACATAGCCTGCACGCAAAGATTGCAGCGTCCAGCTTAACATCATAATAGAACGTAATTGGGATTGCCCGTGTTGTAACAAGGCCAGATCTTGTTCTAATATGTCGATTGCCGAAGACACAATGTTGCCTAAGGAGTAAATCCTGGAGGTCAAAGTTGTTAACCCATTATCCACTACAGCTAATGCCTTCCCTAAGTTAATACGGTCTATTTCCTGTATTCTTTCTGCGGCCTCCTGTTGGGATATTTTCCAGTTTTCATTATAATAGGCATAAATGCCAGCATATATGAAACGTTTCTGACGTGTTTTCCTTGGGCCTGACAAGAAATCCCTAAGGTCCACATCAGGTGTGAGTAAGGTCAAGTGATGTTTTACTTCTGTGAGTGTTGAGGTCTCTAGCCAATCAAGGCACAACTTCCCAACACTATATGATGTCACTACCCCTGGGTGTTGTCTTTGTACATAGCGTGTATCTGGCCTACTGATACTAAACCCCTCGGTTATACCTAGGAATCTCTGTTGACATGTGTTTGTGTCAATGGGCCAAATCAGCCATTCTGTCCAATTGGGATCTGACCTGTTGTACTGGAGAATGTCATGTAATCCTACCCCTTGTGTAGTTGAATTCTGCCCCCCACCCATCTGTGATGGTGCTGGAAACCCAGGTGTGTTCATTTCCTTGTTCTTGGCTAGTCCAAGACAGGATGTCT
This sequence comes from Calotriton arnoldi, assembly GCA_963921515.1. Classification (NCBI taxonomy): domain Eukaryota; kingdom Metazoa; phylum Chordata; class Amphibia; order Caudata; family Salamandridae; genus Calotriton; species Calotriton arnoldi. The sequence goes on along the minus strand of CAWUFW010001428.1, from coordinate 393,490 downwards.
GTTGCACAGTGTCATTTAGAAATATCATCTGCTGTGGAATGAGGCATGCTCTAAAAAGCGCTTCTGTTCCCTGGACCTGCCAGTCCCTCGAACCCCAAATTGATTTTAAATCTATAGTGTCTTTCCATAGGTCAAAACCTGTGTAGACAACTGGGCCATAAAGGAAGCAGAGTAAATCTGTTTGGTGTTAGTCAACATAATTTTCTGTGCTGATGTTGATGCCACTTTGTAATAAAATGACTTCGGGTCAGATGTATTAAACCCTGAAAAGTATGTGAATTTCTGTGAAAAAGTTTATGAACTACCTTTTGGAGGAGTTGGGCAGTGTTCCCACTGGTGGTATTCAAATACATTTCTCGGTGTTATGGATTTGTGCAAGAAATGATGACCATAATGTTGGTAACAGTACAATGTACCATAGTCTGCAGTACCTTCTAACATTTCATTGTTCGGAAATGCTGCAGTTTTTTCAAAATCAGACATCATATTATTTAGTTTCAGTGTCCCAATCATCACACAATGTACTGGAGGTAATGATATCACTTAAAGAAATTTTAAATACATGTTTAAGCTTTAAAAGTTCAGTCGGACCGAATATATCAAAATCAATCTTGTCCCATACTATACCGTCCAGTATAGGAACTGCTGTGATGTTCACTGAAGACAAGTCTCTTGGTTCACGATGTGAAGACTGGTGTGGCTTTAAAATCAAATTGACTCTTTGGGCTGTAGAGCTCTGCTGGAGATATCGTCCATTAATAAGCATACTAAAAGTTATTGTTAAACCTAGCCAGAAAAGAAAAAATAGAATCCCAGTGATATACCATAGTTCTATCCAAGGTGACACCAGGTAAGTCTTTCTAAAAAAGTGCAAAAAGTCAATGAGTTTCTGTTTGTGTGATTTTTGGGCTGGCGTCGTTTCCGGCTCGCTTGGATCCAGTGAAAACGTATCAAAGTTCATGAAATAGCCAGAAGCAGTTCGATCATTTGTTGGAATTGCATTGGGATTTGTTGAGATTGTATTTTGCTCTTGACGAGGAATGTTGACGTAGACGTCTGTAGTCGGTCTTATTGCAACTTGGTTGTTAAGTTGATTTTCTTCTTGAAGTTGAACTTCTTGTTGAAGTGGAACGAGTTCCATAGCATTGTTGCTTAGTCCTTCATTCCGTACAGGTGGCTCTTCAAACGTGATGAGTCTTTCTGTTTGAACTTCTTGGATTGTAGTAAGAGGAGGGCGTCTGCTACTGTGGAGTCCACGTGGCCTACTGTTTAGTATCGGCCACATAGTGTGGTTTGATTAAGTCGATTGAGACAAATCTTTTCTCCTTTTTCCCGGCAAGAGGCGACAGAAGTACAATTCTTGTGCCTTGGATTGCTAGGACCGGTACATCTGGTCTGTAGGATGGTCCGAATTCTTTCTTGTCTGCAATCTTTTCTCTGACCAGATCCCCGACTTTTGGGATCCAGACAGGTCTTGCCGTTACTACCTTGACTTCCTCAGTGGCGGTCTGTTTTAAGTGGACGTTGCTTTGTTGTGTCCTGGATTCATTTAGATCCTGTGAAACAGCCAAACGATCATGGATATCAAATGGTTTTATCATCCGCCACTGCGCCTTCACAATCAAGATCAGGTACCCACATTCTTGTCCCAAATAGGACCTCTTAAGGAGTGACACCCCCTAGAGAGCTTCTTGGCTGGTTGTTTATTGCTCTTTGGACCCCATAAAGGTGACTGACCCAACTACCGCCCTTGCCTAATACCCTAGCTGTTAAAGATTGCTTTAAGTCACAGTTTTTCCTCTCCACAACCGAATTTCCCTCAGGATGGTACGGAGAGGAGTACCGCAATGCTACGCCCATTCCTTCCATGGCCTCTTTGTAAGCCCGAGAGCTAAATGCCGGGCCCCGGTCAGAATGTAACGTGCCAACTGCGTATGTGCCGATAAAGACTCGCAAATCTTTTATAACAGTTCGAGCGTCAGCCGAGCGCTGAGGCCAGACCCATAGGAATCTAGAGCAGGACTCCACTGCAACCATGATATATTTCTTGGCCCCATCCGATTGTAGGGGTCCGCAGTGGTCCAAATACACACATGTGAGTGGTTTGTCTGATTTTAGTAATGGTATCTGTGCTGGGCGTGTTACGGTGGAGCCTTTCATCTGCTGGCAGATGTCGCACTTTAAGACATAGTCTTTGGTCTGCTTTGTTAACCCTGGCCACCAGTAGCGCTGTTTCAGTAAAGAAATAGTCGCTGTAACGCCTGTATGCGCAGAACCCAAACCCTCGTGTGCTGCTAGAATTAAGCCTTGCCTACGATCCATATTTGGTATTACTCTATCCCCCACTCCAGGAATCTGAGCATATGGAATGTTTTGTGCATCTAACTTGTAGGAGTACTTGAGTGGAATTTTTTTAGGTACTGCTGTGCTGCCTTTGCGTGAAGCATTGACAGTTACCGAAATCTCGCCATCTATTCTCGTTTTTGAACGAGTGATTGCAGCTACGGACATTGTGCGTACAGCCCCCTTTGCGGCTTCATCAGCCTATGAATTCCCTTCAATGTGAACGCCATCACGCTGATGACTCAGTGTATGTATCACGTGAGCCCTTGGTAGTTCGTTTCTCAACTCCACTACCTGTTCCCATAGCATTTTATGCTTAATTGTGCCTCCTTTTGCGTCTTTAAACCCGTTTTGTTCCCAATGATGTAAATATTCATTGTACGACTGTACACAGTAAAAGGAATCACACACAATTAGTGTGGGGAATTCGTGTTCCGTATTTGCCAGTGCCAGTATTAGTGCTTTTAATTCTGCCAACTGAGCCATGCAGTCTCCTAGAGATTGCGTTTTAGTGCAACTTGGATGGAACTTTCCATCGCGCATGCCACCTTTAACGATTGCACACTCTGCGCTGTAAGCTTGCTTACTCCCTATGGCCGGTTGAGCAGATCCGTCAGTGTAAATAATGTATTCATACTGATCTAGAGGCAAAATCTCATTTGGTAAAGGATATTCTTGTTCGTATTGCAGAAATGCTTGTGTTTTTAAACTTGGATCAAATCTTTATTCAACATCCGTTGCAGTAAGAGAATTAGCCCATTGTATCCATCTGGGATGTAAGGCTTTCGCATTTGGAATGCTAGCCTTTGTACAGCCTCTAAGGCTGGTACTGGGGTCACGACTATTATGCACTTTCCCTGAGCCAGAGCTCTTTCTCTTGCTACAGCGGTCTGCACTGCTGTCAGGATTTTTTCTGTTGAAGTGAAACGCATCTCTGCGTTTGTGTACAAGTGTGATTTGTATGCGATTGGTACCGTTTCGCCTTCATTGAAAGTTAAATAAGTGTACCCGCATTGACCCGCTATTACTCGGATCACTAAGTTGCGTACGTTTACACGTGTCTGTAAATGTTTTGAAGCTATCATGTCTTCCTGTAGTGAACGTAGGATATTTGTATGTTCCTGTGTCCAATGTCTGACTGAAAAATCAGGTTTTATTAAGTCGTAGAAAGGTTTTATTCTTTCTGCGTAATCCAAAATGTATGTTCGACCAAAATTTTGGAATCCCAGAATTGATTGTAAATTCTTTAATGGTTTTGGAGGTTGGAGCAGCGCACATTTTTCTAAAAAGTTAGCTGCTAGGCTTTTTCCTTCACTTGACAGCTCATACCCTAAAAATAGGATATTGAGATGGGCAATTTTTGGAAATTAAATTTATAGCCCTCAGAGGCGAATCCCATAATAATGGTGCTCACCCTGGTCAAGTGCCTCGGTAAGTCATCGTCCGTCAGATAAATATCATCCACATAGGACAATGCTTCTTCATCCAAATTTTGGAGTAACTCTGTTACCCTTGCTGAAAACAACCCCGGGCTATTCTTATACCCTTGGGGCAAACGACAAAATTGCCGTTGAGACCCTAGCGCTCAGAATGCGGTCTAATTCCTGCTTTCAGGCGCTATATTTTGGCAGAAAAATCCATTTGAGATATCAAGTGTTGCTTTATATTTTTGTCGCACAATGTTATTCATTAATGCGACACTGTGTGCATTTTGAACTGCAAATGTCTTTGTGCAGGTGTTTAAATGTCTGTAATCTAAAACTAAACGATATGTGTTGTCAGGTTTTTATATGGGGAACAAAGGATTGTTCATAGGTGAAGTGCAATTTTCAATCACCCCCTGGAATTCTAGTTGATCTAGGATCTCCCTGACTTGTTTTTTAGCTTCCTGCAATATAGGGTATTGTCTTTGAGCATTTGGGGAAACTTTTAACTGGATCACGTGGTGGGTTGAATCCTCATCCCAACCAGCATGATTTTTGTACAATGCTGGAGCTAGGGCAACCGCCCACTCCTGCGCATATGCATGTTTTAAATGTATGGGAACGAGGTCGGAAAATGCTGGAAAAATTACCTTTTCTCCCTTAGGGCACTCCATGACAAATGCTGGCAGCCAGTCTTGCTCTGCTAATAGGATGTCATATCCAGATGACAGATTTTTCCAAAATAGACCTTTAACTTTCCTGGGGTTGTCCCCCTCCATCCGAAGTGTTATCTCATGTAACTTATGTGGGACACTTACCCGAGTATCAGGTGTTTCCACCGTGATATACTCACTCAACTCCGCTGTCACCAGAAATTCCTTCAGGTTCCGGCGAGCTATTGTTACTTCTGTCGCGCTGTCTAGCATCGTCAGAGCCCATTCCCCGTTCAGAAGCTGTGTCCTCAGAATTCTGGGCATGTCTGATCTTGAGACCTGCTACCTTCTTCTTTTTTAATTGAGGTTTTTGTTTTTGTTTATCTTCTTTTTTAGGTGCATAGTCCGCAGCGTGTTGCGTGTCTCTGGACTTTGTATGCTCCTCTTGTCTGTGTTCTGACCGTCCTTCCCTCTCGGAGTTTTTTGATGAACCCTGAAAGGAACGAGAGAAACATGTATCAGTATCCTGATACCTGTCAGGTTTTTTAATATTATCCCTATTCCTGAAGTTATACCTCCTTTCAGAGGGCTCCTGTTGAGGAGACCTACCTCTGGATTGAGATCTGCTGTCTTTAGACTTTTGTTGTTTTTTATTTTCCCACTTCTTTTTAGAAGAAGTAGGTGTCTGCTTTGTAGTGTCCTTTTCAGGACTGCCCACCATTTGTAGTTTTAATGCTTTCCCACCTAGACTGTCTCTGCCTAGTTCTGCATATGCAGTTTCAATTATTTTGGGTAGTTCCTGTGGTTGATCTACTGGACTGAACTCCCTTAGGCGTTGGCGGATCGCCACTGAAGCTGCTTCCCCCTTAATGTTAGCTAGTATTATGGCTGATACCTGTTCGTAGTTACCTAGTAACTTCATCCCTAAGTTAAGGGCAGGCTCTGCTCCGTACTCATTTTGTATCTGTCTCAATACGTCAGGTACTACTGCTAATGACGGGATACCATGTGTTCTGGTATATATGGCAGCAAAGACTGTACCCCAAGAGGTGCAGTCCTCTATTTGTGGTGTGATCCCCATGGGCAAACAGATTGTTAGTATTCTGTGTTTATCACAGGTGGTAGTATTCGGGAATACCGCCTCAAGCTGAGTTATTTTCTGAGCTATCCAGAATGGTATTTGTTCGCGTTTTGCGGGCATTTTGCCCATTACCGCGTGTAATGTTTGAGGAGTAATCTTATTTCCTGTACCCTGAGCTGGAGTACTATTTGCTGCACCTGTTGCAGGTTGGATTGTTAACGTCCTCATGACAAATTGTGTCAGGTTTCTGTAGATTTTAATTAAATCTGTGTGTTGTATGAGTAAGTCTGGCTGTGGCATTGTGCCAATGTCAGGATGCGGTGTGTAAGCCGCTAGTATCGGCCATGTGGCTCCGTCTCCTCCGAGTGGGCCTAATCTTACTCTTTCTCGTACGTGGGGTAGGGCGCCATTAAACCAGTAATAATGTTCCTGGTAAGTGAGTGGAATCTCTATGTCCTCAAATGGACAATATTCCCGTGGTGCATCTCCTTCTATATAGTAGTGAAATGTCTTTGTTATTGCATTTGCTGCTGGGAGTGTAACTCATGAATAGAACACCTCTGTTTTGTTTGATTCGTGTGCCTCAATCACGAAAACTACAATGCCTCCCTTAGCTTGTAAACGATTTTCTAATAGTCTTATGGTGATTGTCCTTCTGAATTTTGGTGCAATCTGTATTGCATTCTCAGGATCTTCGTCCTCCTCTGACAGCGGCAGCGGCATTCGTACTGGATCTAAGACCGCGGTAGTCATCGTGTATAGAACACAGACTAATGTTTTAAAGAAACTATGATAAGGTTTTAGGCACAATTTTAGGAACACTATGTCCTTTCAAGCTTGAATAACCAACAGCCAATAAATAGTATTTTAGTACTACTCAGCTGCAGCGGATTTTGTGCCCACCCACTCCAGACGTCTCTGGGGTTTTTTGAGTAGGTTCTCTGAGAATAGCATGACTGAACTACTCAGATTCTACTGTTAAATAAGTACCCAACCAACGTTGGTGGCGCCATGTCGTGTAGTTCCTATAGTACCCATGCAGGACCTGCGCGTTTGGATAACATAAACTGCGGGCTTGGTGGCAGACTGGCTCTGTGCACCCCCACCGCGTATGTTAGCCGGATTTGCATTAGCTAGCTCACAGTGCCACTAGAATCTCCTCTTATCGGGGAGAGATTAGTTTCTGGCAACCTTAGATCATGACAACCCTGATCCCTCAGAATCGTGGAAACAATGTACTACTTTTCTCTCAGTCACTCGTGCTTACTTGTTCGGTTTGTCTCAGAGAGTTACACAGAATAAACAGTCTGGGTGTTTCAATAAGTATTTATTGAACAGTTGTTACTCTAGTGTAAAATATATGTGCTGCAGCAGCCAGCAGACAATAGCAGAGATATATTATCAGCAGTACGATAAAAGTGAAAGGATAGTACAGTTCTACCATATTGCAATAATAATGGTTATATACATGAATATATTAAATGCATTATAAAAGTGCGCGTACTCCTACGAGGCCTAACTAGATGTACCTAAGTGTACCTAGCATGTGTGTAGGTCTAAAAGCCTAAGAGCCAAGAATCCTTCTAGGATTTAGTCGAACCCCATTTCCTGAATAGAGAGAGTGTGGGACCCCGTCCTGGTCTCGAGTTGGACACCCCGCAAGGGCTGTATTAGACCGCTGTCAGCTGGAGCGACTGCATGCAGGAGCCTCAGCGTCTCTGGTCAGTGTGTCAGCATGGAAGTCTCGGTTCCCTCTATCTTACTGTGGCAAGATGTGGTGTATTTATACCCTAAAGTGTCTCGTCCCTCAGTATGGTTTGTATTGGTCTTTGTTAGACATGAGGAAGACGTCAGGGGTGAACTTTGTACATACATATTATGCGGGAAATGTAGCTGGTGAATGCTCATGCATAATTTATGAGTACATTGTAGGCCTGTGTTCGGGAAAAACCCTGCAGTGTTCTAACCACAGACTAGATAACGTTCAACCCTCAGAGTTCGTTGTGTACTGTAGGGAACTAATGTAGGTGAAAGATCCTGCCTATATTAGGGCATAGGAGATCATGACTATAATAGGGCATAGACGATTATGACCATAATAGGGCATATACGATTATGACCATAATAGGGCATATACGATTATGACCATATACGGCATATATGAACGTGTCTATATTAGGGCCTCTATACGAAACGTAACCTGTGAAAACCTGTTTGAAAGGAAAGGTGCCACCGTAGGACATTGATTGGGTAAAGATTGACAGATTGACCCAAGAGCCTAAATAAATGATTCATGCGTTTTATGAAAGGTTGTTGCAGGCTTTCAAACAGTATAGTGAAGTGGACACCTTATAGCCCAAGAATATGGGACAGTTTCTATCACGATTTGTGTCAGGATTGGGACCCGAAATTAGCATGATGATAAAGCAGCATTTAATCTGTTGGCAGATTAAATCTGTCAACGAAATTCTACTGCTGTGACAAAATTGAAATGAAGCACAAAAAGCTGAAAGAGAAGTTGATGGTGGCGCAGATGAAAGCTGCTCAGAGAGGTCAGGGACAGCCTTATGTAGGGATTACTGCTTAGGAGTTCACCAGTCTGGGACTCAGATGCAACAGAATGGAGGATTTCAGGGACAAGGAAGTGGAAGAGGTATTCCTGTAGACCCCCAAGACAGGAGTTGATATTGCCACATTAAAGAAGTCAAATCCATGCCACCTCTTTAACCAGTTGGGACACTGGAAGCGCAAAGGTCATTTAAATCCTTCAAATCAAGAACACAATGAAGGGATATGCCAACCTCACGATTATATTGCGAAGAAGTGCCTGTGAAAATAGAGACAATTGAGGATAATCATCAATTTGTGTTGTGTGATTCTAGCCCTGTGTGTCTATTAGGACGTGACCTGCTGTGCAAGTTAAATTGCACTATATTGTGCTCACCAAATGGCATTGAGCTTCAGACAAACAATGAAGACATTGCCTTTCAACTGTTATATGGCCATTAGGGTCATTGTCGATATTGCTAAGTTAGCATGAGCACGGCTGCCATGATGCTGCTTTTGCACACGTTACTACATGACTTTGTTGTGCAAGACTCTGTTTGTGCCTTTCACATGAGAACTGTCTGCTTTTTGCGTTCCCTGCCTGCTCTTGGAGTTTAGTCTGAACACGATGTGCAAGGTAGATAAACAATGCTCCTTGTTATTCTGTTCTGGTCAGTTCCTACCATCTAGACAAAACATGCTAACACAGCTGCAATACTGGAAGCTCGTGCTTTGATATTACAGGGATGCATGTTGTTCTGACACACACTTGGAGAGGGTCCTTTCCAGGGAGAAGAGCTATGCGGTTCCTATGATGTAAAGCTTCCATCTAGGCACTAAGGTAGGGGGTCTGCTGACAAAGCCCAGAGATCTTCTGTTATATAATAAACATCACTTTACCAAGGGGAGGGTGGTTAGGCCTTATAGTCCTTTTTCCACTGTCTATATATAAAGACATCCCCCTTTATATTCTATGGAATTGTAACAATGCTAATTGTTCTAAGTTTATGCATTTTGCTGCTGGTAGTGGCTCGTATACTGCATTATAGAGCACGATAGTTAAAATAAACATTTTGAACTATAACAGTGACTCTGACCATTCTTATTGTGGACAAGTACGAGTGAGCGAGCGAAAGGGTATGTCTTGCTACCGCGATTCCTGAGAGAGTCGGGAGTGCTGTGTTCTGGGTTTTCTAATCATTTGTAGCTTCGTGATTTTGGAGGAGAACGAATGAGACACTATAGCTAGTCGGTTTTGGGATTTTGGGTACTAAGGTGGTAGGTTGGTACACCCCTATACACCGAGGTCCTGTTTTCCTGCGCATAGTTCTGTGTAGGTGCAGAATCCCCGCAACATGGCGCCGCCAACGTGTGGTCTGGTTCTTATCTGCGAGACTCTTGAGTAGTGCTAGTGCTTGTCCACAATCGCCTCACATCTGTTTCCGGAGACGGTTGTGACGGTGTAACCTCCTATACTGATGTTTTATAGGTTCTTTCAAGCTTGAATTTTAAAAGGTTCCTTCTCTTTCTTATTAATCCGTTATTGCGCTGCCGCCTTTGGTTGTTATTTCTTTGTTATTCATTATGGCGGTTGCCATAGCACTGACTAATCGGGCTGCAGTCACAACTTATTTGACTCAAAATGGGGTCCCTAATGCCAGTGTTGCGTTTATTTTTGTTGTAGAAGTGGATGCAGCTTACCGCTTTGAGGTGTTTTATTCTTGGGTCACCTTTCCGGCGGTAGATGGAGCAGATAATTTGTTTCACAAATATACTGCAACGGCCCTTCCTCAGATTTATCAGCCTTATAGGGCTCTCGAAGTTCCGCTAACGGCTTGGCAACACCAAATATGGTTTAATGGCGCCCTTCCTCACCCAATAACGCCGGTCCGTTTAGGCCCTTTATCGATAGATGGGGCCACGTGGCCCGTGTTGGCTGGGTAATGGTATACCCCACACCCACGTTATCTAACTGCTACAATCGCAGAACTCCGCGTATTACATACTCCATTAATACGTATACATAGAGCTGTTATACAGTTCATGTCGCGCAACTTCCACGTGGGACCACCTGGCGTTGCTGCGCAACCAGCTGAACCTGGTGGTGTATTCATCAGTCCTCGTATGGTTAATTCAGTGATGGGTAAGCTTCCACAGAATAAGGATGAATTTCCTTATTGGCTTGCTGAAAAATTTGGACAAATCGAGGCTGGTTTTCTGAATACTACTCCTGTGGAGAAACACAGGATCCTAACCATAAGTTTACCTAAAGACTTAGTTCCCGAATTAGCTGATTGTAACACTTGGGGTAAGGTGTTTGCAGCGGTATATTCGATGTGTTTTGGCACCCCCTCAATGACTGTACTCCCTTCCGTGATAAAGCGTATTCAGGATGAACACGGAGCTGAAGCGGCTCTGGAGTTGGGGATGAGACTGGTGGGGGTGTTCGACGTGGTTGCTGATATGATCCTTGCTAACGTTAAGGGTGATGCTGTAAGCTTACAAGTGGCTAACCGCTTGGAGGCTGTGGCAGATGCAGACAAGCCGCGCAAATTACCGAAGATTATTGCTAAGGCTTATAAAACATTAGGCCGCAATAGTCTGGGAGTTAAGCCTTTTACTCAAACGCAGACGCAATCTCAAACTCAACAAAAAGCCCAGACTGATAAAGATGGGCGCCCGCTCTTTCCTGAAAAGAACTGCGGAAATAAAAAACAGGGGCAGCAACAGCAGAAGCAAGGTTTGCGTGCTGGTTCACCGACACCTGAGTCTTCTGAGCATACGTATGACTTTATGAAAATTAAGACTCCTGATAGATTTCAGGCCCCTGATCAGCGCTCTCCTTGTTCTTTACAGGACACATCGACTCTCAAGTCGGTGGTGGGGAACGCCAGGATCGTGCCAAAGGTCCGACCAAACAACAGGGACGAGATCTACCTCGACAGTTTGACGTTAAAGCCAAACAAGAGGAACTGCCTCGTTTTCGACCCCCGTATCAGAAGAAAAAAGTTGCCGCTTTAACAGCGAAGTATGCCTCAGATGGTGAGAACTCGACTCCTAGACTGGACATGGGCAGTGACTCTGCTCGACAGCGCAGCGGAGGTTACCATATTGCGGGAGGCACTGCGTCCCTGTCTGGAGGCGACAGCAACTGATACATTCATTACAGTAGAAACAGCAGATACCCGGGTTGCCCTACCGGATAGACTCTATGAGATTGTCTTCCAAATTGAAGGTGATATACAGCGTCCAATCAGAGCGGTTTTCTGGGAAAATCTCACCTCCTCATACGCCATTTTTTTGGCGGAGGCAGATTGGCCTCCACCCTTTGGGCTAGCCGGTTCTAGGGGGGAGGACGTGATACTTCTGAGTTTTTCACGTTACGTCCCTGAGGAACATGCAAAGGCTTACGCAGCTGAGTGGGCTTTGGCCCTTGCCCCAGCGGTGTACCGTAATCAGGTGGGCTGGGATATTGATTCACCGGCACATGAAATACCATTACGGTCTATGCCACGGCCACAACCGCAATATCCAATCAGACGTGAGGCTAAGGCTCACGTTTGTGACATTCTAACTCAGTTGGAGTATCAAGGAGTAATTGAATCCTGTGTATCACCAATGAATAATCCTCTTTTTCCGATATCAAAACCTGACGGTTCATATCGCATTGTATTGGGTTATCGAAATTTGAATAGTCATTGTCGCACTTTTGCAGTGCAAAACACACACAGCTCTGCGCTGGTGAACAGCCTTGTTCGTAAAAAATATAAAACTACACTGGACATATCCAATATCCAATGGTTTCTACAGTCATGATCTGGCTCCTGAGAGCCGTGACTTGACAGCATTCACCGCCGTCGGAAATCAGAAAAAATTTACGCGCTTGCCTATGGGGTATAAAAACAGCCCCGGGGCTTTTGCTGCGCGTGTTGGTGTCTTTGTTGCACGACATGGATCCAGATGCGTTCTCGTACGTTGATGATATTTATCTGACGGACGACAAACTAATGCCGCATCTTGTCCGAGTCGACCGCATCATTTTATCGTTTGCCGACTATGGATACAAATTCAATTTTGCAAAATCACACATCGCTCATTTGGCGGTGCTCTTTTTGGGCTATGAGCTCAATAATGAAGGTAGGGGGTTAGCCCCCCACTTTCTGGAGAAATGTGCACAATTGCAACCTCCCTCTACGCTGAAGAAACTTCAGTCTTTGCTGGGATTTTTGAATTTCGGGAGGACATGCATTCCCGATTATGCCCAGCGTATCAAACCGCTTTATGCGTTGATACAACCAACATATTCTTCTGCCAGCTGGCTTCTGGAACATACCACTACCCTACAATCTTTGCAATCTGATATGCTTGCAACTAACTACTTGTTGATGCGTGATAACACCACAAACCTGGTGATACGTATAGTGCCAGGGAAGGTGGGTTTCACCTACTTGACGTTCAATGAGGGGGACACAGTACCAATTGCATACAAATCACATTTGTACACGGCGGCAGAAATGCATTTTTCGAATGTTTAAATTTTTTTGACAGCGGTCCAAATGGCGATTCTGAAAGAATGCTCACTGGCGCAAGGAAAACGCAGTCTTATGGTCACGCCTTTCCCTGCCTTAGAAGCAGTGACTAAGGCAAGTGTACCCAACTCTAAGGAACTACATCCCTGTTGGATACAATGGGCTACTTCTTTGACATCATCTGATGTCACGTTTATCTTTGACCCTGCACTTCAGACACAGGAGTTTTTACAGTATGAACACGTTCATCCTCCTCCGTTGTCGTTGCTTCCTTTAGATGAGTACAAATGTATCATTTATACCGATGGCTCGGCTCAACTGGCCACCGGCTCCAAACATGCTTATTCAGCGGCTTGCGCTATTGTGGCTGGTTGGATTGTCAATGGAGAATTTCAGTCTTCCATAGTGCATATTCAGGCACTTGGGGACTGTACAGCACAACTGGCGGAGCTGCGTGCTCTTGTTCTAGCCCTTGAGTTTGCCGACCCTAATGTGAATACTCTCATTGTATGCGATTCATATTACTGTGTTCAATCTTTTAATGACAACTTATTCTTTTGGTCTCGGAATGACTACCGAGACTCTTAATGTTATGTTATGTTAAAAACTTTTATATAGCGCACGTACACCAAACGGTTTCATGGCGCTGATAGGGCAGAGAGGTGCTGGCGGAAAACTGAGGTTAGATGTCGTATGATTGGGCAAACAATCGAGTCTTAAGCAATTTTCTGAACTGTGCATAGGACGTAACCAATCTCATCTCCACAGGGAGAGAGTTCCAGAATTGTGGGGCCAAAACAGTAAATCTAGAGCCTCCGTGCTTCTTACGTTTAAAAGAAGGAATGACTAATAAGTTTGAGGAGGAGGAGCGCAAGTCCCGGGAGGGAATATAACATTGAATCCCAGAAGAGATAAAAGCAGGGCTTTTGCCGTGAAGAGCTTTAAAGATGGTGCAACCAGCTTGAACACACACCTCTTGGCCACAGGAAGCCAGTGTAGTTTTTTCATAATAGGTGTCACATGCTGCCACTTAGGTTGGTGAAAGATGAGTCTGGCAGCTTGGTTCTGAACCAACTGGAGACGTCTCAGTTGATAAGCGGGGATGCCATAGTACAGCGAATTGGCATAGTCCAGTCGGGAGATAACCAAGGCTAAGATAACCAGGGTTAGAGCTTCCCTAGACAGATATCTGCTAATCTTCCTTATTCTCCGCAGTTGGACTCTTAAGGCAGCGCAATTAAGCATAAAGCGCTTTGGGTTCGAGTGGCAGACCGTAAACAACGTCTGCCCCTCACGCAAGTTATCCATACTCTTGGCCATCAGCGTGTGGGAGCACATGCTCTTGGTAATTCTTTGGCTGACGAAGAGGCCAAATCTGCAGTAGCCACATGTTCCGTAGCAGCAGTTACAAGGTCCATGACTAAAATAGATAATGATATTTTGGCAGCGGTGGCTGCTACGGGGGAGGGAACTGCTTATCCTCAGGGTTTCCCTTCGAAATATTCTTATCATATATCTCCCGAACAAGTTCCTTATGCTAAGATTCCATCGGTTGGGGATCGGCTGATTCCCAACATGGACCGCAGACTTCCTTTGATCAAAGCTGCACACGAGGGCATGGCTTCTGCAGATGCCGGGGTGTCTGCGACAGTCTCGATTTTACAGCAACGTTATTGGTGGCGTGGTTTATATAAACAAACCCGTAATTATGTGCTTTCTTATGACATTTGTCAACAAATTAAACCGTCTACGGTCACACGCCCACCACAGACACAGCTATGTATCTCCAATCAACCGTTTGGCTGTGTATATCTTGATCACTGCGGTACTTTCTCTTCTGATACTGCGTATAAATACATTTTTGTTGCAGTTGATTCGTGCACTAGATTCCTTTGGGTTTGGCCACAACGCAGGGCTGATGCTCAAAATGTCATCAGGGATTTGCGTTTCTTTGTCGGCATGTTTGCCTGTGGCACCATCCATTCAGACCAAGGTCCAGAGTTCACCTCTAAGGCGTACAAGGACACGATGAAGTCGATGGGGGTGCTGGTGCAGTTTTCGTCTCCATACAGTCCTGAGGGCAACTCTATTGTGGAGCGAGTGAACCGCGACTTAAAGCAATCTTCGACAGCTAGAGTATTAGGTACTGGCAGGAACTGGCTGGCCTTTTGTATGGAGTTCAACGTGCACTTAATAATCTCCCTAGAAGATCTCTGGGTGGGCGGACCCCCTACAAACTGCTCTTTGGCATTAACATTTTGTGCCTGACCTTGATGGTCTAGACGTTGTGGCGGCTGCTGCAACCTTTGACGTAGATAATCATTCTACTATGTTACAGGACCTACAAAAGACCCGTGACAGCTACGCAACTGAACATTTACCCTCTTCCAATGACACATCGATGCTGATTCCAGTCACCGGCTGGCTTCCTAAGATTGGAGATCTGGTACGAGAAAAGCTGGAGAACAAGAAAGAATTTGGTCCCTCTTATCGTGCACCAGTCCCGGTTCTTGGATTGAAGGGTACTCATACAGTGATATTACCACCTTTACCTGGCCGTAAAGACAACAGATATATTTCAGTGGACAATGTCAAGTTACACCGTCTGGCCGATTCTGAATAGTGTAACTCCTGCTGTTTCCTGCAACGCTATCATAATGAATCCGGTGCATTCGTCCACTTCAACTCATCCTCGTGTTACAGACGGTGACATGGAAACTACTATTGACCTTTCACCTGTCCCCCACCTCCCTGTTCCACTGCAGACGTCGAGTATACTTATCCTGCGGAAGAGTACCAGAGTGAAGTGCTGAGCAGTCCACGTCAACATCGAACTGATACCGCCCTACCACCTTTGATGGGTATGGGTGCAAGCGGTTATTTTGGGGACCGTCCGAGCTTCTCCTATGACTCTTTCTCCTCGTCTTCTACGTTGGCACTTCCACCGACAAAAATAAGTATTTTCATCTCTTGGTTTAAAAATACTTACTTGGTACCACCCTGGACCTACATCTGGCTGGTACTTATCCTGATTTTCCTCTTCATGTCAATAGGATTTGTGACTGTCTTTTTCTTACTCATCAATGGTCATTACCTGCCAGAACGCTCTCCTGTGAAATTGGTCGATGGAATTCTGGCCCCTCATACATCGTCCCATATAATGAAACGAGATCAGGCCCTTGTGAACATTTCAGCTTTCCCAGTTGCAGATGGCATCGTTTGGGATAAAGCAGCTTTCGAAATCCATTGTCCGACGGAAGTCCTCAACGTACCATACGTGTTTTGCGTTTCTTTAGGAGACGTGGTGACACCGGACATACATTCCGACGATTGGGATGTACAAGCAGTACATTCATTGTTTTCGGATTTAAAGTATTATGCTGCTTTTGATGCTGAAGATTTGTACTTGAATTCTGCCAATTATGCTGATCTCTTCTGTTATCAACAGTATGGGCATCACAAAACAAACACGTTACATCCTGTTTTTAATTACACACAGTGGGAACATTGCCCAACTCCTTTACAGGGGAGTTCTAAAGCACTTAGGGATAAGTTTACCTATTTCACGGATTATGACATGTCCAATCCTGAATCCTATTTCTTTAAATTGCATTTTTCATCGCAATCTAAATTTATCCTGACCCACACTAAATTGATCTATTCCAATTCCTTTAGATCTGAATTGGCCTCACAGGGTTATGATCACTGGAGTGCTAGCATTGATTTAAAAACAATATGGGGCACTAAGGATTGGCAGGTTCAGGGAACTGAGGCTTTACATCGTGACTGCCTAATACCTGCACAAATGTTATTTTTAAATGATGCAGTATATCAAACTACTTGCATGGGCTTAGCAACTGCAAAAAATTTAAATAATCCGTCCATTCCTTCTTTGGCTGAATACGATAATTGGCGTACACACACAAATTATTCAATAGAGGTTTTACAAACTCTTTTTCGAAATGGCACTTTCAATGCTTCTGGTGTTGACCCTAACGGTTGGCTGCTGTGGTAAACCAGTTCAAATTCATGCCAACTGCGTTTTTATAATATAACGCCTGGTTTTACACAGGCTAGACTGGATCCACGTTTTTCGCACTCATATTCAGTCACAACTTATTCGGTGGGTAAATTGTGCCAACAATGGTTGGAACACTCTACGTTGTCCTCCGTTAAAAAACACTTGTCTCATTTGTCGAGTGACATCAATTTGGGTTATTTTCTTCTAGGTCCTAGGACCCCGAGAACGAAAAGATTTTTCTATGCTGTTTACAATGAAATATGGAAATTATCGCAATTGGAGGCAGCATTTCATCTGCGACAGATTGACAAAACAAATTTGGAAAAAGTTCTTGCAGTGGTCGACAATAGCATTAACACACTGTCTTCACGCATTTATACCTTGGATAATATTGTTTCATCTGTTATTGATATTGTGCAGACTGATGTATCTGTGTTATATCATGGTCAAAATCAATTACATTCTTGTTTCATAAAAATAACATAAAAGAGACCAGTTAAAAGGAGATAAAAAGGAGAAACGAAAATATGCGACACCCAATGGCCATAAAAAATGTGCAAGGAAACAGTCAAATCAATTACGATCAGTATTGCAGTTTGCATGGACGTTATAAACTCTTAAAATGGGTAAAGTACCTTGGGATTATTTGAATGCTTCCGCTTTGTTTTTGCCATTTAATTTAACTGATAAACAGCGGTTTATGTCCATGAAAGATGCTTCATACACATTATTACACATTGAACAGTTAGAACATTTGCCGTTCTCTGTGGCGGAGACAGATTCAGCCGTGTGGTTAATACATGGGGTTATCTCTCTCCCTTTCTTGCTGTTTCAATTTAAATCTTGCATGAAACATTTCCCGATTGGCCGCTTTGAACCCCTGTGTAGTACGTTTCTCCATGAGTTATGGTCCCTACCTTTCACTTATAGATGTCATCGTGATGATAAGGAAGTTTTCCTAACAGGGGAGAATTGCGATTTCACAGTGGGATAGTCCCTAGTTTGCAAACATGTTAAATTGCACGGCGCTTGTAATGTATCCGCACCTAATCTTGCTTGCTTTTTAAAAGGGAGTCCCGTCCCAGCAATAATTCCGCTTTTACTTTGCCTACTAACAGCAGTTATCTTATTTTGAATAACCACGACTGCTGTGGTTTACGGGCAGGAATCCCGTATATAGTAACAGTTTCACAACGTGTTACTTCTTGTAGCAATGTGCTTTTTCCGCCCCGCATGAGAAAGTAGATATCTCCATTTGGCCTTCCATTCCGACTTTGAAAACAGATTTCAACAAATTAAGCAGGCTCAAAGCGCTATTGTTTCAACAAGATGTGGTTCTCACTTCAGCACGAGAGACCTTCGAATTACAGGTGGCTAGAACTTCGAGCGAGATTCAGTCACTTCTGAACACGAATCTCCCACTTCATTTTGGGGAGCTGATACATCAAATATTTAATGCGTCTGACACCGAAGGCCTTGCACATTTTTTTAAACTGGTGGGATCCGGCCTTGTGACTTCTTTTCAGACGATATTTGAAGTAATACCGGCCTTTATTCATTCTATTTTTTCCAGCGTCTTCGGTGGATTCCCATTAATACTGGCGTTAGCTGGTGGAATCCTGCTGCTTCTGTTCCTGCTATGCAATGGCTGCTCATCTTGTGGTACTGCACAGGCCAGGCCAATTGCAACTGTACCGTGACCGAATGCAACAACTTTTTGGATGCTTACCATTAGCGACGCTTAGCGTGAGTTATGGACTAACTTTTCGCTTTGCCTACTTTACTTGCGTGCAACCTGTGTTCTACTGTCAGCGATGCCCCTTCTACTGGGCTTTGGATTTGTGCCTCTCCAATACGTCATGTTCGGACCCGGATTATGACCAGTTAATGGGTCCCTTAGTGGCCCATGACCAGGCCTGTTCCAGGAATGGACGTATGGCGTGTGCGGCTGCACTTGGAGTATTGGTAGAATGGGATATCTGTGCGGCTGCGCAGAACCTATTGCAACGGAGCTTTATTGAATATCACGCAAGTTGCCCAGATATGCTCTTGGAGGCGTCGGATTACAAGAATCACGTTTGTTCCTTCGGCCTACTTGATTGGATGGCATCCCTCTTTGCTGCTAATGACAGGGATGACCTTTTGGAACGCATTGCATTGACAGGGTCACGTGCTTTCATGGATACACCACCTCCATGTTAGTCACGTTTTTCGTGCAACGATACATTTTTAACAACTTTAAATCTTTTTCCAATCTGGTTTTTTCATGCGTATTTGAACTCTGCTTACCCTTGAAATCTGTTTTGGTCCTTTGTCTATATGCTACGACCTTACCAAGGGGAGGGTGTTATATGGCCATTAGGGTCATTGTCGACATTGCTAAGTTAGCATGAGCACTGCTGCCATGATGCTGCTTTTGCGCACGTTACTACATGACTTTGTTGTGCAAGACTCTGTTTGTGCCTTTCACATGAGAACTGTCTGCTTTCTGCGTTCCCTGCCTGCTCTTGGAGTTTAGTCTGAACACAATGTTGTTATTCTGTTCTGGTCAGTTCCTACCATCTAGACAAAACATGCTAACACAGCTGCAATACTGGAAGCTCGTGCTTTGATATTACAGGGATGCATGTTGTTCTGACACACACTTGGAGAGGGTCCTTTCCAGGGAGAAGAGCTATGCGGTTCCTATGATGTAAAGCTTCCATCTAGGCACTAAGGTAGGGGGTCTGCTGACAAAGCCCACAGATCTTCTGTTATATAACAAACATCACTTTACCAAGGAGAGGGTGGTTAGGCCTTATAGTCCTTTTTCCACTGTCTATATATAATGACATCCCCCTTTATATTCTATGGAATTGTAACAATGCTAATTGTTCTAAGTTTATGCATTTCGCTGCTGGTAGTGGCTCATATACTGCATTATAGAGCACGATAGTTAAAATAAACATTTCGAACTATAACAGTGACTCTGACCATTCTTATTGTGGATAAGTACGAGTGAGCGAGCGAAAGGGTATGTCTTGCTACCGCGATTCGTGAGAGAGTTGGGAGTGTTGTGTTCTGGGTTGTCTAATCATTTATAGCTTCGTAATTTTGGAGGAGAACGAATGAGACACTATAGCTAGTCGGTTTTGGGATTTTGGGTACTAAGGTGGTAGGTTGGTACACCCCTATACACCGAGGTCCTGTTTTCCTGCGCATAGTTCTGTGTAGGTGCAGAATCCCAGCAACAAAACTTGTGAATCACAATCTATGTACCACACTGTTCCCCATGTTAACAGTCGAAGACTTACCGTTAGCTTTCAGAGATACTGTGAAAGATCTAGTGTGGGATTTCTCTGGAAAGGAGATTGGACTCATCCGAGGAGTTGAGCCAGTCTGTATCCAGCTTAAGCCAAATGCTGAATATCCAAGAACGAAGCAAGAGAAATAATAGCGACTGCACTCCTTCCCTTGTACCTTTTAAGTTTTTGCTAATTGCCAAATGAATGCGTGCAAAACAGCGCCGTGTATCATCCCACCACAGCATATCATAGATACTGCCACAAGTGCCTTAATTCGCGCACCCAGCTGCTGCACTGCTTGAAGAAGAAAGATACCAAAATGAACCATATCATCCATAGTAATCCAATTAATCCATGGTGAACCATCCGGTAAACTATATATTAATCCATATCTTCATGTAATTATAGAATCACTCCGGAGACAGCAATTTGACCAGAATGCTTTATTCGTGCATATTCAAATGCCTTCTGTCGCCCATCAAGGCTTTTACATTGGCACGTGCTGTCAATCAAATTTCGATGCAGACACATATACTAACCCAATGTATATCCAAGAACGCCACAGTATAACTTGATGCCTGAGACAGTTGCTGGAATTACGCCTGTAATCAAGACTATGAGTGAGCAAGGTATTCTGAAGGAGATCCTAGGGAGTCCATGTGTATGTAACTCACCTATTACGGGGTTGCTGAAGTCAAACGGCAAATATTGCATCCTACAGGATCTCTGAAAGGTAAACAACATAGTGGTTCCTTGTTGTCCAGTGGTACCAAATCCATCTGTGAGATTGTTTCAGATTCCATGTGAAGCCGAATGGTTCACTGTTATTGATCTTTGACTGGCATTTTTCTCCATTCCCCTCCATGAGGAAAGCCAATTTTTGTTTGCATTCCGGCTAGGGAATCCTGTTTTAACGTGGTGCCGTGTCCCACAACGGTATACGGAGAGTCCTTCCATTTTCAACCAGATCTTGAAAAAGAATCTGGAATCTTTGGTCATGCCCTGCAATTTTGTCCTGGTACAGTATATAGACAACCTGCTGGTTGCATAGAATACTCGTGATGCCTGCAAAACTGATACAATTGCCTTATTGAACCATCTGGCTGAGAATGGACATAAAGTGTTCCCAAGCAAGTTGCAGTACTGTATGACAGAAGTTCTTTATTCAGAAATCACGTTGTGAAGGGGGCGAGAAATGTGCCACAAGAAAGAATCTCGGCAATTATGCAAATGAATCTGCCTCGTACATAGAAGGAAGTCAGGATGTTCCTGGGAATGGTGGGCTACTGTCGCCAGTGGATACCCAACTTTTCCCTAATGGCCAAGCCTTTAATGAGGCTGACACACAAGGATGTGTCTGATCCGGTGCCTTGGGACAATGATTGCTTGAAAGCTGAGAGAAAGCCTCTGTCGCACTCCTGCTTTAGGAAAGCCTGATTAAAACAAAGCGTTTTTGCTCTTCTGTGGTGAACGAGAAGGTTGTGTGCTCTCAGTATTGACACAGACTCATGGAAGTGTCCGTAGACCAGTGGCTTATTTCTCTGCTACTTTAGATCCAGTAACATCCACGTTTTCCCGGATGTCTCAAATCCGTTGCTGCAACAGATGTCAGCATAGAGAGATGCGAGAGCATCATAATGGGTCACCCCTTGACTGTATAGTTCCTCACTCTGTGGAGATTTTGTTGACGAGAACTCGTACTTGACCATTGGTCGGCTCAGTAGGTATGAGCAGGTAATTTTAGCTGCAGAGAATGTGTCTCTGAAAAGATGCACGGTCTTAAAACCTGCTACACTACTACCCTTGCCGGATTGTGATATGGATGAGATTGAAATAGACCATCACTGTCTTGATATCACGGACCTATGCACGAAACCCCATCCTGATATTTCAGATGAACTCTTGCCTGAACCTGATTATACCCTATTTGTTGATGACTCTTGTCTTAAAGACAAGGAGGGAAATTTGAGGGCTGCTTATGCTGTCTGTACAGTTTCAGGCGTGGTCAAAGGTTCCTGGCCCCTAGGAGTATTCTCCCCTCAGGTAACAGAACTGATTGCCCTTACAGAGCATGCTGTGTTTCAGACCAGCTAAAGGTGACAATTTTCACCGTTAGCCTATATGGGTTCGGCGTAGTCCATGATTTTGGACAGCTTTGGTCTCAGAAGGGATACATGACCTCATCAGAGTCCCTGAGCCGCCATGAAGAAAATGTGAGAAAACTTTTGGAAACTCTTCAGATACCAGCACAAGTTGCTGTTGTAAAATGTTATGCTCTTTGTAAGGGAGATGATTATGTGACCGTTGGCAATAGATATGTTGACATAGTCGCACGTTACTGTGCACTAAATGTCTGTACTTTCAATGGCGAATACACAAATGAGGGAGCAGATGAAACCAATTTCAAACTTTTGATGACAATTGCTGATATATGGGAAGAAGTGAAGACATTACAAGAGGAGGTTACTGAGGCAACCCGACCAGAAGATGTGATAGCCTCACTGTAGCAAAGCTGTTATTGAAGGGAACTCATTCCGAGATTCAAATTTCCACCCTCTTTAGAGTCAGACAGAGGAACTCATTTTAATAATGAGGGCTTGAGAATGCTATGTGCTGTGTTACAAGTGGAGCTGATATTACATTGCAGTTATCGACCAGAAGCTTCAGGTATCTTGGAGCAAGTCAATAGCACATTGAAATCTAGGCTTGCTAAAGTGTGTGCTTTGACCTCTCTGAAATGGGTTGATGCTTTGCCTCTTGTGCTGATGAGTTTTCGCAGTGTCCCAGATCGAAGGACAGGACTGTCCCCACATGAGATAATCATGGGGAGAGGTATGCGATTGCCTACTGTGCCTGCGAACGAGCTTGTTAGGATCACAGACAATTTACTGCCCGATTATTGCAAAGGATTGACTGACATAGTTCATTCTGTGTCCCACCAGGTCGAAGCGGCAACAGCACCACCACACCAGGATCAATGCCATGACCTTAGTCCCAGGGACTGGGTCGTATTGAAGAAGTATGCAAGGAAGCGCTGTCTTGAGCCTCGTTGGCATGGCCCGTACCAGTGATCTTGGTTACCACGACTGCTGTGAAATTTGGTGGCCTTCCAAATTGGGCGCATACGTCCCACACTCGTAGAGCCCCGTGTCCCCTTGAACGAGAAATAGCACCTCCTCCAGAAGAGACGCCAGTGGTGGTCAAAAGATCTCGGTAAGAGGTCAGCAAAGTTGTAGGGGACCAGACAGAGCTAGAGACAGCACATGAGCGATTTGATGAAGGTCTCGATGAATCTGAAGCTGAGTTTGAGCCCGAAGTAGCTGATGGTTCGCTGGTGAACAAGACAGATTCTGAGCCTAAAGAAAAGAACTAGTGCTGTGGGATCGCGAGTGCAGGAAGAAAGCTGGCCAAAAGAAAAAGGATCAAAGAAGGTGGAAGTTTTCTGCTTAAAGAAATCTTGCACCCATATCTGAAGCATCTAGTGAATCAGGACAGAGTGGAAATGAGAGTGAAGTATCAAACACACAAAGATCTAAGAGATTTAGGGTGCCTTGTTGAAGGTGGTTGTTAGAAATGGGGTCTCTAGTTGGCAGAGGTAGGTACCTTTGTCCAAATAGGGACCCTTGCTTTTAGTCAGGGTAAGGGGGATACACACTTTAGATAACTGCTGCTCACCCCCAGGGTAGCTTGGCACAAGCAGACAGTCTTACCCCAAATGAAATGATTAACCCCTTCGATGCTCATGACGAGCTGGACTCGTCATGGCACACAGTGGTCGTGTGCTCATGACGAGTCCAGCTCGTCATAAGACCACCCACGGGGGAGCGCTGGCGCTCCCCGTGGGAATCCGATCGTCGGGTTTTTGGGGGAAGGCAGGGGAAGGGCTTCCCCTGCCTCCCCCCTCCCTCAATGACGTCAGCGCGCGAGGTGCGCTGACCTCATTGGGGGTTTCCCTTTGTTCCCCGACGCGCTGGAAGCCATTTGCTTCCAGCGCGTCGGGGAATAAGGTTAGTTTTGGCTCCGGGGAGGGGGGATTTGAAACAGAAGAGGCATCGAGGGAAAGGAAAACCTTTTCCTTTCCCTCGATGCCTCTTTTGTGCATTCCTGCTGCACGATCATGCAATCGTGCAGCAGGTATGCCCACTAGACGCCAGGGATTTTTTTTAAAAAACGGAAATACTGTTTTGGGGAGCGGCCCCTTGGGCAAGGGTCGCTCCCCTTTTGGAGGCCTTATGTTTTGGTGCTCTGCCCCCTGGTGGGGGGCAGTTTTATTTATATAGCGCGGGGCTTTACCCGAAGGTGTGAGAGCGCTTCACAATAGCGCGTCGGGGAATAAGGTTAGTTTTGGCTCCGGGGAGGGGGATTTGAAACAGAAGAGGCATCGAGGGAAAGGAAAACCCTTTCGTTTCCCTCGATGCCTCTTTGTGCATTCCTGCTGCACGATCATGCGATCGTGCAGCAGGAATGCCCACTAGACACCAGGGAATTTTTAAAAAAATGGAAAATACTGTTTTGGGAGCGGCCCCTTGGGCAAGGGTCGCTCCTCTTTTGAGGGCCTTATGTTTTTGGTGCTCTGCCCCCTGGGGGGGGGGCAGTTTTATTTATATAGCGCGGGGCTTTACCCGAAGGTGTGAGAGCGCTTCACAATAGGAACAGTAACATTACATGGATGAGAAGGTTACAAGTGAGCATAATACAAAAGCAAGCGTTACATTACATGAGGAAAAAGTGACAATTGTGCATGATACATGAGATACAAAATACAAATAGAGGTATAATACTGCAATAAGTGGCAGAACACACTGGGAAGGCACTTCTATAGACATGGAGAACAGAATTTCCTATAGTGGAAGAACTTCCTTGAGGGAGTAGAGAGGGCGTGAATTAAATGAAGGGTATACAAATCCAGCACAGCACGCAAGGGTGAGGAATGTACAGGAAAAAGTACAAATTTACAATGAAGAGCGAACTTCCTAGAGGGGGCTGAGAGTGAAAGTATTAGTTCTGAAAGTGTCTTTGGAAGAGAAGAGATTTGAGGTCAGCTTAGAAGATCCGGGTAGAGGAGGTGTCACGGAGCAATGGGGGAAGCGAGTTCCAGATTCTCACCGCATTGCCTGAGAAGGATTGCGCCATCAATCTTTCCCTTTTGAAGACGGGGGGGGCCTCAAGCAGAAGCTTTTTCGCATTGCGAGAAGGGCGAGAGCCACCAGATAATTTCAATTTATTCGCCAGGTAACGAGGGGAGGACGTGTGTAAGGCTTTGTGTGTGATGCAGACAGCTTTGTAAATAGATCTTGCCTCGATCGGAAGCCATCGAAGAGAAGACAGGATAGGAGTGACGTGGTCGCTTCGTTTAGACCCTGAAATGAAGCGAGCTGCTGAATGGAGGATGGATTTGAGAGGGGAGAGGTGGGATTTGGGTAGGCCCGTCAGAAGAGAATTGCAATAATCCAGTCTTGAGAGAACCAGAGATTGTACCAAGGTTTTTAAGTCTTTCTCCGGGAAGAACCGACGGATCCCCCATAGAAGGCGCAACTGGTAACGTGCGTTCTTAGCAATAGAGTTGATGTGGGAAATTAGGTTGAGTCTTTTGTCAAGAATGATACCTAGGGATTTAGCGCTGTCGACAATGATGGGTTTGTTGTTGAGTAGGTTCAGCTGATCCATCCAAGATTGAACAGGAGGAGGTGAGAGAGAGGTAGAGAGGAGGAGGAATTCAGTTTTGGCGGGATTCAGAATGAGTTGGTGAGCTAACATCCAGTTGTGAATAGAGTTGAGAGTAGAGTTGAGTAGTGAGAGATCGTGTGCGGAAGATAAAGGTATCTTCCCACTAGTCCACCAGGCATTTATTTGTGGAGAGTGACCCCTTGGGTGGCAGAATAGCAGTATGTTTTTAGGCCCATCTGCCCCCAAGGAGGTCAGAAGTCACTAGACACCAGGGTTTTTTAATTTTGTGTTGGGGAGTGGCCAAAAGGGCAAGGGTTGCTCCCCTTTTACGGGGGTGAATATTTTATTTATACTCTTTGGCCCACCTACCCCTTAGCTTGGCTGGTGGATTGTGTGTGGACTGGTGCATTATTTGCATATGTGATTGTAATGTTTTTTTCTCCTTTTTATTCTAGTGTAATGCTTTTGATTCCTGTTTGCGGTTTCGGCAGTGGTTGTTCTGCAGTTTTGCGTAATTGCATTTATTTGGTAAGAAAAATATTTTTGTTGTGTGTACTCCAAATGAGTATTATTGTCATGCATGAATGAATTTTTTTGTAAGTGGTGTCATAATGGCAGCATATTTGTTAGTGTTCAGAGCATGAAATTCTTTGCGATGTTTTGCATTGTCTTATATGTAATTTTTTTCTTCTTTTTTAGTGGGATATTGTTGATCCTTACTGTGTCTGTGCAGAGTAGGTGGTGGTGAGTCTAGCTGCTTCTGTCACATGAGTGGTATAGTGTTGGAGTATATAGGTCTTTGTGATAAAGCTACATTTTGTTTATTTCTTTTTTTTACAAAGGGTTTGTTGTTGTTGACTTGTTTGACAAGTAACCTTTATTAGTAAGCATTATGGCTAGCCGTAGAATTACTGCTCAGCAGGTGGTTGGTTTGCTTCTTGAATCTTCCTCTGAGCAGGATTATGAGACTGACAGTGCGTCTGAGGGAGAGGAGGGAGGGGAAGATTCAGGCAGTGAGTTTTCTCTCCACATGGAATCATCGGATGATGAAGGTACTCTCAGTGCAGATGAAGTGCCTGTTTTAGAGGAGGATACTACTGTGCCGATGGTGCAAGAGGCATCTGGATTGCAGCCTGGGGCTGCTAGGCTTCCTACTGGAAGTGCTGGACTCTGGGTTGATCCAAACATGGTGCAGCCGGTGTTGCCTGCCTTTAGTGGTTATGCAGGGTGTAGAGTGGATTGTGAACATTATTTGCCTATACAGTATTTTCAGTTGTTTATGGATGATGTATTTTTGGGTGAGATTGTTGAGCAGACTAATTTGTATGCTGAACAGTTTTTGAGGGACAACAGTGCCAGACTTAGGCCCCATTCTAGAGCTACCCGGTGGAGTCCCACAAATCTGGAAGAGATGAAGAAGTTTTTGGGTTTGACTTTTTTGATGGGTTTGATAAGGAAGCCGTCCATGGGTTCATATTGGTCTACCAGTCCCTTGATGGCAACGGCCATATTTCCTGCAGTTATGACTCGTGATCGGTATTTACTTTTGCTTCGGATGCTGCATTTTGTTGATAATGGTTTGGCGTTGCCACGAGATCACCCTGAATGTGACCGTCTTTTTAAGATTCGGCCTGTTCTTGATCACTTTGTAGATCGATTTTCAGAGATCTATACTCCAGGGAAAGAAATATCTATTGATGAGTCTTTGGTCCTGTTCAAGGGCCGTTTGGTTTTTAGGCAGTACATTCCTAGCAAGAGGGCACGCTATGGAATTAAGCTGTATATGTTGTCTGAGAGTAGGACAGGATATGTTTTTAATTTGCGTGTGTACACTGGTAGGGATTCCACTATTGACCCCCTGGTTGTCCGTCCACTTTTGGAGTTTCAGAGAAAATTGTGTGGGATCTTGCTAGAGGACTGTTTAACAGAGGCCACCATTTGTACCTTGATAACTTCTACACTGCTGTGCAATTGTTTAAGGAATTGTTCAAAGTGGACACTTTTGCTTGTGGCACAATCCGCTCTACCCGTAAAGGTTATCCAAAAGAGCTTGTTTGCAAAAAACTTCAGAGGGGACAGTGCAGTGCCTTGCGTAGTGAGGAACTGCTAGCTGTGAAATTTGTGGACAGGAGGGATGTGTACATGCTGACTACCATCCATGATGAGAGTACTTCACCTGTGGCTGTTTGGGGTCAGATTGCTGAAGTGCGCAAACCTGTGTGCATTTCAGACTACAATAAGCACATGGGTGGTGTTGATAGAGTAGATCAGAGGTTGGAACCTTACACTGCTATTCGTAAGGCTTACATTTGGTATAAGAAGTTGGCCATCCATCTCTTCAATTTAGCAACTTTCAATGCTTTTGTTGTGTTCAAGGAGTGTTCTCCTGCGTCAAAGTTGACTTTTGTTCAGTTTCAGCAGTCTGTCATAGGCAGCCTTGTTGTTGTGGAACAGGCAAGTGTTCCTAGAGTTGGAGTGGTGGAAGATGTGGCTCGATTGAAAGATCGCCACTTTCCTGAACACATTCCTCCTACACCCTCAAAAGACTTTCCCACTAGGAGATGTAGAGTCTGTTGGCGAAGAGGTACGCGGAAGGAGACTCGTATGTACTGCCCTGAGTGTCCTTCTAACCCTGGGCTGTGTGTGCCTGCTTGTTATAGAGCGTACCACAAGCAAAAGAATTATTGGGAGCAACCATGAGTGGTAAAGTGAACTGCCTGGTCTGTAATGTTTAAGAATTGTTGTTCTGTTTCAAGGTTGGCATTAGTGCAATGTATTTGGTTTCTGATTTTGTGTTAGTAGATTTGTATCTATTTGCAATTTGTTTGTGTTTTCTTTTTTGTATAAAAAAATCCTAAATGTGATGGTGGTGTGTGTAGGATGGTGCTTGGCTGGTGGTGTGCGTGGAGTGGCGCTTGGCTGGTGGTGTGCGTGGAGTGGTGCTTGGCTGGCGGTGTGCGTGGAGTGGCTCTTGGCTGGCGGTGTGCGTGGAGTGGCGCTTGTCTGGCGGTGTGCGTGGAGTGGCGCTTGGCTGGCGGTGTGCGTGGAGTGGCGCTTGGCTGGCGGTGTGCGTGGAGTGGTGCTTGGCTGGCGGTGTGCGCGGAGTGGCGCTCGGCTGGCGGTGTGCGTGGAGTGGCGCTAGGCTGGCGGTGTGCGTGGAGTGGCGCTTGGCTGGCGGTGTGCGTGGAGTGGCGCTTGGCTGGCGGTGTGTGTGGAGTGGCGCTTGGCTGGCGGTGTGCGTGGAGTGGCGCTTGGCTGGCGGTGTGCGTGGACTGGTGCTCGGCTGGCAGTGTGTGAGTAGTGACTTGCTGCTGGTCACTACACACACTGCTAGCCGAGCGACACTCCACGCAATCCATCAGCTTGTGTGGTTGCTGTGTTAGGAATGTGGGCGTGTGAAAGTGATGGGCCCTTGAATGGCGCTGTCTGCTGGTGTGAGTGTTGTAATGTGATGGGCCCGCGGCTGGTGGTGTGAATGGTTTTGTATTTGTCACACGTATGAAAGGTGTATGAATGGCCTGTAAAGAGGTTGGTGCCTTGTCGTGGCTTTACAGCTCACGATCTGTGAGTCAATGGTTCAGTTTCTCGTCCTTTCAATTATTAACAGTGCATTTCATTTTTGTGAAATCACTTGTTAATACAATTGTATATACTGAACCATCACTCACCCTCGTGCCAAATCCAACCAGTATGTGTGTGTGCTTGAGGATTAGATGGCTGTGCAGTAATATTTTTTTTTTGTCTTTCTCAAGCAGGGTGTACCTTGTCCCTTTTTGTGAATGTTGTAATGTGTTTGTTTCATGCCTGGTGGTGTGAATGGTCTTGTGTGTATCACGTATGAAAGGTGTGTGAATGGCCTGTAAAGCGGTTGGGGCCTTGACGTGGCTTTACAGCTCACGAGCTGCGAGTCACTGGTTCAGTTTTTTGTCCTTTCAATTATTGACAGTGCATTTCATTTTTGTGAAATCTCTTGTTAATAAAATTGTATATACTGAACCATCACTTGCCCTCGTGCCAAATCCAACCAGTATGTGTGTGTGCTTGAGGAATAGATGGCTGTGCAGTAATCTTTGTCTTTTTATTCTGTCTGCCAAGGTGTACATTCCGTCTAAGAATAACCTACCAACTGTAGATATTGTCAGTAAGCGAAACACCCATGGGAGTACATGGTGATATCTCTCTTGTGGATCCCAACAAGTTATGGTACCCACAATGTCCTGCAAACCTCAAAATGTCTGTCACATTTTCCTTGCAATATTGTGCCAAAATGTTCACGCTGCAGAAATAAACAACACATTATCTCAAAATGACCTGGTTTTGCAAGGGGGGTCACCTGGGTTTTTGGCCCGGGACTCGGCGGCCACCTAAGGAAACCTACCAAACCCACACATTTCTGAAAAGTAGACACCCGGGAGCTTCCAGGGAGGTATGGCTTGCGTGGATCCCCCAACGTTTCCTTACCCAGAATCCCCTGCAAACCTCAATTTTAGCTGAAAAAATCACTTTTTTCAGAACTTTTTGTGTGGGAAAGTGTGGCATCACCGGGCTCACACAAATTTCCTACCACCCAGCGTTCCCCCAGGTCTCCCGATAAAAATGGTGCCTCACTTGTGTGGGAGGCCCAAGTACCCTGCGACAGGCAAGGGCCCAAAACGTAGTGAGGCGACATCAAAATTGCCTATCTCAAAACCACCTGGTTTTGCAAGGGGGTCACCTGGGTCTTTGGCCCGTGCTCGGCGGCCATCTAAGGAAACCTACCAAACCCACACATTTCTGAAAAGTAGACACCCGGGGGCTTCCAGGGAGGTATGGCTTGCGTGGATCCCCCAACGTTTCCTTACCCAGAATCCCCTGCAAACCTCAATTTTAGCTGAAAAAATCACTTTTTTCGTGTGGGAAAGTGTGGCATCACTGGCCTCACACAAATTTCCTACCACCCAGCGTTCCCCCAGGTCTCCCGATAAAAATGGTGCCTCACTTGTGTGGGAGGCCCAAGCACCCGCGACAGGCAAGGGCCCAAAATGTAGTGAGGCGACATCAAAATTGCCTATCTCAAAACCACCTGGCTTTGCAAGGGGGGTCACCTGGGTTTTTGGCCCCGTGCTCAGCGGCCATCTAGGGAAACCTACCAAACCCACACATTAGGCAATGTTGATGTTGCCTCAAAACGTTTTGTGTCCTTGCATGTCGCGGGTACTTGGGCCTCCCACACAAGTGAGGCACCATTTTTATCGGGAGACCTGGGGGAACGCTCGGTGGTAGGAAATTTGTGTGAGGCCAGTGATGCCACACTTTCCCACACAAAATGTGTGAAAAAGTGATTTTTTCAGCTAAAATTGAGGTTTGCAGGGATTCTGGGTAAGGAAACGTTGGGGGATCCACGCAAGCCATACCTCCCTGGAAGCCCCGGGTGTCTACTTTTCAGAAATGTGTGGGTTTGGTAGGTTTCCCTAGATGGCCGCCGAGCACGGGGCCCAAAACCCAGGTGACCCCCTTGCAAAACCAGGTGGTTTTGAGATAGGCAATTTTGATGTCGCCTCACTACGTTTTGGGCCCTTGCCTGTCGCGGGTACTTGGGCCTCCCACACAAGTGAGGCACCATTTTTATCGGGAGACCTGGGGGAACGCTGGGTGGTAGGAAATTTGTGTGAGGCCAGTGATGCCACACTTTCCCACACTAAAATGTGTGAAAAAAGTGATTTTTTCAGCTAAAATTGAGGTTTGCAGGGGATTCTGGGTAAGGAAACGTTGGGGGATCCACGCAAGCCATACCTCCCTGGAAGCCCCGGGTGTCTACTTTTCAGAAATGTGTGGGTTTGGTAGGTTTCCCTAGATGGCCGCCGAGCACGTGGCCAAAAACCCAGGTGACTCCCTTGCAAAACCAGGTGGTTTTGAGATAGGCAATTTTGATGTCGCCTCACTACGTTTTGGGCCCTTGCCTGTCGCGGGTACTTGGGCCTCCCACACAAGTGAGGCACCATTTTTATTGGGAGACCTGGGGGAACGCTGGGTGGTAGGAAATTTGTGTGAGGCCAGTGATGCCACACTTTCCCACACAAAAATGTGTGAAAAAAGTGATTTTTTCAGCTACAATTGAGGTTTGCAGGGATTCTGGGTAAGGAAACGTTGGGGGATCCACGCAAGCCATACCTCCCTGGAAGCCCCCGGGTGTCTACTTTTCAGAAATGTGTGGGTTTGGTAGGTTTCCCTAGATGGCCGCCGAGCACGGGGCCAAAACCCAGTTGACCCCCTTGCAAAACCAGGTGGTTTTGAGATAGGCAATTTTGATGTCGCCTCACTACGTTTTGGGCCCTTGCCTATCGCGGGTACTTGGGCCTCCCACACAAGTGAGGCACCATTTTTATTGGGAGACCTGGGGGAACGCTGGGTGGTAGGAAATTTGTGTGAGGCCAGTGATGCCACACTTTCCCACACAAAAATGTGTGAAAAAAGTGATTTTTTAAGCTAAAATTGAGGTTTGCAGGGGATTCTGGGTAAGGAAACGTTCGGGGATCCACGCAAGCCATACCTCCCTGGAAGCCCCCGGGTGTCTACTGTTCAGAAATGTGTGGGTTTGGTAGGTTTCCCTAGATGGCCGCCGAGCACGGGGCCAAAAACCCATATGACCCCCCTTGCAAAACCAGGTTGTTTTGAGATAGGCAATTTTGATGTCGCCTCACTACGTTTTGGGCCCTTGCTTGTCGCGGGTACTTGGGCCTCCCACACAAGTGAGGCACCATTTTTATTGGGAGACCTGGGGGAACGCTGGGTGGTAGGAAATTTGTGTGAGGCCAGTGATGCCACACTTTCCCACACAAAAATGTGTGAAAAAAGTGATTTTTTCAGCTAAAATTGAGGTTTGCAGGGGATTCTGGGTAAGGAAACGTTGGGGGATCCACGCAAGCCATACCTCCCTGGAAGCCCCCGGGTGTCTACTTTTCAGAAATTTGTGGGTTTGGTAGGTTTCCCTAGATGGCCGCCGAGCACGGGGCCAAAAGCCCAGGTGACCCCCCTTGCAAAACCAGGTGGTTTTGAGATAGGCAATTTTGATGTCGCCTCACTACGTTTTGGGCCCTTGCCTGTCGCGGGTACTTGGGCCTCCCACACAAGTGAGGCACCATTGTTATCGGGAGACCTGGGGGAATGCTGGGTGGTAGGAAATTTGTGTGAGGCCAGTGATGCCACACTTTCCCACACAAAAATGTGTGAAAAAAGTGATTTTTCAGCTAAAATTGAGGTTTGCAGGGGATTCTGGGTAAGGAAAGGTTGGGGGATCCATGCAAGCCATACCTCCCTGGAAGCCCCCGGGTGTCTACTTTTCAGAAATGTGTGTGTTTGGTAGGTTTCCCTAGGTGCCGGCAGAGCTAGGGTTCACAAACTACAGCTAGGCACTTTGCCAAAAAAGGGTCATTTTTCACTGCGAAATTGAGGTGTGACCACGTTGCGTTTTGCGCCGTTTCCTGTCTCGGGCACTAGGCCGACCCACACAAGTGAGGTACCATTTTTCTCGTAAGACTTTGGGGAACGCGGGGTGGGCAGAAATTTGTGGATCCACGCAGATTCCAGAACTTTCCACCACAGAAATGTGGGGAAAATGTGTTTTCTTTGACAATTCTTTAGGTTTGCAAGGGATTCTGGGTAACAGAACCTGGTGGGAGGAAGTCAAGTCACCCCATCCTGGATTCCCCTGGGTGTCTAGTTTTCAAAAATGTATAGGTTTGCTAGGTTTCCCTAGGTGCCGGCAGAGCTAGGGTTCAAAAACTACAGCTAGGCACTTTGCCAAAAAAGGGTCATTTTTCACTGCGAAATTGAGGTGTGACCACGTTGCGTTTTGTGCCGTTTCCTGTCGCAGGCACTAGGCCGACCCACACAAGTGAGGTACCATTTTTCTCGTAAGACTTTGGGGAACGCGGGGTGGGTGGAAATTTGTGGATCCACGCAGATTCCAGAACTTTCCACCACAGAAATGTGGGAAAATGTGTTTTTTTGACAATGTTTTAGGTTTGCAAGGGATTCTGGGTAACAGAACCTGGTGGGAGGCAGTCCAGTCACCCCATCCTGGATTCCCCTGGGTGTCTAGTTTTCAAAAATGTATAGGTTTGCTAGGTTTCCTAGGTGCCGGCAGAGCTAGGGTTCAAAAAGTACAGCTAGGCACTTTGCCAAAAAAGGGTCATTTTTCACTGCGAAATTGAGGTGTGACCACGTTGCGTTTTGCGCCGTTTCCTGTCGCAGGCACTAGGCCGACCCACACAAGTGAGGTACCATTTTTCTCGTAAGACTTTGGGGAATGCGAGGTGGGTGGAAATTTGTGGATCCACGCAGATTCCAGAACTTTCCACCACAGAAATGTGGGGAAAATGTGTTTTTTTGGACAATTTTTTAGTTTTGCAAGGGATTCTGGGTAACAGAACCTGGTGGGAGGCAGTCAAGTCACCCCATCCTGGAGTCCCCTGGGTGTCTAGTTTTCAAAAATGTATAGGTTTGCTAGGTTTCCCTAGGTGCCGGCAGAGGTAGGGTTAAAAAACTACAGCTAGGCACTTTGCCAAAAAAGGGTCATTTTTCACTGCGAAATTGAGGTGTGACCACGTTGCATTTTGCGCCGTTTCCTGTCGCGGGCACTAGGCCGACCCACACAAGTGAGGTACCATTTTTCTCATAAGACTTTGGGGAACGCGGGGTGGGCGAAAAGTTGTGGATCCACGCAGATTCCAGAACTTTCCACCACAGAAATGTGGGGAAAATGTGTTTTTTTGGACAATTTTTTAGGTTTGCAAGGGATTTTGGGTAACAGAACCTGGTGGGAGGCAGTCAAGTCACCCCATCCTGGATTCCCCTGGGTGTCTAGTTTTCAAAAATGTATAGGTTTGCTAGGTTTCCCTAGGTACCGGCAGAGGTAGGGTTCAAAAACTACAGCTAGGCACTTTGCAAAAAAAGGGTCATTTTTCACTGCGAAATTGAGGTGTGACCACGTTGCGTTTTGCGCCGTTTCCTGTCGCGGGCACTAGGCCGACCCACAGAAGTGAGGTACCATTTTTCTCGTAAGACTTTGGGGAATGCGGGGTGGGCGGAAATTTGTGGATCCACGCAGATTCCAGAACTTTCCACCACAGAAATGTGGGGAAAATGTGTTTTTTTGGACAATTGTTTAGGTTTGGAAGGGATTCTGGGTAACAGAACCTGGTGCGAGGCAGTCAAGTCCCCCCATACTGGATTCCCCTGGGTGTCTAGTTTTCAAAAATGTATAGGTTTGCTAGGTTTCCCTAGGTGCCGGCAGAGGTAGGGTTAAAAACTACAGCTAGGCACTTTGCCAAAAAGGGTCATTTTTCACTGCGAAATTGAGGTGTGACCACGTTGCGTTTTGCGCCGTTTCCTGTCGCAGGCACTAGGCCGACCCACACAAGTGAGGTACCATTTTTCTCGTAAGACTTTGGGGAACGCCGGGTGGGTAGAAATTTGTGGATCCACGCAGATTACAGAACTTTCCACCACAGAAATGTGGGGAAAATGTGTTTTATTTGACAATTTTTTAGGTTTACAAGGAATTCTGGGTAACGGAACCTGGTGGGAGGCAGTCAAGTCACCCCATCCTGGATTCCCCTGCGTGTCTAGTTTCCAAAAATGTATAGGTTTGCTAGCTTTCCCTAGGTGCCATCAGAGCTAGGGTTCAAAAACTACAGCTAGGCACTTTGCAAAAAAAGGGTCATTTTTCACTGTGAAAATGTGGTGCGTCCACGTTGCGTTTTGCGCTGCTTCCTGTCGCGGGCACTAGGCCTACCCACACAAGTGAGGTACCATTGTTTTTGGAAGACCTTGGGGAACGCGGGGTGGGTAGAATTTTGTTGATCCGCGCAGATTCCAGAACTTTCCACCACAGAAAAGTGAGGAAAATGTGTTTTTTTTACCAATTTTTTAGGTTTCCAAGGGATTCTGGGTAACAGAACCTGGTGAGAGCCAGTCAAGTCACCCCATCCTGAATTCCCCTGGGTGTCTAGTTTTCAAAAATGTATAGGTTTGCTAGGTTTCCCTAAGTGCCCACAGAGCTAGGGTTCAAAAACTACAGCTAGGCACTTTTCAAAAAAAGGGTAATTTTTCATTGTGAAAATGTGGTACGTCCACTTTGCATTTTGAGCCATTTCCTGTTGTGGGCACAAGGCCTACCCACACAAGTGAGGTACCATTTTTATCGGGAGACTTAGGGTAACACAGAATTGTAGAGCAACTGTTATTACCTATTGACTTTCGATGCATTTCTGCCTTCCAAATGAAAGACAATGTGTAAAAAATAAGTCATTTTGAAAAATGACCTATAATTCTCATGCTAGTATGGGTACTCCCAATTTCGGAAATGTGCAAATATCTACTGTTTCTAAAATCTACATTTTGTTCCCATTTCAGAAATACATAGGTGTCTTTCATAACAATTTTTCCATGTATACATTTTCCCAAAATAATTGCTATATACCCGGTACATAATAAAAAACCATTGCAAGATGCTGCTCAGTTATTGGCTCTGGGTTCGTCGGGTTCTTGGTGAACCTACAAGTCCTATATATCCCCACAACCAGAAAGGTCCAGCGGATATAACGGTATATTGCTTTCAAATAGTTGTCATAATTAGAAGAAGTTACAGGTGAAAACGTTGACACAAATGGCTGTTTTTTTCAACTAATTTTCAATTTTTCCTTCATTTAACTGTTAGTTTCTATAAGGAAAACTTTAAAAATCTACACAAATGACCCCTTGCTGAATTCAGAATTTTGTCTACTTTTCAGAAATGTATGGCTTTTCAGGATCCATTATTGGTTTCATACCCATTTCTACCATTAACTGGAAGGAGGTTGAAAGCACAAAAAATAGCAAAAATAGGCTATGTCCCAGAAAAATGCCAAAACTGTGTAAAAAAAGTTGGTTTTATGACAAAAGTCTGCTTGTCCCTGAAAGCTGGGAAGATGGTGATTTCAGCACCACAACCCCTTTTTTGATGCCATTTGCAGGGAAAAAACAAGACGCTTTCATCTGTAGCCCTTTTTTTGCATTTTTCCCCAAAAAAACAAAATGTTGCTGTATTTTGGCTAATTTCTGGGTCCCCTCCAGGGAATCCACAAACCCTGGGTACCTTTACAATCCCCATGATGTTGGAAGAAAAGGACGCAAATTTGGCGTGGATACCTTATGTGGTCAAAAAGTTACAGGGGCCTAAGCGCGCACTACCCCAAATAGCCAAAAAAAGGCTTAGCACAAGGGGGGAAAAGGCCTAGCAGCGAAGGGGTTAAAGTACTTGTACTCAAAACACACAGTAATACAGTAATAACACCACAAATGGACACCACATCAGTTGAGAAAAATAAAGTATCTTTATCTAAACTCAACAAGACCAAAAGGACAAAAATCCAACATACATGTAATCAGAATATGACTTTAAAAGGTTTCAAGCAACTGGCTCCATAGAAAACTATAGATGCGTGATTCTACACAAAGTACCTGTAAATGCGTCAAAATTCACAAGGCCAAACAGCCACAGAGAAGGGAACCATCGAGAAACAAAGAGAGTTGTCAGTTCCTGGGTCCTTTGGGAGGCGATACAATAGTTCTGCTGCATGAAGGAGAAATGATGCATTGAATCTGGACTGCAGGGGGAAGTGATGCGTCGACTCCAAGATGGTTCTGGTCTGAGGTTGATGCATTGGGAAAACTTGCTGCACAGGTGCGTGGAAATTGGGGATGCGTCGGTGATCCTCCTCACAGCTCTTCAGCTACTCTCCTTGGCAAAGGTTCCTCTTGAGTCCAGAAGGGATCTAAAGTTCTCAGATTGAAGGTCTAATACTTATATCCCATTTTGTCTTTGTTCTCTTTGTGCAAGGGTCTCTGAGCCCAGTCCAAACCAGTTCTGTCCTCACTGGTGCAGTATGACCACAGGGGGTGGACACAGCATTGTGCAAATGAGACCGGCCCTATTAAGGTGCAAGGAAATCTCCTCCCACTAGTCTAAATGCAGCCAAGCCCCATTCAATCAGCTCTGAGTGATCCAGGAAGGGCCAGGCACACCTCAACCCCCCCAGTGGCTGTCTACAGTGAATGCACATCCCCAGCCCCTGTCACTCCAAAACCAGACTGTCAATCCACAAACAGACAGAGGCACACAGATTGGTTAAACAAGAAAATGCCTACTTTCTAAAAGTGGCATTTTCAAACACACAATTTAAAAACCATCTTTACTAAAAGATGTGTTATTAAATTCTGAGTTCAGAGAGCTTAAACTTTATTTCTCTACCTTGTCCCAATGGTAAGTTATACTTGTAAGATGTTACAAAGTATCTCCCAAATTGTATCCTAGGTGGAAGATAGCTTTTCAATAGTGAAAAAAATAAATTGGCAGTATTTGACTATCAGGACATGCCACACACACCTGTACATGTCCTACCTGTCACACACACTGCACCCTGCCCATGGGGGTACCTTGGGCCTACCATAGGGGTGCCTTACATGTAAGAAAAGGGAAGGTTAGGGCCTGGCAAGTGGGTGCACTTGCCAGGTCGAGATGGCAGTTTAAAACTGCATGCAGACACTGCAGTGGCAGGTCTGAGATACCTTTTCAGGGCTACTCATGTGGGTGGCACAACCAGTGCTGCAAGCCCACTAGTAGCATTTGATTTACAGGCCCTCACACACTCAGTGCACTTTACTAGGGACTTACCAGTAAATCAAATATGCCAATCAGGGAGAACCAATTGTAATAACAATTTACACAGGGAGCACTTGCATTTTGACACTGATCAGCAGTGGCAAAGTGCCCAACGCATCTAAGCGAGCAAAAACGAAATCCAGCACAGCATCAAAAATACAGGAGGTAGAGGCAAAAAGTCATGGGCGACCACGCCAAAACTGCCAAGTCTAACAGTGGTCTTCTCCTGAGTGGACTTATTTGGCTACTAATGACAACGTGGGTGACTTCTGGGAACTCTGGAATAATAATAGAAGTTCTTCTGAAGCTTTCAGAGCTTGATTTGAACTACCTCTTTACTTTTACCCTGCCTTACCCGACAAGATTGAGTGTTTGAAAAATTTAGTGCTGAAGAAAAACGAATTTCCTTATCTGAATGCAGTAGAAAATCCTGTGCGTGTTGATGAACTGAAAATAATTCTATTATAAATTCTCATAAACAAACTTGATCCTCAGATCATTTGAGATGTGGAATGAACTTTGCTGAATTTATTAAGAAGAATTTATAGGCCTGAGTGGAAGAAGTATACTTTTAGGGTTAACCTTTAGAAGAACACGGAGTAGGGTTATGGAAGTCTCACCAAGATTGTACATAGTATAAATAAAGCCTAAAACGATCGAAATTGTTTCACAGACTAAAGACTTTTGCCATTTGCACAGGTGGAGACCCACAGAGAATAATCTGTTGCTGCTATTTCTCTACCCACTTGGTCTGAATCTAAATAGTATGGAAACAAATAGCACTAGTCATAGATGTAGATACATAATAGGTGCAACACTAATAATATTACGTTTGAGTTCGAAAAAGGTTGTAGAGGAGAAACATACATCTGTAGAGAAATCATCACACAAAGTAGATGGAGGGTTATACTCATTTACACACTGACTTATCTAGAGGAGATTACACACCAAACGCTTATACTAATTTGCTCTATAAGTATGTGAAAACGATGGAAGCTAGGGATTGTTATGTTTGCATGCAGCTACCTTCATCAGTGGCTGAGGGAATTACCTATCATCACATACCATTGACATCTGGCATTACCTGTAGCCTATTGCTGAGTACTTTCTGTGGACAGGGTCATTTTCAGTATTATTACTCAAATTATGATCTAGTCTTTTCAGAGGTTCTGCTATTTAAGCATTTAAATAAACATTCTTATGCTCAGAGTGCTGAAACTGTTAGTAGACATTTTGCACTGCTTAAAACACTATATACAGCTTATGCTCATAGGTTCAATTTGACCTTGTCCTTACAGACATTAAAAAAACATTTTAGAGCAAGTAGAAGATAGATATAGAGCAGTAAAGCTTAATGGAGCTAAAGGAGTTTGAGTTACAAGTTGGTCACAGGAAGAGGTAGATCATCAAGCTGCAGGTAACACGGGAGCACTGACATTAGATTAGCAACACGAAGAGAAGTTGTGCATACACATTGATAAGAGTGATTATGATACAGTTCCCATAGGAGAAAGTGAATGTGATCACACTTTTGAGGTCAGAGGATCTTGGAAGTTATTTCTGAATGGTACAGACCCAGTGATTCCTGATGTTTATTTCATTTGTGGGAACAATGCTTATTTCAAGCTGCTGAACAAAGGATATGGCACGTTATATAGGAGTGGTCTTTCCAAAGATATAGCATGTGGAAAATGTTGATCACCCTGTATGGGAAGAGAAGTCCAGGTCTAAATGAGGTGCTACTACTGGAGAAATAGTGGGAGATATTTTTGGTGCAATCATTCCAAGTGTAGGGGTAATATAGAATGACGTCAAGATTAGATAAGCTTTCTACTGTGGTAGATAAGTTGTCAACTAATACAGCTGGATCATTGTTGCTTGCAAATACAGAGATGGTTGCTATTAGGGCTATAGTTATGCAGAATAGACTTGTGCTAGACATACTGTTCGCAAAAGAGGTCGGAGTCTGTCGGATGTTAAAGGTCCAACAGTGTTGCACGTATATCCCAGATAAGAGTAAGGACTTGCAGAAGTTTATAAAGAATATTACTGATCTGCACAATCAAGTGAGTGGATTGGCAGAAGCAGATGTTTGGGACAAAGTTGGTGATGGATTTAGTGCCTTGGGAAGATGGTTTGCTGATTTAGGAAGTGGAATAGTGGGTTACATCTTGAGACCATTGCTGATTATTGCACTTTGTGTAATAATTTTGATTGTGGGAGTCAAGGTGTACAGGACGTACAGAGATCAGAGAGGGACTGCACAAAGAAGAGGAGCATTGAAGTTAAAAATTAAGCAGAATTAATATTACTATGGGATGAAGCTATTGGAAGAGTTTGAGAGAAATGCAATTACTACAACAAAGTTTTAACTTGGTCTAATCTGATAAGATCAGAAGACGAGAAAAGAGATTTTGTGATGGCTCGATTCGCCATCCGAGGGGGGATTGAGGAAGTCTAATTTTGATCCCATCAGCGATAACTTAGGAGTGTGTTATAATCATATGTAGTCAGCACTCAGATAAATTCAGTGAAATTAATCATATTAACAGGAGTGGGATTGTGCATATTTGAAGTGTTCCACAATTAAATGTTTTTTCATAGAATATGATTAATAAAGTTTCATAACAAATGACATATTAATGTGGCACGCAATATTAACGTTAAATGTCTTATTGTGAGATTATTAACTAGGATGTGTGCAAAACTAACGTTTAACATTTATATATGTAACCAGAATTAATCATGTGTAGGTGCATTTACAATTACTCTTTTATAATTTGTTGCATTATATTCATGTATTGAGAAGTTGCATTTATTTTATGTGTAGAAATCAGCACGTATTTGTAACCTAGTGCACTTGCTAAAGTGGACCATTAAATTGAGGCCTAATGTTTATTTTAGCCTAACTTCATGCATCATTTTATTCTAGCGTAACATTCTCAGCCTAGTGCAAGCTTGCGTTGCAATCTCACGTTTTGCCTGTGTTTAGCCTTTGTTGTGGAATGCTTTGTCTCATTTTGATTCCACTGCCGGTGTGGATAAGCCTCATTAGTTAGAATAAAGGAGTTTTGTTTTAATACATAGCAAGGTATGAGAAGAAGGAGTTGGTAGCAAAATTTGCAGTACTAAAAGAGGGGAGGATTCTCATGGGAGAGGCGAGGAATGACCAAGGACGAGAGAAGATTACAATTTGTCTATGTGGGAAAGGTGGTTAAAGTATCCAGTTGTGCCAGAGCTATAGAAAATTACTGGAGGAAAAGGCATGTGGGAATGTGTACTCGACTGCAGTTGATATTATATG
Source organism: Calotriton arnoldi (assembly GCA_963921515.1). Lineage (NCBI taxonomy): Eukaryota > Metazoa > Chordata > Amphibia > Caudata > Salamandridae > Calotriton > Calotriton arnoldi. Next base: position 351,955 of record CAWUFW010001428.1, on the reverse strand, counting down.
CTGAACTTAGTGAGGGAGAGGAGTCCATCCTAGGTTTTTCACGGAGAACAGACCTATGCTTCTGCTTGAGTGGCTTTATGCTACTAGACCCATTGTTGGAGTACTTCTCATGAAGACTCTGACTGCTGACACCTTTCTTCCTTTCTTTCTTAGACTTGCCTTTACCGATTGTCCTTAGTTAGGGGTTCCACTTTAAGATGGTTAGGGAAAGATAGGTCGCTAATGCTTCTTAAGGAGAATCGTCTGATGACTTTTAATGGAGAATTCTTTTTCCTGATTATCTGCAACCTCACTTTAGAGTTAGTCATTTGCTTTGTACTATACAGGGTACATCTTCAGGAGATTTGGACTTATTCTGACATTCCTGTATTTCTACATGATTATGCTGATATTGATTTACATTCACTTATTTAAAAATTTGTGATTACAACTTACTAAACTCAGATTAAGTTGTTGATTGGATTCCTGTGTGGCCACATAAATTGTATGGTAATGATTTGTTAACGTGCGATAGTTTCTTCCTCTACCTCTCAGGCTACCATAAAGGTCTCTCTCCCAATGGCGAGTATGCAGTCTCTAATCGTAGCTTCAAGGGTGATGCTTTTTATCGGTCCAAGTCTTGCCACTAACTCTCTGCAGTATTCTGGCCTGATTCCGCGTGGGGGTCCGACCGCCGAATTACGAGATTGGGCTGCAATGGGACTGCTGCTACTGCCAGGGATCCGCCATTCCTGGCGATCTAGCAGTGGTCTGCGGCTGCAATATGCTGACGGTGCTGCTGTGGCACTGCCAAGCATATTACGAGTTTCCTCATTGCTACAGTTTTCATAGCGGTGAGCCTGCCATGAAAAGCGTGGCAGTGAGGAAACTAAGGGGGCACTACAGGGCCCCCTGTTGCCTTTGGGCCAGGAGATGCATGCAGGGGGGCACATCGTGTGCCTCTGTCTATATGCACCCCCTGTTCCAGCACGGCATGGACTTTGCAGTACATGCTGTGCTGGAACACGCTGTGGGATCCCACGGTGCTGCTTTTCTAAGGCTCACATACGAGCCTTTGAAAGGCACTGCCATGGAACCACCACCGCAGGACTGCCCAACCTGCATTCCAGTCAGAATACGGCGGGCAGACTATGGGTTTGGCGGGCTTGGAGCTGGGCGCTGACATAGCGGCCAGCTCCAAGACCACCAAACTCGTAATCAGGCCCTCAGTCATAATTCTGCAGGGCCATATATCTTGTATAAATGTGCCCCCTGCACCCTGCATCTCACAAACGTTTGAAAAGTTTCAATAACAAGAGTATTTCATCCACTAGTGTTATGCATCGACGTCATTTAGGGAGTCGCCAGGGGCTTTTCTTGTGCGACCCGGTGACAGTGTTTCTGTGACCCCTGGCCTAAGAGGCTGTTAAAGAAGTGCTGGGATCACCAGATAACAGGGCTTGTGTGAACTTTTTCTACTCACCTTAGCCAGCAGCATCCTGGGCTGAGGCTTCCTTAAACAACACTGTAATGAAACAATGGTGCCTCCATACACATTCTGGTGGCTCTGGCATGAGCTTTCTGCACTGCGGGGTCAAACAAGAAAGTAAAATAAACTTGCAACATAATAAAATTATTGATGCTCCTTGAGCGGGCCGGGCAAAAAAGACGTCTCAATGTAAGGCTGGCTGTCCCTGTGCATTGGCAGTGGAGAGTGAAATGAGGCAGAGAGGAGAGATGACCAGGGAAAGAAGAGGGATCAGAAGATGGGATGAAGGCATGTCAGACAGAGAGGTGAGGCACAGAGAGACAAAGAGTTTTGCGTGAGTGTGATAGCGAGAGGGTGAGATAGACAGTGAAAGAGAGAAATAAACAGCTGAGATAGAGGTGAGACAGATGTTGGGAGTCGTAGTTGGGAGAAACCGATGAGAGAGGTGATGAAGACAGAGACAGGGTCAAAGAGACTGCAGGTGACAGTGACGGGAAGAGTAATTTGAGGGAAAAATTTCTACGCAAGAGCACATTTAGCAAATGCGAGCATCCACTTGCAATCGCAATTTGTGTTGCATTTAGCACTATAACAGCACAAAATGCATCCTTGTGTACATTTTGGACGCAAAGGTGCATTTTGCGCTAAGAAAATAGAGCTAAATGCTGGGAGAAACTTGGGGGAAAATCCTACCCCAAGAGCACATTTAGTGCTATTTTGTAACGCAAAATGCATTCTTGTGCCTATTTTGGACATGAGGGGGCATTTTGCACTAAGAAAATAGTGGGGGAAAATCCTACCCCAAGGGCACATTTAGCAAGCGATAGCAGCTGCTTGCACTCGCTATTCTATTCTGTTGCATTTAGAGGTATGTCTTAGCACAAAATGCATTTTGGTCTTGAGGGGGGATGTTTACGCAAAGAAACAGTGCTAAACATAGAATTACTCTTCTCGCGAATCATGCTTAATCTTGTGGAATTCTTACATAATTCTGCATGATTACACTACACTGAATTACGCGAGTTACGCCCAACCCTAAAAGACAATGTTAAGTGAGACAGAAATGGAGGGGGAGGCAGGTGTGAGAAAGAGGTAAGAAAGAGACAGCTTCGAAAGAGACAGAAAGAGGGGGGACAGGTGAAAGAGAGACATCTGAGAGAATGCGAGATAGATTTTGGGCATCTGGGCTCCACCCTACCTGTTTTCTGCCCATTTTTATCATACTAATACTGAATAAATTGGTATTATTATTATACTAATAATGAATAATATATTATTCACTATCAGTGTAATTTAAATGGAGAACTGGAACAGACATTCACTGACAGCTGAGGTAAGTAAAACAAAATGCTTTTAAATTTGTTTTGTCCATGCGGGCAGGCGAGAGTGTGTTTGTGTAAGAGACAGTATCTGTATGTGTGAGCATGTGTCTGCATGTATACGCTTGTGTGTGAGCGTGAGTGACAAGCAATGAGTGAGAATGGGTGAGCCTGAATTTTAGCAATTGAGTGTGGTTGACTCTGGGTGAATGAGAATAAGGGAATGAGCAAATGAATTACTAGAAGTGAGTGAGAATGAGTAATTGAGAATTAATACAAATGATTGTGAAGAGTGTTAGAGAGTGTGAGGTAATGTTAATGAGAATGAGTGATAGTGAGTGGCCTGAAAATGGGCTCCACAATGGGAACGCCAAAAACAGTTCCTGCATGCCGTGCAGGAACTGGTGTGCATGCACACAGGGGGGCACATGTTGTGCCCCCCTGTGTGCATCCACAGGGCGTGAGGCACCAGGGAGCCCTGTAGGGCCCCCTTTATTCTGTCTCTGCCACAGTTTTCATGGCGGTGGAACTGCCAGGAAACCGTGGTGGAGAGAAAACTTGTAAAATGCTTGGCGGGACCGCAGCGGTTCCGCCAAGCATATTACTGCTTCCCGCCAAGCATATTACTGCCTCCTGACCGCCACAACACCGCCAGGAAATGGTGGTTCCCTGGTGGCGGCGCAATGGTGGTCCGACCACCCTTATCATAATAGGGCAGTCGGGAGACCTTCGTATCCCCACTGGTCTGGCGGTCTGTGGACCGCCAGACTCGCAATAGAGCCCTAAGTGGGTCAAAGGTCACATAATTCGCGGTCAAAGGTCATATGTTGTCACTTCCTGTGATGTAATTAAGGCTACAGGTTGCATGATGTCACTACCGCTTCCCCTGGCAATCTGGTGTACTGACATCCATGGTGTTATGCAGCATTGGGTTAATGTGATCGCTCATTTCTTTTTCACCAGTTTGTTTTATATTTAGAAAATTATAAAGATTTTTTTAAGTTATATTGAGTAATGTCTAGGCTCAAACTACTTTTATTTCTAGCAAGACTTTTGTCAGGACACAGATATTGCTCTTATTTTAATTATATTGAAGAGAACATAATATTAGTTCTTTCATAACATAGGATGATTACATCTACGCATTTCAGAATGGGCTTATCTTTCTTCACAGAGAACATTTGATACATATATAAAGCTGTATTATTGGGCATCCCTCATCCTGACTAGTTTCCAAAATGCAGATCACTAACCATGATGAAGTCACACTGATAAAACTAAATTTGGGGGAATAACCTTTTGGAGAAAAGAAGGCATTTTCCTGAAATTATCATCATTTTCATAGAAAAAACATAACCTTGTTGGAATCCAAGTTCCCGTATCTATTACAAAACATAAACCTATCTTACTACTCTTAAAATATCAGGAATAGTAGGAAAATATATTTTCATTACAAAACTGGACAGAGGGCAAAGAAATTTAAAAACACATAGCACCAATCTTTTATATATGTATATGGTGACCTTGCAGCATAAAACAGAAGAAGACAGAAAAAAAGGAGATACCCACAGAACAAAAGAGAAAAAAAAAAGACAATCAGGGGCTTAGCTACCAGTGGTGCAGCCGGAGCAGGGCATGGGGCCCACAGGTGGGTGGGGGCCCAACTATAACAGTCCCTTGAGCCCTAAGAGGGCCCATATTAGCATAGTGTACTAGAAGAAGGGGTGCAGAGCTGCTAGAGCAAGCCTAAAAACAACATACCTGAGTTACAAACATGAATGGCCATTAAAGATTACTTTAAATTTTGTTTTTATCTTGTCATATTTACTGTGCATGTGAAAGGGCCCATAAGTTCTGGACCTATTCTGGAGTCACAATCCGATGGTTCTTTCTAGCAGAATGGTAGCGTAGAGGGGAGAAAATTTGTTATTACTGCCAATCAATTAGACAAAATTCCTTTTGGACACATACTAACCACAGACAGCTACGTAAGGTAAGTTAATTTATTACAAGGCCAAAAATAACTAAACTTAAAGACACCTCGAAACGAGAGTGTAAAAGTACATCGGAATCAGCATAAAGCCAAATCTGCGTATCCAATTGAGTTGATGTAGCATAAGTAAAACAATGAATTCAAGAAATAAAATACAGAGGAACCGAAAGCTTGAGTCCAAGTTCCCCTGCATCGAGGGTTGATGAGTAAAAAGCATTAATCTATCCCGACACTAACACTAAGATGACATCCTTAGTTAAGCATCTTCAGGAAAGCAATAAAAAAAAGGTGTCAGCATGTGGAGTCTTCCTAAGAAGTCTCTCCACCATCGATGGGTCGATAGCGTAAAGCTATCAAGACAGAGCTTGTTCTAAGATGCTCTCTCTCCGAAGGCAGAAGAAGAAGTGGCCACTTTCCCTACTCCCAATATCACATTATTGCAGGTAACTTTCCCAAGATTCATTTCGGGTCACGCAATCTGCTCTGGGTACAATCCTAAAGGTAGTTTTTCATGGGACAACAGTGTTCTTCTCTTGCAACAATTTGTCCTTGGTTCCCAGGCCTTCTCCTGTGTGAAGCACAGCGATTTTCCTTTATCGAATCAAGCTACCCTATTGTAACTTCTTCTCTTCTTGCCTGACTTATAAACAAAGACATTATTCTAACTAACAAGGATGCTTCTTTCACCTGCAACACAAAACGTGAGAAAGAACAAATTCCACAGCACACATGAAATTCGACTTGTTAATTCTAAAAGAGAGTTTCCAGGGAACTGCATTTCAGGCCTACAAAATTCAGCTAACATAAGAAAAACAGCATATGAGCTTTTACGAATTGCATAGAAATTAGGCATATTCAAAACGACATAATTAATAAACACATTTAATACATGAATAATTGTCAGTTTCCTGACACAAATTCTTCACGTTAATGTTTCTGCTATTTACATTTACTTTCTACGTTAATTCTCCACATTTCTTTTCAATGGCCTAAACATTTCACGTTTCAGGTTGATACATTTCAAGATTTGATCACTTCATGTTAATATGACAAAAGATTATATGCGGGTGCGCTCTGCACGTGTGATTATAATGCACCCCCACAAATAAAATGTGATTTCCGCTACATCACTTTCAAAGGCAGAGGTCAAATGTCTGACCGGTCTTCTGATAATTTGCTGCTTATTCTTCTACCATGGAGAATGGTGTTTACCGTTCTTTCTCTTACATGCAAAGTGTGAGGATTTTGTAAAGTGGACTATGTGACAATCTTGCTAGTGTGAAAGGAAGGGCAGTAGTATGCCATTTTCCTCTTACACACAACAGCATTTAAATACCTAGAAATAATCTGTACAAATATTTCAAAATAAATAAACAGTTGTGAAAGCACAAATGAAGTGTGTTTTTTTCAGTTCTCAAGTGTGATGGAAACAAGGGGCCCCATTCACAAAAGTAATCTGAGACAAAATCCTAACTTTAGGACTAGGATTTTGTCTCAGTTAAACTTAAGTTTGTCTTAAGTTTAATTTAAGACCAAAACTTAAGATTGACTGAGACAAAATCTTAACTTTAGTACTCCTAAATGCCTTCTGTGAATACCGAAAGTCGTAAAGTTAGGATTTTGTCTCAGATTACTTTTGTGAATCGGGCCCAAGGATTTTAGTAGGATCAAAATATTTCAAGACACTGTAATTGATGATTTGCAAATGTTAAATATGTGCTGAAACCCAATTTTCACACATTAATGTTTATGTGCTATATATTTTTATCAGTAAAACTATATGGCTGTTCAATTATAGTGGTCATTTTAATGAAAAATATCCTGTCACAGTGGTGTAACGCAAAACGATGGGGCCCTCTGCAGAATGTAATGAGGGGCCCCACAAGTCTCCGATATCTAACAGATTTTCATTGAACTTGGGCTGAATGAGGACCCTGTTGAAGGGTTGGGGGCACCCTATAGGCAACGCAGGGGCTGCAGGTGCCTGTGTTACGCCTCCTGGTCTATAAATGATAGTGTGCTACCACACAGAGCTTTAGTAATATATTCGTGACAATATGCTCTTCAATGCAACACCAGCTAAATACTGCACCCTTACCACTCTGCTGGTGAATAGGCGCGGATCATTTGTGACACTAGTTCTTTGTGTGGTGCTTGGATTTTTCTGAATGCCTATGAACTCAGTGACATAACATTGATGGCAGCAGCCCCAGTGTGAAAATTGTTAAAGCACCACTGTCTGCTAGGGCAATAGGACTTTGCTGTTACCTCCGTCTGATTCCATCAGCTGCAGGAGTCAGACACTGAGCAGCAGAATCCACTGAAGCTCCTGGGGCACTGCAAAGGCCTCATTTCACGTGCGCTAAATGGCCGAGCAGTGCGCATGCTCACTTTTGTAAATGCAGAATGCGCCATTCGGCCTGGCTGTCTGCCACCAGCAGAGGTCAAAGAGGAAGCTTTGCGCATGCTGCTGCATGGCTTCTGAAGACAAGACAGTCACAGTAATCACTGCATTGAGCCTGATGGGTGGAGTGCAGCCGATAGCATTTAGTAAAAGAACATAGACTTACTTAGGACACAGTGCTGGAACTGGGAAATTGAATTATTTGAGCATTATTCATTTCATTTTATGCTAAAAATGCACAGATAGCTTAAAGAAAACTTCTTGGAATTGGTAATGCACAATTCTTTTTATTAAAACCAGAAGTAGAAATAGCTATCCTTTTGAGACCCATGGAAACAGGCCAGGCTGTCAGAAAACAAGAAGTTGCTCCCCAGAGCAAGATACTACTGAGAGAGGGGAAAATCGAGTAACTGTTATACACAGTTGTGACGTTGAGGTGGGTGAGCCAATAAATTAACAGGGAGAGCCGAGCTAAGGGTCTAACTTGGCTCTAAGAGCTCTGACACGAGCTGAGCCATAGGAACATTTGGCATGGAAATTGTGCAACAAATATCAAGTAAAAATATGTCTTCCAATTCAAAAAAATATATTTCTTTAACAAGTATTTCATCATAGTACATGAGATATATCACAACATTTGAAAAGGCATTGATTAAAAGTGACAGCTTTCAAACATGAACTTTCTTGCTCCTGCTATTCAACCTGATGACAATACTGTAGGAAAGTCATCCTTTTTGCACTGATCACCCCCATGTTTTGATTGATACTAGTGGTGACTGACTCTGAAATTGCCCCAGGCTCTGATAACCAGGCCAGTGCTATGTCTGCTAAAGATATTTGGTAATTGGTATAACTCAAATTGCCCAAGACAAGCTACATGTAAGCCCCTAGTATGAGTTAGGGCATGTATGGTAAGAGACCCTCTGGACTTAACGCACTTAAGTGTGCACTCCTGTGGAGCCTGGTGCCATTTTAAAATCAGGCCTGCCTTGTAGGCTGGTGTTAAAATAAAACTGTTTCCAAATTTGACTTTGGAATTAAAAGTACTTCCAATGTACAAACTACCTTTTTATTACATATATGTCATCCCTAGGTGCCCCATGGGTAAGGTGCATTGTTATAAAAAGCAATGACAATATAAAATATGTTTTATATGTCCAGGTAGTTAAAAACAGCCAAAGTCGTTTTTCCCTATTATAGAGCTGAGAGCCCCATAGGCTAATATGGGAAGGCTTGATCAAGCTTAATAAAGTCTATCGTTGCTTTGGAGCTAGATAGCAATCTGATTCAAAGTATCAAAATAGTGGTTACAATAAATCCAACAACTTGCCAAGGTCGGATTTATTATATCAATTAAAGGAAAGTAGTTTTCGAACTTACTATCCTCCTGAAGTTACATAATGCACCTCTTAGCAGCCTCTTCTGATTGGTCAGCCTTTGACAGCCTCAGTCAAGCTGCTCCCTGAGTATGTGTGAAGAGGCCTGGGGCTGAAACAATACAGCTATTTAGTGGGAGGAGATTTGCTTACTGGAGAAGCCAGGGAGAGGAAGGGGCTGGATGATAAACTGGACTTCAAAGGCAGGAGAACAGTTGTCATAGGACCCAGGCCAGCCCTCACTTCCTAGATCCCCAGCCAGATGGGAGCCCCCCTAATTAGACTAGGAGAGGGGATGGAAGGGGGGGTATAGTGAGTCGTTAGCCACACCTTTGGGTTGGGTTACACAGACACACACACCAAGGAGAGATTTTCTCCAGTTTTATTTTTGTGAGAGCAGTGCATTCTGGGTCACAAATATGCCACACTTCATCAAAAATGGTCATAGCAGAGGGAGGTAACTTTACCCCAATTGCCTCCGGTGCCCCCCCCCCCACTCCTGCCAGCCCAGAATGAAGGATACATTTTAGAGAGCTGCAGGAGCTCCTCATAAAACTGCCTGTAACAAAAGATGAAGAAGGACTCCCCTGCTGGACCCTTGGACTGTACCATAGAAGGCTTGCACTCAAAAGGACTGCACCTGCTGCACTCTCAAGGCTCCACAAAGAAAGGTCTGTGCTTGACTCTTAGGGAAAAGTAGAGGACTCCCTGATCAGCAACAGGTACAACAGAGCTAAAAGAAGTCACCTGCAAGCCCAAAGAGAGGATTACCCCAGCTGACCAGATGCAACTGGATTATTCCAGGACTGTGCAGGTGCAATATAGGAGATTGAGTCCTAGCCCCCAAGAGGCAATCCAGAGTCTCTGAACCCTTAATTGGTGCTGCTGGACACTTCTCTCCCCAAAGGAACAAACAAGTAACAAGATCTGAAAGTTTGTAAACTTTCGAAAAAGTTTTCTGGAAAGGTTCCGGGAGTCCAACTGGTCGTCGAGAGTCAAGTCGCTGTCGTCAACTCGCGAATTGGCCTTATCGCGGTGGTTTCTCCTACTGAAAGCTCCAGAGCTCGTTGCCACAGAAGACAAACACTTCCAGAGACTCACCAACTGCACTGCCCTGCAGCAGGCCGCCGTCATCGACTCAAATTTCGGATCCCAGCAGCCTGCGGACCCGCCAAAGAGCCCGTCAATGAAAGAAAAGCTCCAAGAAAAAAAGACTTAGGGCCTGATTTAGACTTTGGTGGACTGGTTACTCAGTCACAACGATGATTGATATCCCATCCACTGAAATATAATTCCAATTATGTCTTATGGGATTTCGATTTCGGGGGACGGGATATCTGTCACCGTTGTGAAGGAGTAATCTGTCTGCCAAAATCTAAATCAGGCCCTAATTACGAAGGTAAAGTTTTGACCGGGACCTAGCCCTCAACCTATCCGACCCGAGCTCCCTGGTGGTTGGCCTTTAACTTTTGGCTTTGTCTCGGTTCAGCACGACCAGATAGCCTCAAGTGGCCCTTCAAGTGTTTTGGCACTAGAATGCAATTTTTGATTCAATCTTTGAAAATTCATATCTCCTGTTCCCTATATTGGAGTTTTGTCGTTTTGGTGTCAATTTAAAGATACAAATATTCTCTATTTTTATAAAGTTATGTTGGATCTTTATTGTGTTGTGTATTCTACTTATTTACTTTTTGATGATATTAAATACTTTACAAATACCTAACTCCTAAATTAAGCCTGCCTGCTCATTTGCCAAGCTACCAAGGGTTGAGCAAGGTTTAATTTATTGAGACTTGACTGGACCTATTAGTGACTGTGGTATTATTACTACCTGAAGGTGAATACCCCCATCTACCAATAATCCACTTTCCTTCAAATGCCATTAGTGAACTAAGAAGCAAGTAAATTGACATGTGCATCCAATATGTGGGCTATATTCTTTTTTTACATTGGGAAAAATCATTGTCCATTAAAGTCAAACACCAAAGAGATTTCTGTGCAACGCACATCCTCAAGGTTTCTCGTATGCAGTAATGAGCGAAATAGGCAGCACAAAAAATAAAATAATTGCCTAAAATAACACAATTTGGCACACTTTTTCCATTTCATTCAGGAAAGATCGTGATGGTCTTGACCAGTGCTGTATGTCTTATGCTTGTGAGCCAAGGACCTGCTATGCTCCTGCTCCCTGTGCTCTATTTATTTCTTTTTGTTTTAGGTCTGACCAAAAGACTGTATTAGCTGTCTCACAAGCCTCATGCTTTCTCAAAAACATTATAATACATAATGTTGCATAGAGAAAATGGGCTTTAGGTAAGCCTACTTCAGTTATTCCCAGATGGTGCCATTCATATATTATTAAACACAAAAAGGTTCAGCACTTTCAACAGTTACAACAACCAATGTCCAAAACAGTGAGCACACAAGAAAATGTCCAGATCCCAGATGTTGGTTTCTTAAAAGGATTGTTCTTTATTGAGTTAATTTGTTAAAAATCAAAAGGACCATAGCCGACGCGTTTCGTCTCACAACGAGACTTCTTCAGGGCTATCAAAAAAACATACAAATACAATTTTAAAACACATTCTCATATATACAAAAAGCTATTTTTATATTATTAAAAAACACACATTTACAAATTTATATACAAGATACTATAACCTTATTGAGATAGGAAATACGATTTGGTGTCACTTAGATCTGTACCTAGGCCTATTTACAATTGTTATCGCAATGGGGACAATTTCATTAACGATTAGAGCAGTTTAATTCATACCATATTGTTGGAGTGCACAGATTAAGCTAAGGAACACATTATTGATTGGAGAATGATAGCTGTTAATATCATACCTTTTTAAGTCACAAAGAAATGTATTCAGAGACGTTGTACGTTCCAACAAATTGTCATAGTGTCCATGTTGAGGAGACTTTTATACAGTAGGCATTTCCTAAAACCATAGACGTATATAACATGAAGACATAGCTGTTTCTATCCATTGAATATACATACATACATGTACATGTCATTGTAGAATACTTATACATATTGATGGAATTCATCATGAGATGTTGTTAATATAATGTCTAAAGAATGTCACATTACACAGACCAAACAGAGAGGGAAATTACAATTGGCTTATTCATATGGTGTACATCAATGTCGCTTTTCAAGAACCTGACAAAAAGGAACATTGTCTGATAGATAGAAACAGCTATGTCTTCATGTTATATACGTCTATGGTTTTAGGAAATGCCTACTGTATAAAAGTCTCCTCAACATGGACACTATGACAATTTGTTGGAAAGTACAACGTATTGTAAATGTGTGTTTTTTAATAATATAAAAATTGCTTTTTGTATATATGAGAATGTGTTTTAAAATTGTATTTGTATGTTTTTTTGATAGCCCTGAAGAAGTCTCGTTGTGAGACGAAACGCGTCGGCTATGGTCCTTTTGATTTTTAACAAATGAACTCAATAAAGAACAATCCTTTTTAAGAAACCAACATCTGGGATCTGGACATCTTCTTGTGTGCTCACTGTTTTGGACATTGGTTGTTGTAACTGTTGAAAGTGCTGAACCTTTTTGTGTTTAATGTTGATATAGGAATTTATTCCTAGGTAAGGAGCATAGAGGGGAGTGCTCCTTGGTTCTTTGCACTATCACGATATACTGAGACACACTATATCTGTCAGGTGCGGACTTCAATAGCCTCTACCCTCAATCCATTTGCATCCATTCATATATTAGTTTAGCCCTTCTGAACAGCATACATACAACTGGGCAGTGGATCAGTCCTCTTCGGCCATTGGCTTTGTTTCCAATGATTGGCTCTGCATAGTAGACAACCGCTGGACTTTAGGATGACAGCTAGTCTGAGTAACAGTATTTTGCCTGCTTACTCTGTGCTACTCTGCATTCAGAGGAGTCTGACCACAGGAGAAATTTCCTTTAGTTTTTTCCCCAAAAACTGGAACTTCAGACTAGTGCTAAATGAGTAATGAGACTACCAGCAGCTCCGCTGTCATAGCTACCGGACCAGGCAATACTGCTGCTAGCTTCAAGGGTGCTTGTGTGAGTGCAGGATAGCCACCATGTTTAGTGCGTGCATTGTAGGGAGCGTGCCTGTGTGAATTTAGGATTAACATAGTCTTTCATGAGTGCAGAGTAAGTGGTCTCCAGGTTGAAAGTTGTTATTGTGTGAGTACATAGTGAGGCATAGTCTTGTATGAGTGCATCGTGATGGGTGTGCCTATGTGAGCATAGCAGTTTGAGTGTAAAGTCCATGCATGTTATGGCTTTGTGTGCATGCAGTTTATAAGGGTCAAACCTATTGGCTTTGGTATTGTTTTTAGGGTTATGGCTTTGACTTACAGAACTGCAGCTCAGGGAGTGGAAATACAATAGCATCTGTGAGAATGCTGGTGAGTTTTGATATGGCAGATGTAGACTATGTCAAAGGTGGTTGAGGAGTGTCAGGGGCAGCTGACAGACTGAGAGATCACCCTAGTGAGGGGGCCAGTTACTTCGCTTGCACTAGGGCCTGTGACAACCTAGCTACACCACTGAAGACAAGGTAAGGATATTGAAGAAGAGGGTGGAGGGAAAAGGTAGTGAGGGACAGATCGGCTAAAAGCAGAGGAAGAGGAGGGGCAGGGCTTTACTGGCAGCACAGAGATTTGGGACAGGGCTAGGGAATGCTATATTATGTTATGTTATTTTATTTTATAGCGCGCACAGCTACTCCGCGCAGTGTCCCGGCGCGAACCAAGAGGGGTAGAACAGGTTGAACTAAACAAAGAGAAAAGTTTTCAGGTTTTTCTTGAAAGCCATGGGGTCTTGGGTGTTGTGTAACGCAAATGGCAGTGCATTCCATGCCAAGGCAGCTTTCAGGGCAAGAGAGCTGCCACCCAACCTTTGTCGTTTGAAGCGGGGAACCTGGGCTAGAAGTTGAGACATAGAGCGCAGATGTCTCGTAGGGGCAAAGAAGGAGAACCGCTTCTGAAGGTAGGTCGGGCCTAGGCCATGGAGGGCACGATGGGCAATGACTAGAGATTTAAATTTAACCCGTTCTGCTACGGGAAGCCAGTGCAGTGAGCGCAGGTGTTGTCTCACGCTGCTTCTAATGGAGATGTCAAGAAGAAGCCTGGCTGCTGCATTTTGGACCACCTGTAACTTATTCAGCAGATAGCCAGGGATGCCAACATACAGAGCGTTGGCATAGTCTAGTCGGGATAAGATAAGAGCATGGATAACCGTTTCTTTCGCAGCCCTAGGAAGGAGAGGGAGACATTTCCTAAGGGTTTCAGTAGCCCAAAGCAATTACCGGCAAACTTCTTGACCTGAGTGGAAAATGATAGGTTCTCCTCAAACCAAACTCCCAGGTTCTTAGCGGGTTTCCCTGTCGATGAAGGCATGGAGAACTCGGGTGGCCAGATCGTTTCTCTAAAGTTATGGGGGAATTTTCCGTAGAGGGGTATCTCAGACTTCTCCTCGTTGCACTTAAGTTGAGCAGCGGCTAGCCACTTAAATACAGAAGTCAAACAATTTTTTGCGGAGGAGACGGAATCCACGTTTTTACCCCAGGTAAATAGGAGCTGGGTGTCGTCAGCGTAGGCAATGATTTTAGCCCCCAAGTCCTCGGCTAGTTGGACCAGTGGGGAAACGTAGATGTTAAAAAGAAGGGGGCTAAGGGAAGACCCCTGGGGGACACCTGTGGCCACTGTCCGAGGGGATAAAGAGAACGGCGGAAGCCAGACCTGTTGCATCCGCCCCTCCAGAAAGGACTTAAGCCAGCCCCATGCAGTGCCAGAGACACCAATCTCGGCAAGTCGAGAGAGCAGCAGTGAGTGTGGAACCGTGTCGAACGCTGACGACAGGTCAAGTAGAATCAACGCTGCCCTCCCGCCAGCGTCCAGACACTCCCGGATGTCTTCTGAAATTTCCACCAAGGCTGACTCGGTGCTATAAGAAGCCCTAAACCCTGACTGGGCCGGATGCAAGAGGCCCGAGCTTTCGATAAACTCAGTGAGTTGTTTGGTCACCACCTTTTCGCACACCTTAGCCACACTAGGCAAGAGGGAGATGGGACGGTAGTTCCCAGGGCTAAGAGGATCAAGAGATGGCTTTTTTAGTAGGGGAAGAATCTTGGCCTGCTTCCAGACTTCCGGGACACGGGACTCCTGGAGGGACATGTTAATGATACTATTGACTTCCAAGTTGATAGTCTCTGCAGCAGCTGCCAGCAATCTGGCTGCGCAGGGGTCAGATGGGGAGCCTGATTTCAGGCCCTTCAGAATTTTAAGAGAACTGGGAAGATCAATGGGAGTAAAGGCAGGCAGGGAGTGCATAGGATTAGCAGCTGGAGACACCAGGGGCAGGGAACCAGCTGTGGCCCCGCTACAGGAGGTAAAAGCCACCTGAATAGTGTGGATTTTATCCATGAAGAAGCTAGAGAGATTATCGCACCAGGCCTCTGTGGATGGAGACATACTCGATTGAGCTGTGGGGACCATGAAGCTCTGGACGATAGCGAACATTTCTTTGTTGTTGTTTTTGGCAAGGTTAAGGTAAATACAAAGAAAAGTAGAGAGGTGCAACGGAACACTGGGAGGTATCCCCCGACTTCAAAAAGAAAGAGGATTGTTCCTGAGACACATAAAAAAAAAAAGAAATAACTCGGGATAAATCAAAGTGTCTTTGGACTTTTCATCGAAAAGCACTTTTACCAGGTTGATTTTGTCAACCCGGGGAACACCATTCAAGGTGAAAATTCTGTTATTCCAGGGTCTAGAATTTCTTTTACTTCAAGTTCTCCAACATACGCTACATCCTACATTCAAACATGCAAACTCCTGCAACCAGAAAAACATTCTATTTTTTTATTTCTTGAACTGCGCATGTAATGAATGCATTGAGCAGCAAGTGAATAAAGTTAATGATCTTTTGGGACAAGGTTTGACAATATGGGAGGGTTGAGCTGCCCTAGTCACACACAGTATGGAAATTCTTAGAACCTTGGTATGAGAGGCAGAAGGTTTGTAGGGCCTGGTATGGCTAAAAGAGGCTTATATGACCCTGTTATGGGTGCACAGGTTGATTTGGCCTGGCAATCTTGATGGCCATTGTGAGTCTCCCATATGAAGATACCTGAAAATATACTGATTTGTTTTTTAACAGTTTAAATGTTTATTCAAGCAGACAGCAGAGTGAAAACATCCATACTAACACTCTGATAGATAACAGCGTTCCTTGATATCCGTGGTACAAATCTCACAGCAGATTAGTTTCATTTATAAAGTCAACACCTAACAGCTGCTGTTAAACCTGTGCTGTACTGGCCTTGGAGAAGGAGGTGTTAAGCAGAGTGACAAAAGACAAAGAAAACATGTAAAGGTGAGTATCGTGCCTTATCTGGAGCAGCTCTTTCCTTTCAGTCTCACATCTAAACAAATACTGGCCCTTCTACGCAGCTTGCAGACCCACACAAGGGACTATTGCTTGGGCTACTTGTGTTAATAACATCTTCTCCCGACATTTCCCAACACAAGAAAAATAATAGGTTTAAACATCTCAGAATCTAAAGAAGGATTTTGTATAAGCACAGGACTAGCTCAGCATATGACATAGGATTGGTCTACTTGTAAGTGTTGAGTAAACGTAATGACCAAGTAGCTCCACGGGCTAGATGTACATAGCTTTTTTTAGGTCGCAAATGGCTCAATTTTCAGATTTGAGTCATTTGCGACCATAACAAAGCATTTTCTTCTGTACAAAGCCCTATTTTGCGATTTGGTAACCTAATACCGAATTGCAGAATGGGTTTGCGATTCGGTATTAGGATGGGGGCGTGTTAAGGGCGTCCCTTTTTAATAGCTACTCGCTGGGGTATGTTTGAATATTTTGCAGTCACAAAACATTTGCATTTTACCACCTACTTCAATTTGGTGGTAAACCATTCTCAAACGGGAAGGGGTCCCTCCCCTTTGTGAATGTTTGTAAAAACGTTTTTTTATGTGCAGGCAGTGGTCCTATGGACCATGGCATACTCTTAAAACATGAAAAGAAAACTGTTAATTTTTTTTAAATGCATCCCATTTTCATTTTGGGAAAATGGGCTGCATTTTAAAAAAAAACCACTGCTTTATTTAAAAGCATTGACAGGCATGGTGGTCTGCTGACCCCAGCAGCCCACCATCCCTGTGATTTTAGCGATTCCCAATGGGTTGCAAACCAATCCCTACCTCATGAATATTAATGAGGTAGGTCTATTTGCGAGCCACTGGGAATCGCTAAATGTGTTAAATACAGATTTGTACATAGCTGTTTGCGATTGCCAAATAGCAAATCGCAAACATTTGCTATTAGGTAATTGAAAACCCAAAGCTATCCACATCTGGCCGTCAGTCATTCCTATTAGACTTCTTACTTTTCTCTTACTTTAAGTATCATGTGAGGTCCTGTTTTGTTTTGGAGTGAATAGTGGTTCACAAGTGTCACTTTGATTGGATGCTAGACGATGTCTTCTCTGGTTTACTGTCTCATGTGGGAGTTGGGGGTGCCTTAGTTTCTCTGGTGGGTTCCAGGACATCCCTGCTGTATTTGACTGTTGGCAGAGTGTCATAGAAAGCTTTAATGCTCACCTTTGTAGAGCTGTCAGTGCACAGTTGCCTGGATCATTTAAAGCATTGGGAAACAAAAGAGTGACAGCTGAGCATGGACTGCACCAGAGTTACGCAGTGAATGCATACATACCGCTTGTTAGGGACACAGTGGGAAACAGCCTTTACAATGCGGGCAGAGCCATGCATGCCTTTTCGTCACAAGCGCAGCCGTGCTTGCCTTAACCACGCATATGTATTAATCACACATATGAATGGTTAAGGCAGTACGCTGTCTAGATGCGCTGGCACAGGAAGAGGAAGGATCGGGAGAGGACGCGGACTGGTAAGTGGGGCTGGGGCCGGGTTTTGCGGGGTGGGGGGGTAGTATTAATAGTGGGGGTAGTTTTTAGGGCTCAAGGGGGTCGGGTTTTTTATAGGATAGGGGCTGGGTTTTAGGGCCTGGGGGGGTCAGGGTACTTTTAGGCTTTAGGGATGGGGTAGTTTTTAGGGCTCGGGGGGTCGGTTGTTTGCATTGCAGGGGTCATGGTTTTAGGGCTGAGGGTGGTGGGGCTGGGGTGTGATCTTTCCACACATCCCTTTACCAATCATGCCTTTACCACGAGATAGTGTGGTAAAGGCATGCATGGTAAGGGAATGCTTTGCTCAGATGCATTTGTTGTTCCGGCTGCGTTGTAGAGGCACTCATGGTTTAGCCATGCGTGCCTCTGTCATACAACCGACACAGTAGCTTCTAAAGTCTGTCGTACAACCTCTTCTCATTCCCTCTTAACATTTGAGGTCCAGTCTCATTGTAAGGGGACCTGAGGATTAGGTAGTCTGCAATTCGACTCAATATTATTATCTTATTTCAGAATTTTATCTCATTGCATGGACATAACTGCTTTGTTCTATATGTGATAACATGTTGCTCAAAGTGTCACACATAAGACATTAAATGTCAGACACAAACATGGTGGATTTCTAAGTAGCTGAGAGATTTAGTTTGTATGCGACTCTGCAGTTTGCTGATTTTCAAACATTGCCACAAGTGCAAATACTTGTTAAATGGACGCCTCCAAACCGATAAGACAACAACATAAGCCCACTGAAACAAAGATTACATTTTCCTAAAAGAAGTTAGACCTATTGGCTTTGCCATTGTTTGTTGAGACTGGTCATGCATGATTTTATTGATGCTTTAGCGGTAAGGGTTGAGCACAAATCTTTATATAAATACTCTTTTCTAAACCCAGGCTAATGAGCTCCTTTGAAATCATGGATCTCAGCCCTAGCAAAATCAGGTAAATCCAATAGGTTTAGCTTTATTGTAGCCATGCATCCATATCACAATTATGCATGCCTGTGTTTGCATGTGTTGGCACACACTTTTCGTTAACTACAATGGGGCATTAGTTCTGCTTTCACAAGTTGTAATGTTTGTTCATAATTTCATGGTGCCCTAGAGCTCTAATCAATCAAGCCTGAAGCACTTGCTTTCCCATTCTACTTTGTTCATCCTTTCGACCACTTCAAGATGGCATCCTCAGTTTCTAGAACAAAGAACCATAGACACTACACATGAAGCTCCTGCTCAGAGTCATCCCCGGGAGATGTGGGCTGTGTTTGTTTCACTGTTAGCCCATTGGAAGGTTCTGACATGAGCCTTGCTTAGGATTACACTAAAGGAAGGACCATGCATCTCTTTACACATCTGAAGCTACAAGTAGACTGGTAGTTTTCCCCAGCACAACTTGGAGATCATAATTATCTGTGTTTATGTCACTGCTACCCCCCACTTTAGAATCTCTCCAGTGGGGTAACAGCCCTCTTTCATCAGCCTTGCATAGAACTACACTAAAAGAAGGACCAAACGCGTGTCACCACAAAGAAGCCCGTGCCGAGGAAGGCAAAGCCGGACCCGATGGGGGCCCAGGACAAACGCTTCCCGGGGCGGGAAGCAGCCCCCCCCCCCCGTCGTGGAAGCCCGTGAAAAAGGGGCGACCAGGATTGGTAGCCCCAGGGCAAGCCACGGCACCCGCAATCCGGGGGCGGGTTGGCTAGCAGCTGGGGGGGTTAAATAAGGGGCACAGGGCCCTAAGTAAACCACATAACCCCACCCCAGCAAAGAACAAGAGTGGAGCCTCACCTGGACGATGAACGGAGACGGAGCGGAGACCGACCCAGGCGAGACTTCAGCGTAGACGACCTCGACCTGACTTCAGCGGTGGAGCAGCAGAAGAAGCGGCGGGAAGACCACGGCTGACCACAGCGGCGAAAAGCCTTGACCAGCGGGCGTCCCCAGGGCCGCAGCACGACAGAAAAACGGGAAGAGGGCAGCTCAGGTCCGCTGGCTTGAAGCGAAAGCCGCGACCCGGCGGGCGTCCCCAGGGCCACAACATGGCGTAAACGGAGGGGAGGACTCCGATGCAGCTCAGGCTGGGGCGGCGTGGAGTGAAAGCTGTGGCCGGTGGGCTTCTCCAGTGCCGCAGCAAGTCCCAAAGGCGGGAGGAAGGCCGCCCGGTGCAGATCAGGCCGGAGCGGAGCGAACACTGCGGCCAAGGGAAGCACTTGTAACCGACGGAGCCCAAGTAGCTGAGGACTCGGAGGCTCGGCAGGGCAGGGCCGGCTGCAAGCGATTTAAAGGGGCAGGCGCCCCGTTTGACTATCGGAGGGCAACGGTGAATGGAACCACTAAGGATTTTGTCAAAAGCTAACACAGCGCCTTTAAACACTTGCAAGGGGTAAAGGCGGCGGGCGAAAAGGGACTGAAGACCGAAATCGATTGCATCTGGGGGTCAATCAAAGGCAATTTGGCCGAGACAGAGCACATACCTTGCACGATGAGAGCGGGGGGGGAGAAAGACCGTGCTGATGGTCGGGGAAAGGCACAATTTTGATTTGGCTGCCAGCACCTGCACAAGCACCTGCAAGGCAAGCAGCAGTAGCTGCATCCTTGGTGGACAATAGAGCAGCAGCAACTACAGGCACAGACAGCAAGAACCCAGAGGGAGAGAAAAGGGCCCAGCAGCAGGATGGCAGGAAGACGTGGGGCAACTGGAAGAGAAGCAGGGCTGCCAGCACGGTTCAGGGAACCTCAGCGGCACCCAGAGGCCCCCAAAAAGGGCAGTAAGAGGCCGAGAGGGGACGCGGGGCCAGATCTAGACGCAGATCTACAGTCCATGTTGGAGAAAGCCAGGGATCTGGTGGCCCTAAAAGGAAAATCGTGGATGGACCAACAAATCAGGGATGGGGCCCACGGGAAGGGGAAGAAGCCAAGGCGGGCACCCTCTCCAACACCACCCCCAAGAAACCAGGAAACAAGGGGTATGCAGCCAGAATGGCGGCCCCCAAGAAAATTGCCAAAGCAGGAGCAAAGGATACTGCTGCAGGGAAGGCTAATGGCACCGGGAGTGAGAACGCCCGGGCCAGAAATAAGAGGGCCGCAACCCCCGAGATGGTGTCCAGCTCGGATACCAATGAAAGCGGCAGTGATGAGGGGTCTGTAGCCATCACGGCGGCCCCTCGAGAGACGCACAGAGGGAGGAGCAGCACGGCGGACGATGGCAATGGTTAGCATCGCACAAATAGCGCAGGGGGGCAGCGCGCTGGTTCAGCGGGTGGGGGACCAGGGCGAATCGTGAACTTGGGAATGCAGCTAGGGGTAAACAATCTAGCAATGAGGAGGCCCTGACCACTACATCCTCCCTGGCAGGCTGGGCAAGGAAGGAACCAACAGGGCTTCGAGGGAGAAGCATGGGGACAGGGACCGGCCCACCCCAGGGCTTGGATGCCCTGGTGGCAATGGCCTGGGGCGCGATCTCATTTTGGGGGAGGGCCCAAATGGAATACTGAGAAGAGTGGGGTGAGCCAGGGGCCAGAGCAAAGAGCAAAGATAGGAGGGGACCCAAAAGGGGCAACAGGCAAGGGTCAGGAGAACCCCCAACAGGCGAACCAGGTCGGTGAGATAGGGCCCGAAGACACAACACAGGGGGGGGTGGGGCGGCTCCCAGGGGCACCATCGCAGGAAAAGGCGGAGCGGGGGAAGGCCCAGACCCAAAGGGGAAACCGGCCAGTGAATACTTACGCCCCTCCCAGGGAGACCCCCCCCCACTACCATGAAACTCCTAGGACTAGCCAACCTCATCCCGCTGACAGTGAAGGAAAGGATCTGGAGGAAAGAGTTTATAGATATTTTCTCGCTGCTGGAAGTGCGCCAAGCAAGCTTAGACCTGACGACGCAGGACAAAAAAGAGGATGATAGGAGAGTTAGACGCAAGCCCAGGGTAGAAAGGTCACTGGAGAATTGGCTAAGGGCTTTCAGGACCCTAGCATGTGTGTTCATTTTTAAAGTTCCCACAGAGTGCGGCGGCACTCATTTTATATGAGCAGAAAGTGAACGATGTAAAAAAATGTAAGTCCGTTTTTATATAGCGCAGCTACTCACCCTTACGGGTCTCAAGGCGCTGGGGGCCGTAGTGGAAATTAAGTGAGCTATTGCCCAGAGTCACATGGTGCTGAGCTGAGCTGCCGCCAGAGCAGGGGATCGAACCGTGAACCCTGTGCTCCAAAGTCAGCTGCCCTGGCCGCTGCACCACACCTCTCCACTGATGCACAACAAAAATACCAGGGGGACGCGTGGTTAAAATACGACGAGGGTTTCAGGGAAAAGATGCAGACATGGCTAGTGATTGAATGGGATTGCCAGGACATGGAGGGGTTCACCACCCTCATGGTAGCTACCAGAGAAGGGGTCAGCACAAGGGAGCCCAATTTTCATCCCTACTGCCCAGCCGAAGTAATTTTTTCAGAGATAATAGTGCGAAAAGCATGGAGGGGGGCATTAGATCTGGGGGCGGTGAAGAAGTCCAGGTGTAAACTGAACATCACCATGGAAAAATATGTAGGGCCAACAGATGGGGGTTCGTGAGACACGGTTTCATCAACCTGAGATCCTCGGGTTATCATCTGGAGGACAGAGTACACCTGACGGGGTAGGGATGGATATGTTCCTGCTAAACATCGTGGGGGTACTAGAGCAGATGGGTTTCTCATAAAGAAGGAAGGAACTAGAGAGCAAAGGGGGAGCTCCCTCCGATCGTGAAACCGTAGGTAGCGTGGCGGAAGAAACATAGCAAAGTTAGACAAAAGAAAGAAAAAGTGCTAGAGGTAGATGGAAGGCTCATACAGTGTCCTTGGGATGCCTCACGGCAGGGGCACTGAGGGAGCAAAGAACGCCACAAAGTCACTGACAGAGTAGATGTGATACTCCCACAGGGCCCTTGGGATGCCTCACGGCAGGGGTACTGAGGGAGTGAAATGTCAGTGCACAGCCTCAGGCAGAATAGATAAAAGGCTCACACGGGGTCCTTGGGATGCCACACGGCAGGGGCCCTGAGGAGCAGGCGAGGGGCCAACAAGCGGAACAGCACTTGCAGCCCGGGCAGGTCCTGACGGACACCCACCCATTTCGGTAGCAAGTTGAAGCCTGGAACCGCAGACACAGAGGCCCGGAATATTAGGCCCTCCCGCAAATAGACTGTCTGGGAGTGCACAACGAGAAGGAATGGACATTAATAATTACAAAGCAATGAAAGTATGCGTTAACATGGATGTTTATGAATGACCAAAGAATTACGAAATGTACAACCATGTTATGTTTGAATAAACTGCGACCTTTTAAGGCACCAAAGCACGTTGCCAAGTGGTGTAATTTAAGGTAATGGACGCAGTTAAAGTTGGGGAGGGGGAGGAGGACTCGCCCTTGGGAGGGGTTGAAGCCCGGGCCGAGAAAGGCAAAGCCGGACCCGATGGGGGCACGGGACAAACGCCGCCCGGGGCGGGAAGCACCCCCCCGTCACGGAAGCCCGCAAAAAAGGGGCGACCAGGATTGGTCTCCCCAGTGAAGGAAGTGACCCGATTAGGGCCACCCGGGTCACTCGCGACCACCTCACAGCCTTCCATACAAATGAAGAGTCAGGCAGACAGTAGAGAATACAAACCAAGTATATGTTTATTCAGATACACTCGAGCAGAGCCCCGTCTGCCCAGTCGCTTTGGGGTGCTGCAGAGAGGACTGACTTCAGCAAACATAGAGATATGTTATGTACATTTCAGAACCAAGGAAGACCCGCCCATATTGGAATTTTACTAGCAGGTGCAGCTAAAACAAAGAAGTACAGTAGGATGAGCTTCAACTCTGAGGCCGGGCACACATTATCTCTATGCCAAGGTCGTTCTGTCCATGCCTACCACTAGACTAGTGGGAGAAGGCCTCTATCTAGTGGGAAAGGTGTGTGCTAATAAGAACAGTGTATTCATTAGCAGAGCAAGGCCTAACCTTGGAGAAATGAAACTTTCCACAGCCTGGTTCTCGAGGAGAGAATACGCAGTTAATGGCATGATTCAAAATGGCGGCGAAACATAAAATGGTGCCGCGAATGCTAACTTACATGGAACAATGCACAAACAAAATAGCAAAAACATATTCATTTCATCAGACCCTCCTTTTAGCATTCGCTAACTAATTTTATATGGTGGGTGGAAAAGACATAACATTCTAAGAAGCAAAAGGACATCAGTACTCGGAACAATCCATATACTCAGTATCAGGAATAGAAGCTGCAAGGGATGATGTAGAATCAATCTGTTTTTGTAACATAACTGCTGCATTAGTATCATGAACTGGCATTTTCGGCTTGGGAATAAGAATAGTGACACAATAGGAACAACAAGCTGGGAGACATTGTATGCAGAGGCAGCAAATACCGGCAACTACAGCCAGAAAAGTGAGGATCTTCCAACCCCAGGAGTTGAGTATGTTCCAGAACCACCCTGATAGGGTCCCAGTACCTCTCTCTTGGTGTATGTCAGACAAAAGTCTATGCAATTTTTGTATAGCTGCATACACGTTGGGAGCGTGATCAGGTATGTAAACACAACAGCGGCTGCCAATGAGACGACAGGCCCGCCCCGATCTGCAAGGATGACGTCTAACACCATCCTGTTCTGCAAAGTGACTAATCTCGTAGCCTGAAGCTCAGCAGTAATGTTTGTCAGTATTCCAGCAGTTGTATTAATAACCCCCTCCACAACTCTTGTTAGCCGACGAAGTTGAAGACTATTAGCCATGGGGCCCCAAAAAGGTAGGAGACCCTTTATGGCATCCCCAAACTGTTGTGCGGTGGTATCTGTCTGATCTATATCCTTTGTGTCAACAACCCTTCTGACTCGGGGCAAGAATGCCCTCCTACGCTGCAGCTGATGATCTTTATGATAATTGGACGGGGCAACATACACAGGGGGAAGGAGGAAAGAGAGGTAACATCTGCCTGACCATCCCCTCGGAAGCCAGACATGAGCTTGGGATCCACAGACAAAATAGACATAATGGGGTAGGATCAAAGGCGGACTATTAATCGTTCTCAGTCTGTAGGTGAAATTGCATTTACTCTCCCCCACCTTTACCTCCCCTGGACACAGAAACTAGCTGTTGTGTTGACCACGGACACCAGCATCGGTTTGTCCTTAGTAATATTGCGAGCTTGGAAAGATTGAAAATACTCAGAGGTGTTGAACCTTTGGAAATCAGCCATTTCCATTCAAAGCCATGTTTCGTTCTTCACTTTTTCATATGTGCTCATACAGGATTTTGGGGACAGTGTACCGAAGGTCCCTTGTCCTGCCGATCCTATGGGAGTAAACCCGTGATGAAAACGTATATACTCTACCACAGTGCGAGAATCAGCAGGTGTCATAACCAGAGTAGAGAGTTGGAAATGGTAGTGCACCATAATGAACAATTGAAACCAACCTTCACAGCTACCAATATATGACAATGGCATGGACAACAAATTGTCGCTCTTATGAGTAACTGAGGGGAGCAAGCCACAAACCCAACAATTAGTTGTATTGGACACATTATGAGCTTGATGCAACATTTGTATAAATACATTGTCTATGTAAGACTTTCTATGCTCTTCTTTGTGAGGGGCCAAAGTAACAAAAATGTGCTCAGGAGGAGTGGGCGTTGTACCAACCAAGGAATGTACAGGATACTTCTCCTCCAGAAACCAGGATATTCCAAGTATTATTATTAGCGTAATCACAACAATTAATCCGCAAACTATTTTACTCTTTGTTGACCTCCCTGGCGCTAAACGCGGTGGTGCAAACGGTTGTTCCTCCTCCTCAATAGGTCGACCAAATGGATGCATTATGAAGCAAAAGAGGAATGCAATAAAACTGATAGCAAAGGTAAGTGTTCCCAGTGTCCGTCAGAGCCTCACTGGTACAGGCTCCTATTGTTCATCAACGTTGGCGCTCTTGAGCACCGGCAGTGGAGCTTGCTCAGTCCTAAGCTCATGATGAATCCCATGTCACACAGGATAATGTACCCCCCTTCTAGGGAGCACGTTCGATTTATCCTGTCCAATGTCAGAACAGTGCACCAAACTCACGACACCCTAAACTAACACCGTTGGTACTATAGCAAAGTACACCCTAACTTACACAGTCCATCCCTAACTAATCTTACTTCTCCTTTGGTGCACTATTCCTCAGCTGAGGACGCAAATTGTACCTGGTGACTCCAGGCACAGAGGGGTCAACAAACAGCGGCTCCTTACTGGCTCGGATTTCTGGAGGGACCGCTGCATTAAGCACGTCATCATTCTCTGCATCCGTTTGGGTCCACGTTAATTTTGCGTCGCTGAAGGGGACGAACTGAGGCACCTTCTCACACTCAGTGTCCCCAACTCCATCAGCGACCCATTGGTCATAGGGCAAAGGTAGAGGTACTCGTTTACAATGAGCGCCATGGATCCAGTTCTTTCGGCCAGCGACCTTGACTGCTGTTCTGGTGGCTAGAAGGACCTGTTCAGGTCCCTTCCAGCGCGGCTCCAAACTCTTCTTCCGCTGAAAATTGTGCACCAGGATCCAATCACCAGGCTGGATGTTGTGTCTGGGTCCCTCTGGTATATCAGGCAGAGCCTACCGGACCTGTTGGTGAATAGAACGCAAATTTTTGGTTAACTGGCACAGGTAGTCGATCTGCAAGGGGAACTCAATATCGGAAAAATGACGGGGATGCGGGACGCCCCAGACATTTGCCGCACGTCCTAACACGACCTCGTACGGTGACAATCCTGCCCTAGAATGTGCTGTTGTTCTTGTTGACAAAAGAGCTAATGGTAAAGCATCTGGCCACTGTAAGCCTGTACTTTACTGAATCTTTGCCAATTTCATTTTGAGAGTACCATTGTACTTCTCAACCAAACCTGCTGACTGGGGGTGATTTGCAGCATGGAATTTCTGTTTTATGTGCAGACCGTCACAAATTAACTGTATGACTTTGGCATTAAAGTGACTTCCGTTGTCACTCCAGATCAAACGGGGCAAGCCGAAGCGAGGAAAGAACTCCTTCAGGAGTACCTTTGCAGTCGCCATGGCTGTATTGTCTTTGGTGGGGTAGGCCTCAACCCATTTACTGAAAGCGCAAACAACCACCAACACATACTTCAAATTATTGACCCTTTCTAACTCGATGTAGTCCATCTAGAGGACCTCAAAAGGGAAAGTGGGCGGTGCGAAATTACCGGGTGACGTGGGGGTACCCTTCCCAGGATTGTGCGTCATGCACACCATACAGTACTTCACTAAATGTGTAGCTGTCTTCGAAATGTTGTCATTTCGCCATACGGGGTCTAACAACTTGCAAATACCCTTAGCACTGATATGGGCTGGGCCAAGAGCCATCGTGACTACAGGAAGAACATATGTATCTGGCAACATCCATCTTTGCTTCCCTGACTTGTCAATCCAACATCCCTCATCGTTCAATTGTGCTGTACTTTCTTGCCTCACTGCTAATTCCTCCACTGTGGCCTCACTCTGAATCTCCTTCACATTCTCAAGTGTGTCTTCAAACATTGTGACCTCGGGCACCCACCTAGGGGGACTGCTACGAACATTCTTTTCATCCTAGTCCGGGCTGTTTCCTTAGCTGTCTGATCTGCAAAAGCGTTTCCTTTACCTACATCACCAGTAACTTTCCTATTGGCACTGCACTTTACTATTGCCAATTTCTTAGGGAGTGTCAAAGCAGACAGAAGCCTATATATAAGAGGACCATGCTGAATCTTTGTCCCATGGGAAGTAAGAAACCCTCTCTCTGCCCAGAGTCGCACAAAATTATGGGCGACTCCAAAGGCGTACTGGCTGTCAGTATAAATATTAACAACCTGTCCCTCACTCATTTCGAAGGCTCGTATTAGGGCAACAAGCTCTGCCTCTTGGGCCGACTGATAAGGAACTCGTGATGTCTCAACTACCGTGTGCAACGTAGTAATAGCATACGCATCAGTTGTAGTACCATCTGGTAATTTAAAGCAAGAGCCATCGACATATAGTTCCCCTTGGGGGTCAGATAAGCCAACATCAGTCAGGTCTACCCGTCCTTTTGTCTCTGCTTCCGTCCGGAAGATACAATCATGTATGTCAATCTCCTCATTCTCAGAAGGGAGGGGTAGTAACGTGGCTGAGTTCAGAGTGGCACATCGTTTAATCGTAATATGTTTAGCGAACAGCGTTAGCTCATAACCTGTCAGACGTGCACTGGTGAGATGCTGTGTCTTTGTCTTATTCAAAAGTGTATCTACAGCATGGGGTACCATGACTGTGAGGTCAGTATCAAGTACGAGTCCAGCCAATTGTCTTATCGAGACAGCCACGGCCGTGACCGCTCTTAGACAGCTCGGAAGGGCTTGTGCGACTGGATCAAGCACAGCAGAGAAATAAGCACATGGCCGTTGCTTATCTCCAAATTTTTGTGTTAGAACAGAAAGCGCACAACTAGCCGTCTCATGGACATATAATACAAATGGCTTGCTGTAGTTAGGCGTGCCGAGCACTGGAGCCGAACAAAGCACACTTTTTAATTACTCAAAAGACTGCTGACATTCAGACGTCCAAGGCAGGGGTTCATGCACATCTTTAGTAGTCAGAGCAAGCAGGGGTTTGGTTAGTAGGGAATAATTTGGAATCCACTGGCGACAGTAGGAAGTAATGCCAATAAAAGCACGCACATCTTTTTGAGTCTGCGGAATGGCCATTTTAACAATGGTACTGATGCGCTCAGGGGTCAATCTCCTACCCTCCTTCGACAGTAGGTGACCTAAGTAGGTGACCTCCTGTCGACAATACTGGAATTTGGAAAGGGATACTTTATGGCCATGTTGAGCTAAATGTAACAGTAATTTAACCGTACTGTCTCTGCAACCTTGTTCTGTATCCGAGGCGATGAGCAAGTCATCAACATACTGAAGCAATACTTTACCTGTAGGGAGCGACAAGGAATCCAGCTGACCTTTCAATGCCTGACTATAGCTACTCAGACTCTCTGTATAGCCTTGAGGAGCGCGACAGAATCTAAAGCTTCTACCAGCTAGGGTGAACCCAAACAGATACCTGCTGTCAGGATGAATGGGAATACTGAAGAACGCGTTTTTCAAATCAATGACAGAAAAGTATGTAGCAGAAGAAGGAATCATTGTCAAAAGAGTTGTAATGTCAGGGACCACCGGGAACTGGGGAATCACTATTTTATTAACTTCCCTCAAGTCAATCACAAAGCGATAAACATCTGCATGATCATCAGAGGAACCCGAAGGTGTCCGTTTTAGAATGGGAAGAATAGGGCTATTACAAACATTAGCAGTCGTCTCCTCAACCACTCCTTTCGCAATCAAGTCCTGTATAATTTGCAATAAAGCTTGCTCACCTGCCTGCAGTATTTTATACTGAGGGATGCAAGGTAAAATATCATTGTCTTTAACTCGGATCGAAACTGGCGGTATCTGTAACAAGTTGCACCCACGGATTAAATTGGCAAAAGGGATAAAATGGACAGTCACATGAGAGACCTATTCTCCTCACAAGGGGGAGGACTTGTTGAAAAAATTGCATGCCACGATTTACTGCTCCCCGGCGGGTGTTTACATAACAATGGGTCCGGATGTCGTGCAAGCTACGCAGTGCCTGTCCAAAGATGCGCCTCTTCCTGCGGAGTTTAAAGATGTACCGCCCACTCTTTGGGTGACAGGTGACACAGATGTGAGATTGTTACAGATACCACAAAAAGAGAATGTCCAAGTGCACACCTGTCTCCACAATTATTTGACTATCGAATAATGTTCTGCTCAGTCTTTTGTGCGTGCAGCCCGGAAACGTGGTCTGCCCTCATCCACGCATACAAAAATCCATCACAAAATTAGGAGCATTGTGCCACTCCCATACCGGACGCACAGCTTGATTGCTACATCCTAACAAAGATTCCACGAGTTTATCCTTTCAATGAATTTTATTCCTGGTATTCCAATGTTACATGTGCTCATTCCATTTTAGTCTGTCACATAGGAGCCATTACGTATTCAAACATTTCTGATACTGCAGGGTTTTTAGACCTGTAAGTAAAAAAAAAAAATGATGTTGATGTTTTATTTTTGTTTTTTTGTACTTTTCTTTTTATGATACAAGCTTGATCAATACTTGAGATATAAACCTTGTTGAAAAATTATCCAAAATGTATTGGACCCTGCATAAGGGGGTTGGCCTGTATATAATTCTGGATTGAAGAATGATATTGTTAGACCACAGCAAATTACTTTTAAAAGTGAACATACTGGAATAAGTGCATTAAAACAACGGCGTATGAATAACATACATGACTCGGAGCCCAATATATTAGTTAAACACTTGCAGTAAATGGTAATCAAGTATTGTACTGGAATGCAACAATGCAATGAACAAGGAGTCTTGTTGCTTGTAACAGTTTAGTTACAACACTATTGGGTCATTGACTAGGGCCCTTATCACGAGCAGCCCGGTTCATTGTGAGATGTGTGGTAACAGCTGTTTTGTCATAAATATCAGCAGTTAAAACCTTCCATTGTTTAGTGGTGGAAAAAATTCCAGTCTTTACCGGTGGTGACGCGTGAGTAACTATTTTTCATTTTCGTTTGACTGCTCCTTATTACACTTCACATACATTTTTTGCTTGTCCCCATTTCAGTGTGATTTTATATTTAGATTGTTCATAATTAGTGATTTTTACAGTAACAGTTAACCATAGTTAGAGTGTGTTCATGTTAAGTTAGCCATGGTCACTGTAGGCCTTTATATGAATGGCTCATGTTAACTGAAAAGTTGCGTTTCTGTGCATGTGCAGTGTACTGGTTACCTGTACTGTTATTTTTAGATTGTGTGTACAGGCCTCAGAATGTGCATGAACTGAACAGTAAATCTTAGCACTTGTGCCTGAAATGACCCAGTGGACAAGTTGTCTCCCTTGTGCAATATCTACGAAGGTCGCAGAGCTGCAAGTCTTCCATTGTATGACTCATGAGTAGAGGACCGATACCGAGAGTTTCATAAATGTTTAGTTTTGATTGGTTCCCTCTTTTGGCAACTGTAAGAGTGTCTTTTTGTTGAATTTCATGATTTAACTGTGCATTTTCTGTGCTAGGCATTTAGACTTGCTCCTGTCCAAACTTGGAAGGTGGACGTCCCTTCACCCCTCTAGAAACACCATGCTTCTTTTATTCCAACTCATAGAGTTAATCTCTCATGCAAACACCCCTCTCATTTCTTTGATTGGAGCCTTTATTTGGTTCTGTCTTAGAGGCTTTATTTTGCTGACACCTACTGCTTAAACCTTTGCTGATTCACTTTTGAAACTTTAGCTTAGCAATCGGGTGTTTCCTTTCAAGGGAACTGAATCTTTTATGATTCGCCTGCAATAATCCTGAAATAATTTGGCTTTGCATTGTTTTTCTGAACTGTTCGGATTATATTGACTTGTGCTGTAACCAAATGTATATTGAATTAAGACTAATTCGACTGATTTGAGTTTGTAATTTAATAAACTGCTAATATACCTTTATGGTTTCCAAAACTACTACTCTCTGTCATTCTTATGGGGCACAATGTGCGCACTAGCGTAACGAAACTTGAGGGGGTCCCCTGGAAACTGCATCGGGGCGCTCCCCTCTGGGCTCAGTCAGGAGCTGTCACGCCAGGGTACTGTGCTGAGGGGGGCCCCTGGAGCTCTGGGGCCCCTTGCACCGCAGGGGCTGCTGGGGCCTTTGTTACGCCACTGAATTTGCTTCTCTGTTTTGATATGCCATTTAATGTTGATGTTAACCTCAATTCGAGTCAAAGATCCATCCACTTGGGTACAGCTGAGACTTGCACCAAGGTTTGCATGGTGAAACACCGCCCTTATCTGCTATATCACTCGAAAGAGGATTTTGGCGCTGTAAGATGGTTGCATGCTATTTGCCAAAAACCCACATTTGGGTGGTATTTATGCACCCGATAAATTCGGAGTCAGCTGCGTCATATTCCATCAGGTGCGTTAGATATCATTTACAACACTTTGCTTTTGCTTTTTTTCCTGGGAGTAATTTTAAATCCTGATTCCATGTCCTGCCGAACGGAATATGGGATAACATGAGTGTTTGTTTTAACAGCATGGTAAAGTCACATACAAAACTCAGAAACATAACCATTTTTGTTGCTTACATTTGGCCACCTGAGACTTGTAATACCAATATACCAGTAATTTGTTAAGGGAAAACGTGCGTCCAGAGACCTATAATTTACCTAGAACTCGGTATCTCACATTATGCGGAAATGCCACTGCGATTTGACCGCCTCAAAATCAGGGCGTGGCTATCATTGGTGTAGCAGGTGCAGTGACCCAGAAGCTAAAGGAGCCAGTTGAGCCCTGATAGTTGCTATATTTACTATCCCAACATTAGTCAAAGGGCACTTTTCGTGGCTTGCACCCGGCCCCCTCCTTGCATCCTTGCTGCACTACTGTTGATATACGTATTTCCGAAGAGCACGTGCCCCTGCGGAGGCTTCATTAAAACGGCGCGCTCCCTCTAAGCTCATTGATTGGCTCTGCCATGTTTCAGCGCGCGCAGCGTCCTTCACCTCAGGAGACCCGAATAAGCCTGCGGCTGCACTCAGCAAGGGTCGTTCATCAAGAGATATCTGGGCGGTCACTTGGCCGCCTCACACCGCCCGAGGCAAGTATCCGCCGATGCTCGACAGTGTTTTGCGCGATGAATTGTAAACTCTGTTCTCTTCCAATGGGTAATTTGGAATAGAAATATTTGCAGGCCTGTGGCGGCTTCGAAGATAACATGATTGTTTCTCTCCTAAGAAATGGCAGCAGTCAAGGTAAGGATGTGTTTTAAACTGCACCCACGAGTCTCTGCTTATCTCGATATCCAACTATCCTTTATGCTCCAGTGAAAGTAAATTTACAAAAAAAAGTGGGAAGGCAAACCACCAATTTCCCTAAAATAAATAGCTTGACAGGGATTTACATTTATTTGTAGCTTGCTTGCTAGAGTTGAGAAAGGTCACAACAAGTTCGAATCCTTTCTGTCCACTGAGACTTTAATCCTTCTAAGGTCAATAAATAGTCTGAGCAGGTGTTAAGTCACAGCACCTAGAGATTGGACAAATGGTCCAAATGCTATTAAGGGAAGTGGTTGCTATTATTTCTACATGTTTGTGGAACAAAGCTAGACATGGAGCTAAAAGCAGCCTTGGAAATATTTTACCACTATCCCCATATTGTATCTAGCAACCACAGCGAGAATGTTTGAACCTCTGTCGGGGTGTTCGGAGCACAACTTTTCAAAAGTGAGCCTAAAATACTCACAGAACTCCCTCGGAGACCTGGGTGATTTGCAGGTTGAGTTTGAATTTGGGCATTGAGCCAAAAAGAAAATAACTAACATCTTTTTTTACAAACACATCTGGAAAGGGAGATATGTCAGGAAGGTTGGAGAGACAGTGTGTGAAGGGGAAATGTCAGGAGGGTTGGGGAGACTGTGTGTGAAGGGGCTTGCCACAGCAGCCATGTTTTCTAGCTCATGCTAATTCTGCCTACTGAATGTCCCAATGTCCTAGGCTTCGAAGCGTGAAATTTGCAAGGCAGTTCATCCGAAACTGTTTTAATTTTTGTTGCTTGTGAAGGCCATGTACTATTTCTCATTGCTCAGCAAGACATCCATTGTATTCTTGCTGACAATTTAGTCTTGTGAGTAATACTAGATGTTGTAAAAGGGTTCCACCCATTTAGGTGCGCCAGGCTTTTTTTGCTTACCCAGTTTTTGGACCTGTATTGTCTAACTGCTCACTCATGGTAATTGCATGCTGATTGGACTGCCGGTGTCTGCCTTTTAAGATAAGGCAGCTGTAACGCAGATAGGGTAAAGGGCACTGGGCTTGTTACATATGAACATGTGTGCACACACGTGTAATCATGTAGCAGGCTGCACATGAGAGACTACTGTTGTGCGCAGTCTTGTAGCCGTACATGGCTTACATGTCTATGACAGTTTTAAATTGAAAATTATGCCTGTCAAAATACCCCTTTTGAAAGGCCTAAATCTTCCTTGTAATTATTAGTAAGTCACCTATTTTGTAGGCCTTATTGCCCATAATGGCGTGTGCATGATATTTGAAAGTAGGACATGTAGAAATGAATGTTGAACATGCCCTTAATGTGAAATATCCCCAAAAACGATTTTCACTGTAGCAAGACTGGCTGCTGCCAAAGGGAGTCACTGGACTACATTGTGACATTTATGAAGCGCTAAATTCTATTGGGGAACTACTAGAAAAATGCTTCTTCCACTCATTTAAATTTTAATTTCAAATCCTCTTTAATTGTAAATTCTGATTTTAAATTATTATTTTGGTAATTTCACTTTTAGAAAGTTGGCATTTCCCTTCCTAAAATATCTGGGCCTTTCTGTGAGTGGCCAGCTGCTTTGGACTATTGATTGCTTCCTCCACTGGGTGTATATTGGTGCCAGACAGTGGACAGAGTGCCTACGAATAGAGGAGAGTGGGTCTTCCTGACAGGATGGCGTGGAAGGAACTATGCCATGCCCTGATTACACGTCCAAGGGACCTGTACCAGTACATTCAAATAGACCTAACACCAGGCCTGCCTCTGCGTTTTGTTTCACAAGCCAGCTGGAGCCAAAACCCAGAGGAAAACGAGGAACTGATCATAACCAGTTTTAGAGTCAGACAAAGGGGTTTCTCCCACCCACAGACTGGCACCCCAGAACCTGAAAGGAGGATAAGACCCTGGACCAGGACAGCGACAATGCCAGAATCATAGGACAAGGCACCTGGTGCCATTGAAGGACTAAATACTCCTTCCTTTGATGTGTTTGAAGGCATAGCTGCTTCTATCTGTGCCATCAGGGACCCCTGCTAGGGGAACTGGATATCAATGCAAATGTGTAACAAAATTCCTCTTTTTGTACGGTCACCCCTATTAATTTTAACTGATGTGCTCTGAGCACTCAACCATGTTGTAATTGGCTCTACTCCTAATTGGCATATTTAACTTACCTATAAGTAACCCTGGGCGTAGTTCGCGTAGTAGCGCTACGCGTAGCTACGCGAAGTGCACTTCGCACTACGGGCGAGCTACGTGTAGCACTACGCGAACTGCGTAGTGCGGTAGGAAATGCTGTTCGCAATGATTGCACAGTGCCGGATGCTTGTCCGCACTGTGCAATCATTGCAAACGGCATCTTGCACAGTGCAAGCGATGCGCTTCTGCCGCTCGAGTAGATTTGTACTCGAGCGGCAGTTTTCTCAACGCGGACTGGTAGTTTCTCATCGCTAGCGGTCGCGAGCATACGCGACCACTCGCAATGAGAAACCTGACCTCCCGCGTTGAGAATCTCGCCGGGAGGTTTATTTTCCACGCTCGCGATCGGCAACTTGATGTTGCTGATCGCGAACGAGGAAAAAGTCTCGCCGGGATGTAATTTTGCTCGCTCGCGGTCGCCAACTTGACGTTGAGGACCGCGAGCAAGCAAAAAATGCCTGCTACGCTATGCGTTTTTGCACTGTGCTACGTGCAATTCGCGTAGCGCGTAGTTGCGCAAACTACGCAAACTACGCGAGCGTAGCGTAGTTTTCCGCCCAGGCCTACCTATAAGTCCCTAGTATGCAGTATAAACTAGGGGTCTCCAACATGTTGATCACAAGCTACCCGTAGCTCTCAGGCTATTTCTGAGAAGCTCACACATGATAATTCCTGTCAACTTGTTTACCAATATGCAGCTGCCAAAATGCTAATGCAGCATTTAAAAAATATCACACAATTCTTTGCTTCTGTGGGGCCTGGGAAGCTGAAAATGCAGGACCCAGTAGCCCATGCTCTTCTTTCTTTCTTTTATTTAATTTTCTTTCTTTTGTTGCTTTGTTTCTTTTTCTCCTTTTCATCTGTCCATCTTTCTATGTTTCACTAGTTCCTTCTTTTTTACCTCTGCTTCCTTTTTCTCTAGTTTGACCATTTTGTGTTGTTGTTTCTCCTCACTTTATCTCCTTTTGCCTTCTTTCTTACTTCATTCATTCTCAACTTTTCTCAATTTCTCTTATTTGACTCCTTTCTTTTTTCTTCCTTTCTTTTTCAATTTCTTGTATTTCACCTTTTTCTTTCTTTTTCTTCTTTCTTCTTCTCTCTTTTTTCTCCCCTTTCTTTCTTTATTTTCTTTTTTCTTCTCTTCCAAATTCTCCTTCTTTCTTTTCCTACCCTCCTTTCCTATTTATCTCTTTCACTTTGCTTTTTGATTCTTGCTCTACTTTTTAATACCTCTTTCCCTCTTGACTTGTACTGTACCTGTTCTCCTTTCTCTTCCCTTCATTCTCTTTTTTCTTCCCCTGTTTCAATCTTATCTTTTTCTACCTCTCTGTTTTCTTACTTTCATCCTTTCCTTTCATTTCATCCCCGTTTCATTCTTTCACTCTTTTTGCTTTTCTCCTTTATTCTTTTTTCGCCTTTGTTTAGCTTGCTCTTTCTTTGTTTTTTTTCCTTTATTCTTTGTTTTTTTCTTTCTTTCTTGTCCTTCTTAAACATGGAAATAATTGATCCATGGGCCCCACAAGTTAACATTTGCTAAAGACCTCATGTTGCATTAATGCTGTATGCTCACTGAAGCAGGACTGGGATACTATAAGGGATGTGTTTAAGTTACTTTGACTTTATGTACGGTAACTCATGTATTAGGTGGTAGTTCAGGTTGCTTTTCAGTGACCAGAACTAGCTCTTGCTACAGAAAAGGGTGGAGCCCCCTTGGATAAAGTGTATGCAGCGCCTGTAAGTTAAATGTTACTAGTGGACTGCAGCACATATTATACTTCCACTAAAGTGACAATGCAGAGCCTGTCTCCAGGTCTGCCCCTGCAAACTGGGTGCACAGTTTTAAAACTGCCAATTCAGCCTGGCAAAATAAAACATATGTCTTAATGTAGGTCCTAAATGCCCAAGAGGGTGCAGGTAATTTAAAAAGTAGGGACGCATATTTTATGTTTTACATGCCCTAGCAGTGAAAAACCTCCAAAGTTGTTTCTCACTGTGGAAAGGCTGTCTCGCCCGTAGGAAAACACCAAGTTACATTACAACACCCTATAATGCCTAACTTTTGGGAGAAGCTAGCAAGGACTCATTATATCTGTTTTGAAAATGACACTTGTAGAGACTTGTAATTTTTCTACCAAATGTGCTTTTCTGCCAGTGTTCGTTGTCACCCAGGAGCTGAATGGTTCATTGATTAGATTTAAAGTGGCACTCAAAGCTGAGATTAAGAGAGAGGGGTTTACTTCCCCGGACAAAATGGCCATCTGGACTGTGCTCAGGAACTCAATTAACTTTAAAGCATGCCTTCTCTGTCACTGGCAGATGTAGCTCACACCTGGGCCAGCCCCTCTATTGTCCTGCTAGCCAATCAGGCATTACTGCTAGTGGGTTAAGAGCTGCCCCCAGAGCCAGTATTGATTGACAACAGGGATGGTTTGCTCATTTCCCTGGCCACACCTCTAAGGTGGGTACAGGAGCTCTGCACAAGGTTGGAAAGGTGTTACCATCTTATTGTTAGGTAGAGAGGTGCACTGTGGCATAGCTTACAATAAAACACAAAGGATATGGTGCAAAAATGGGTAAGGTCACTCCTGGGAACTTTTATGCTATTGGTTAGGGAGGGGCCAGGAGTAACCTCTAACCACAGGCTGGCATGGGCATCAATGTGGAACCCATGGGCACCCTCTTCAGAATACTGCTGGACCTGTGGAAGACAAAAGAAGTACTACACCTGGTCTTGTAACCTGTGAGGGCTAGGTCTGCTCCCACCTGTACCCAGGATCAAGAAGTGGACTCTAAGGGTCGATTGGCTGAGCTCCTGTTATGCATCAGGGACACAAATTATGCAGGAAGCCTACTTTCCTGAAGAACCCAAGTGGCCAGTTTCAACTTGATCTATCTTGGGCCCTGCTGGTGCCTTCTGTTAAAGAGTCCTGACCCCTAAGTGCTATTTCTGAAGTCCTGGAGCCCTTCGCCGGTGCAGAAGTGTACTCCTCCTGCCCAAACTGCAAAAGCTGGGACTTAGTAACTTTTTGCAAACTTTTCTTCTGAAGAACCAGTAGGTCTTTCCCACTGAATGTGATCTGACTTCCAGGAAAGTTTCAAAGTTGTTCGCCACTTTGTAGTTATGAGTAGGACCAGGTTTCCATAGGAAATGTTTTTTTTTGATTTGCTAATAACTTTGGCACAGTTTGACAAATGTTAACGAAACTTGCCACAAAAAAGTTTAATCCAACTCTGTGCCTTTCTGGCTAATTTGTGGGTGATCAATCAAATGGGATCCAAGAAATAGGGAGTCCCAAAGTGTTTTTTCCTCATGCAATTTTCCAAAGGAAATTGAACAGCAATACAGCAAAAACTGCTGAACAGAATGACACCAAATTTGGCAGAAAGCTAGATCTTTACAAAGAAAGTGTGCTTTTTGTGATTTGGTATAAATCCGTTCCTTATGTTTTGAGAAATTAAGGTTAAACATGTATGTATAAATAAAGGTGTGGTAGTACTGCGGGACTGGCAGATCAAGAAATAAGATTGATTGGCTGCCTCACATGAACAAAGAAGTGATGCCAAGGGCCCAGTGGACCACACGTAATTAATTTGAGAGGGAGCAGGATAGGGATACCCTCACCCAACACAAGGATTAGGGGGTCAGGGTATCCCTATCCTGCTCCCTTTATGGAATTTCTATTTTGTTTAGGGCACAGATACCCAGTCCCCGAGTCCTAAAATGGCTGCCAAACTTGATGTGAGGCAGCCAATCAATCTAATCTCTTGATATGCTGGTCCCATCCAGATATACAAACACTTCTGAATCTTAATTTTTTAAAAACTACTGAACAGATTTAAGCCAAATCACATTCTGCAGACCAAGATCTAGCTTCCTGCCAAATTTGGTGTAATTCCATTCAGCAGTTTATGCTGTTACTCTGCTTACAGAAGTATATGGAAAATGCATGGGAATTCTGTGTTTTGGGACTCTCCTTTTAAGTTTTGCCTGCACAGCACTTGAGCTGAGCTTGTTAAGTCTTTTGGATTTTACAAAAAAATCTCAAAAGGGGCTTACAGTTCACCCTTACTTTCCATTTGTTTGTATGCTTGTCGCTCTGTTTTCCTTGTTTTCTGTTGGGTGCAGCATGCTATTTCCTGTTGTGTTTGTCTTTCTCTTTGTGTATTTTCTTGTCAGTGGAGCTTGGACCAAGTACTCCCTTTAAACTTCTGCCTTTTATGGCACTACTTTTTTCTTTGTGCTCTAACATGTTTGGCACCACATGTTATTTGTGTAGCTCTGCCTTTGAACTTTTCCTCCTCCTTTTTGAAGTCCTTGTTTTACTTTTGTCCCGCACTCCATACGAGTGCATGTGTGCATGTGTTTGTATACCGCAAACTCCACCGAACGTATCGGAGCTCTTTACATTCAGAGCGCTTTACATGAGCACCCCAGTTGCATTACAGCCTCCCACCGAGACTCGAACCCGGCTCCCCAGCTTCAAAGTCTTCAAAGTCGGCACTCTAGCTGTTAAGCCGTATCCTCTCTCGCCCTCTTCATTGCCCCATTCTGCTCCCTCCCCCTGCACCTTCCTCGGTGTCCACTCTTAACCGCTGTTTCCTTTCAGCACAAAAAAACATATGCAACATATCTTAAAAAACATTGACAAAAGCAATAGATTTTTCAGAGGCAAAACCTATTGGCTTTGCCGATGCTTGTTGTCTCAGCCACTGCTTGACAGATCACCCTGAATCATTCTAGGAAGGAGCTGAAGTGAATGTACATTTTTTTTAAAGGTTCATGAAGATTTGTCAAATGGCGCCAAAGTTATTAGCAAACCAAAAAACGCGAAGTCTATGGGAAAGCATATTAATATGTGTGTGTATTATATATACCTAGTTATAGTTAGGACAATGTCTCCATAGGAAAAGCATTTTTTCCCCAATAACTTTGGCATCATTTGATGAATCTTCACAAAACGTTACAAAAAAAATGTTTTTCTACTTTAGCTCTTTCTTGGAAAGTATGAGGTGATCCGCCAAGTGGGGACCCAGAAAATGTGAGTTCCAAAAAGCATTTTTCCCTATCATTTTTCCATAGTACCTTCAGCTACAGCCCAAATGGCTTAACGGATTTATGCCAAATTTAGCAGAAAGCTAAATCTTGGTCCAGAAGGAGTGCTTTCTGTGGTTTGGTATAAATCCATACAGCAGTTTTTGAGTAATTAAGGCTAAAAAACTTTGGATATTTCACCCCTCAGAAGATCCGGGGGCCAACAGATCTCAACATGAGATCTGACTGACTACCACCACATCACCAAGGATGTGGTGTCAGCTATCGTAGAACCTGAAATTCAGTCCCAAGTCCTGAAAAAATGCAAAAATGAGACATAAAGGGCAGGGTAGGGATACCCTGACCTCCTTCACCTGGTGGGGGGGCTCCCACACTACTGAAAAAAATACCCCCGTGTGTGGGCCAGGGCCTAGGGTGGCAGAACAACTAATTTGGGGGAGCACAAGGTTCCCCTCCCTCTTGGAGCCTATGGGAGGCCCAACGGTCCACATCCCCTGGGGTCGAAAACCATTGAAAAGGAGAGGAGGCATTCAGCCTTTACGGGCTCCGGAGTCCCGCTCTGGGTAGTCATCATTAAAAAGGCAGGGTGACTCCTGGCCCCCCACCCACCAGCCTCAACAGGCCCGGGGACCCCATCCCCAGGGCCGATCTAAAATTAGGGGGAGGCGGCCTTCCCTCCCCGGGCCTATAAAGGCCCCAGGGACACCATCCCCAGGGCTGGCTCCATTACTGTGCCCCGGGGAGCCCACTCTGGGACACCGTAGTTTCTCTGCCCGCAATAACGTGGGCAGGGAAACATATGTCTACTCCTACTCAGCGGGAGCTTTAAAAATGCTTCTGCTGGGTGGGAGCAGACTTTTGTTTCCTTGCCACTGCTCTTGCAGGCAGGGACACAAAAACAGCTGCTCCCGCTGGGCGAGATCGATGCCGACTCCTGCAGCACCTAGATGGGTGCATGCTGGGAGCTAGCGGGACCGAACAGGGGACTCGGGTCTCTCCCTGCAGTCCCCAACATACTGTTAGATGGGAGCCATGGGTGGACACCGGGGCGCCCAAGCACCCTCAGTGAGGCCCCGGGGGATGGGGTTCCTGGGGCAAGTATTAGCTCAGGAAGGAGGGCTGCAGAAGGGGGGCCTGCATGCCCCCCTTCCCTTAACAAATACTATTTGGCCTCAGGGATTGGGTCTCTAAGTCCTTAAGTTGCATGGGGAGGGGGCCGTGCAACCCCCTTCCCTTAAGAAAACGACACAATCTGATGGGGTCCTTGGGGCCTGAAGTGGCTTGGGGAAGGTGAGCTCTGCCAAAGGGTCAACCCCACTGTCAAAGTCTGTGCACGGCATGGGGTTGGCTGCCTGTGGAGTTTGGACACAGGGCCTGACCACAGGCCACGCCGCGTGCAGCGAGGGGTTGGCGTTAGGTACAGTAATACAATATTACTTTACGTTAAGAAAACCCTCGAAATTCACTGGAAAAAACAAAGGTTAAAGTAACGTTATAGGTGAAAACGTTTTAAAAATACAAAACCCCTGAAATTTACCAGTTATAGTTATCGCAAGTAACTATAACACATGTCCTAAGGTAACAATAACTCACACCCTCTCCATGCACTGCTAATTACTCCATTTATTACATCACTCGTGACATCTTTTATGACATCATTGATAATATTTCTGCAACATTTGTAGTGAAATTATTGATGAGAAAACTGGGCATGGCGGCGGCACGTGTTCTAGTTACTTGAGATAACTATAACTGGTGCATTTTATTGATTTTTAGAGTTTAAAACATTACGTTGTTACTGTACATTTCACCTGACTATGCTTACTTTAACGTTTGGTTTTTTCAGTGACTACATATATATTTGTTTTACATTGAAGATCCTTACTTTGTCACTAAACACATACAAATTTTACAAATTTAAGACCACGCTGCAGTTATTCTGCACTTGGAACTTTCCCTTCAAACTGTAAAGACAGCCACAAATTGGTGACTAAATATTTCCCTCTTAGAAAACAAGCAACTGGTGAGTACTCTCCAGAGAGAAATTAGGGAATTCTGGAGTTGCAACATAGATATTGTAACCGTTATTTTTCTTAAAGTCTATTTGTGTGGATTAATAATTATCTATGCATCAAAAGTAAAAATAAAGCAAACTAATCTTTTTCAGAATTTGAGATTCTTTGAAACTGATGATTTGGACCTGTCACTGTTTCTTGCAAAAGTTTATATCGAACTGCTACGAAAATGTTATAATTCGCCCACCATGGAATTGGCCCATATAACACCAATGCCAAAAGCTGATACAGATCTAACATTGTGCTCTAATTATAGACCCACCCCCTACTGAACGTAGATTTTAGGATTATTTCTCACATCTTTACATTAAGGTTGGAAAATATTGTTCCAAAACTAGTTAATCACAGTCAGAATAGATTTATTCAAGGAAGGTTTGGTTATACACATATATGTGCTCTTTGATATACTGGATTTGTATAACAACTCAGAAGTCCTAAACGTTGCAGTAAGCCTTGTTGATGAGAAGGTTAACACAGTAAGATGGTGCTT
Source organism: Calotriton arnoldi (assembly GCA_963921515.1). Taxonomy (NCBI): domain Eukaryota; kingdom Metazoa; phylum Chordata; class Amphibia; order Caudata; family Salamandridae; genus Calotriton; species Calotriton arnoldi. Next base: position 309,703 of record CAWUFW010001428.1, on the reverse strand, counting down.
TTTGTACAACACTCTTAAATATTTCAGGCTTCCATAAGAATTAATTCCTCTTTTACTCCAGTAAATACTGGAGCTAAACTGCAGGTACAGACTAATGGAATTATATCCAAAACTTTTAATTCAGAGAAAGTACTTTTTTGAGCTATCCATTTTCACTAATTTTCTTTGATCTACTTATAAAGCCCGTACTTACACATTTTAGAAATGATCCTGCTCTGGAATGGATATCTCCATATACATCTGATATGAAAACCCTAGCCTTTGAACATCAAGTGCTGCCTCTTCTTTCAAGCCCTATTATTATTTACATTTTCAGAAAGGGCTCAGGTAACAAACTCAATCTGTCTAAAACAGAATGATTCCCACTCTCTAAACCGTGCCATAAAGTGTAAATGGAAAGTATAGGCATTAAATGATCTCCTGAAGGTATCAGGTATTTTGGTATTCACATTCTATTGAACTCAACAAAGACAGTCATTTTTAATGTAAAGGACATTCTAAAAAATTAAGGCCAGACTGTGGCAGATCGGCTACTCTAACTCTCTCTTTATGGGATATGATAAATAAGATAATAAATGCTTCAATTACTTACTGGTAATTGCTTCACTTCACGCTTTACTCTCACTTTGATTAAAACAGTATGGGGTGGAAGTGTTAACTCTAGATGGTAAATTGGATTGGAACTTTGAGGAGTGTAAATGTGTAAAATGGCTCCTCTCACTCCCACCATCAACTATGATCCAGGCCATAAGAGTAGAATGCCAACTTACTACCTGGAAATATCAGGGGCTTCAAGCTGCATTGAATATTTCACAGAGATGGAATGAGGAGGGTAATTTTAGGATATCATACCCTTGTAAAATGGAAATTGAGAAAAGCGAGCTGAATTGGGCCCTTAAAGTTAAACATACGCTGGGGAAGCTGCGTAAAATTGTCATTACGGCCAGACCTATGGAAGATAAGGCAATTGAGCCCTAAGCAGGAATTACGCACAATAGTAACAGCGTGAGAGAGGAGGGCATGCTCTATCTGGGGAGCAAACCATCCACCCAGTTCTTGATTAAAGGCTAGAGTAATGATGAAGTGTTCTCTTATATCGAGGGCCTGCCAAGCCCCACGTTAAGGAATGCCGGGCTAAGATTTAGAGTCGGACTAAACCTATGTTAAGGAGATATGAAGGCAAACGCAGCAATGAGAGACGAGCAGGGCTTGTGTACATGTGGACTTAAAGTAAAATGTAGTGTGTTACACATTTTACTGTACTGTTTATGGTATTTAGACGAACTGAAAGAGTTTTTAAAGCTTGTTTTTTTCAATTTATAAGATTACTAATTTAGATCAAGTTCTCAATCTGTTGATAAATATAAGATTTATAAATGTTGTATGTGCAATAGGGAGATTCTTAAATGCAATATGAGAGTCCCTAAAAGGGCTGCCAGATAAACTGCAAGGACTTAGGGGGATGGTATGACATCTTTAATTAATTGATCTGCTGCTCTATTCTGCATGCATAATTGAGATGCGTTTTTCTTTCTTTTAACTATTTTCTTCTTTTATATCAGGAATGTTTTAGCATGTTTTTATGGGTATATCTATGCTAATGTTTATAGACCATGGTCTAAATAAACAAATATTTCAACCTGAACCTGATTAATTACTGAATGAGAGTCCCTGGCACCTTGTGGACACAGCAGTAGAAAGTGAAATAAATTAAAGCTCCTCCTACCCTCCTCTCTTCCTGTCTTAGTGTCTCAGGATGAATAACACCATTGTACTGGCTAACAGGGTGGGCGGGCGGAAGAGTGTAATAAATCAAAGTGATAGTAAGGCTCGGAGTAATGAAATGAACGGTAAGTAATCAAAGCATTACCATCTAGCCACCTCTCACTTTGCCTAATTATGTAATGAAACATAGCATGCATACAGAAGACCAGGACAACTGAATCTTTATGCTGAAGCAACAGAGTTGTTTAATGCTAAACAAAAATGGTACATGATCTATATCCATCCTAGAAAATTGAACTTTGCCACCAAAAACATCTCCTGCAGTACCCTATAATGTCTAGCAAAACTAAAGGGGGTAGCCCAAGCTGCTGCCCTGCATATGTCACTTAAGGATGCTCCCAGAAACTCTTCAAGTGACATGGACATTCTTGAGGTCGACCTTCTCTCCACCCCTGAGGGAAGTGGAGCGCCAGACCCATTGTAGACTCACGAAAGGAGAGTGTGTAATCATCTGCCAAGGGACTGGACTGAAGATTTAAAATCCCTCTTGGTAGAACCAAAGTAATGAATAGAGAAGAAGAAGATCTACAGACGGAAACCCATTGTTAGAATATTATCACAGCCTATCTTACATCAAAGCACTGTAAATCTATTTCCTCATATTTCTGAGGATTGGGAATAAAGACCCAGGGAGAATTTGTGCATGCTCAGTGTGGTAACGAGTGTTGACCCCTGGGAAAGAGGACAGAAAAGGCCGCCCAACAATCCTATCCCCAAAGAGCCTGAAGAACTGGCATCTACAGGAGGAAGATCAATCAATCAGGATTTATCAAGCGCGGCTAATCACCCTATAGGGTATCCAGGTGCTTTCCAAATCTCCCAAAGTCTCCTAGTCACCTACCATATTGAAATTGTGACTCTGAAACAAAAGATGACGGATTCTGAGGCCCAGTGACTTTAGATGTACAGACTGGGGAAATGTCAAAGCCTACAGTGCCAAAGGCAGCTCTCACATGAACCATATAGGTTTAAAAGGAAGTCTGCTATTAATAAACCCCTGAAAATCTCTGCACCAAACCCTGTGCATCTTTCAAATTCTTTCAAGAAGTACTCATTGAGACCTTTAGTCCCTGGATAAACCCATCCGAAAACAATACCATAATATGAACCAGATCTGCAGAAAGTGGCTCGAGTTTCTCCAGTTGTGCACCATCCAGTAAATGAAGACAAATGTTGATTATAGGCAGCTTAAGTAGAACCTCAATAAGAAGCCTGACTGAATGAGGCTAACCTTTGTGGCAAAGCCCTCCCCCCGAAGGCCGTCCTCTTAGTCTGGAGCCTTATCTGGAATAAAGGAAAAGAGGATAAGACAGAACCATGGGTAGTGATCATTTTCTGCTGAATAAGTGAGCCACCATGATTTGGGTCCAGGCCAAGCGAAGCCAAGTAGGAACAACTAGAATCACCACTGCTTCCTCCACCTAGAAACTGACCAGAAACATCAGGAATAAAAGAAATGAAGGGAAAGTATAGGGGAGTCCTCTCACCCAAGGGTATGACAGAGCATCTAGGACACAGGCACTGGACTCCCTACCACTCGCACCAAAAAATACCAAAATCTTGCAGTCCATGCCGAGGCAAAGAGACTCAGAACTGGTATCCCCCACCTCTGGTAGAACTTGCTGACTTAAAGAAAACTTCTTGGACACAAGAGTTTCCCTGCAGAGCTTGTCTGCTAAAAGGTTTGGAGTCCCCTGTATGTAGACTGTCATAAAAGATATGACCCAGCTCAGAGTCTAAATATCTGTACTTGATTGCTATGCAAGAGAAGGAGATCTTGTTACCCACTGTCTGTTTATAGAGGACTTTGCTGTGTCTGCTTGGAGATCCTCTGATTTGTTCAGGACAAGAGGAGAGATGGAGAGTAAATCAAATTGGGCTGCCTTCAACTTCCCAGTTGGACAACTCTGCCTTATGGGAATAAGCCCAATGGACTTGAATTTGAGGAGGCCACATCCAAGCCCAACACTTGGCAGAACTGGCATTCGCTGACAGTATTATTAAATGCTGATGGTGTAAGTGAATTCCCTGTAGAAATTCCAAGGATTCCATCAACCAAGATAACTCCATTCTCTTCTCTGAGCCATCGAAATGAGGAGAAACCAGACCTGACAAACAAGGAGCCATGGCTCATCATGTGTCGCACAATCCTGCTCAGGTGAATTCGAGGTTAAGTGCCAGGAAGATTGTTGCAGGCAAACAGCCCTGAGTGTGAAGCCTTATAGCAATCTTTGGACTGACCTTAACAAAAACCCTGCTATATGATTCTGGATCTTCAAAACTCTCCTGACTGCAAATGTCACAATGTACAGAATGATCCTGAAACAGACCCTCATAAAGGCTTGGTATTGAGCTGGCCCCTTTACGGCGCAGAATGGTCAACAAAGAAATTAGTCATTGAAAAGACTTGTGGGTCCTATATTAGGCCAGAGGGCAAAACCCAGAAATGAAAATGCTGTGATGCCACTGCACCCCAGAAACCTTTGAGGTGGAACCAAAATGGAATGTGGAGGTAAGCAGTCTGGAGGTCGACTGCAATCAAGGAACCTTTCTCCAACATGAAGGGAGTGACCCAAAGTAGAGTAAACATTCTGAAGTGAATGGTCTTCAGTCCAAAATTCACTCCCTTGAAGAAAAGAACTGGTCTGTATTCCTTTTTAAAAATTTTTTATTGATATTTACACCCAAGTGGAAATTTTAATACAACGATATCTAGCCAATGAGAGCAGGAGCAACAAAAGATCTTCATGATAGCAAAAGTACTGCTATAAATAAATGAATAGTTAGGTACAGTTTTTCATAAATAAAGACAGTAGAATTTTACATAAAGGATAAAGTGCTGCGTGGTAATACATAATCACAAATTATCTTATCTCTGAATTTCATCTAAATTCTTCAATACAGAATAAAAAACTGACACTAATACACAGTAGAACAAAGTGCTTTATAATCATACCTTCAAACTAATGTCGAGCTACAGGCTGAGCCTATAGCTAAGAATATGCTGCTCTCTAGCAGATAACACCTTTGCAGCCGCGGTCCGTGCAAGTAACAGCAGTGGGGCGATGGGGCCGCGTTGGGAGGGATTTTGAGGGACGATGCAGAGGGAAAATTATTTATTTATTTAATTTTCCCTCTGCACTGTCCCTCAAAATCCCCCCACCCCCACATTGCCCCACCGCTGCACCTTTGAAAACCACATGGGTGAACTTTAGTATTTTTAGCTGTGTTGCCTCATTACATTTGATGCGGGTACTGAATCAGTTCTAGGTTCTGCTAGCCAGGTTGTAACTGTGGACCATATCTTCTCCCCCATTCTTTTCTTCTTATTACCTTTAAGTTCATACAAGCTAATCTTCATATTATTGATGCCCAGAAACCTGTTCCTCCACATTGCGAAAGTTGGGGGATCGGGTTTCAGCCAGTCCGAAGCTATACATATTCATGCTACCGCCATGGCTACAAAGATTAAATACGTTTCTTCCTGGCTTAAAATGTTAGATCCTATACTCTCTGTGGATCCCAGGAGCATTGTGGCCGGCGTAAGGCTAATAGGGCTTTTTATAATATGTTTTAGGAAAGTCTCTATCCCCTTAATAAAAGGTGCTAACTTATAACATGAGAAGAACATATGTACAATATCTGCTTGATCGGCTCCACTCCGTTTACATTTTCCATCAAATTCAGGTCCCCATGTAGACATCTTTGAAGGGGTATAATACAGGTTAAAAACAGTCTTAAAAAACTGACTCATTAAGATCCGCTGTTAATAAAACTTTCTTGCACATTTCTAAAGACTCCTGAAGACTTAGGGCCTCATTAGGATGGCGGGCGGACTTTTGTCCGCCCGCCACCCTAGCGGTGCTGGAACCGGCCACCAGACGTGCGGCGGTCCCGCACCACTGATTAGGATGCGACTGCCACCCTGGCGGTCGCATCCTGCATCTTTGACATTGCGGCGGGTGCTGCTTACAGCAGCACCCGCCGCAGTGCCAAAATGGCATGTTGTGCATTGCCATGCACAACGTGGCAGGCACCGTGCGGTGCCTGCCACCTTGTGCATGGCAATGCAGGGGGGTACCATGGGTACCCCCCAAGTGCAGCCCCATACCCCCCGGGGGCCCGCAACGGGCCACCAAAGCGATTCCCGCCAGCCTTTCCATGGCGGCATCGCTGCCATGGAAAGGCTCTGAATGCCACACATCCTAATATGGATGGCGGTGCCTGCTAGGCACCACCACCATATTAGGCCCCCAGTCCGCCCGGCCGGCAATCGTAACGATTGCCGGGCGGTGGTGAGCGGCGGACGCACTTTGCATCCGCCGTGATACCCCCCGCCATAATAATATGGCGGGGGTAATTCTGGTTATGAAGGCGGGAGGATCGCCACAGCCGGGCCAGCAATGGCGATCCGCCCGCCATCGTAATCAGCCCCTTAGTGTTGATCTGCCAAACCTTTCACTCCACTTAAAATCGTGTGCTTCCAAGTCATCACCTTGTGTCTGACTCAATATTTCATATATAGCCCCTATCCTATATCTTTGCCTGGCTGCGTCGATAATCGAAATCTTCTCTATTGTTTAACTTCATTTTTCTTTTTGGATAGGAGGTCCCTACCCTGTAAAAACTTTAAAAAATGTCTCTTTGATAGTTCAAACTTCTCCTGTAATTCTGCAAAGGACCCGAGCGGAGCATCGCTGTATAAATCTCCTACTATATCAATACCCTTCTGTTTCCACTTTTCCATCAATGAATATTGGAATATATTAGGCGTTAGGGAACTAGCGGACATCAGTGTATAAAAGTTTATTTTAGGAATCATCAGTCTCCGTTTGAGCTGAGACCATATTTTATGGGTGGCTTTTATTACCTTAAATCTTGTTTTCTTGTAATAGCTTAGCTGCAGTGCTTTCATGAAGCATTTTTTGACTTCCGTTCCAAGCGCCCCTTCATATATGGTTGGAGATCTAGTGGCATCGTTCCCCCTTTCTCCCCCACTCAATCCCCCTGTCATTAAGATCCCCATATATTGTATTGCACAAGCCCAGTAACAAAAGGTAAAATTCAGAAGTGACCACCCACCACGTAATTTCGGGAGGATCATGTATTTAGCTGCCCTTCTGGGCTTTTTATATCCCCAAAGGAAGCTGACACACATTGAATCTAGCTTTTGCAGCCAATATCTACTAATCTCCACCAATATTGTCCTGAAAAAGTACAGTACTTTTGGCAGGATGCTCATTTTTATTACATTCCATCTCCCAACTAATGAGAGATACAGATGGCCCATCCTGCCTAAATCTCTTTTAATCTTTTCTACTACTGAATCCAGATTCTTCTCGACTAAGTTATCCAGACTTGAGGTTATCCTAACCCCCAAATAAGTTGCCTCTATAGTCCTGCATCTATCCTTACAGTCTTTTCCTTCTACACAGACTATCTGCGTTTTGGTTTAATTCATCTTGTATCCTGATACACTCCCAAATTGCCCTGCAAGCCTTTCAATCTCTACCAGTGCGGTTGCCAGGTCCGTAGTTACTATAGCCACATCGTCTGCATATGCAAACACTCTGTATTCAGCCTTATTCTGGAATACAGACCATATACACGTACTCTCTTCCAATTTTGTCAGAAAGGGGTCAATGTATAATGCAAATAGTAAAGGGACATCCCTGCCTTGTTCCCCTTGAGATATGTATAATCTCTGATTCCAGACCCATCACTCGAACCCTGGCTTTAGGGGATTTATATAAGGTTTTAATTGCCATTTTATATCTTTTCCCAAACCCCTTCCCATTCCAGCACTGCCCATAGGAAACCCCAGGCCTCTCGATCGAATGCCTTTTTAGCCTCAAATAAAATCAGTCCCAGGGGTGTCCTATAGGCTTCTGTGAGTTCGAATAGTGTTATCACCCTTCAAATATGATCTTCTGTTCCCCTTCCTGGAATGAAACCATGTTGCCTGCTAGAAACTAATGGTGTAGTACCTCTACTTAATCTTTGTGCCAGTACTCTAGCATAAAGTTTCCCGTTGCAATTCAAAAGAGAAATCGGCCTTAACGACCCAGGTAGCAAGGGTGGTTTGTCTTTTTTTTTAAAAAACGCTATATTTGCCTCTGCCCACGAGGGGGGAGCGTATCCTCGCTGTGCTTCTTGAAAGGTCTTCAGCATATCTTGCTGTAGCTCATGACAAAAAGTAAAACAAAATTCCAGTGGTAGGGCTACTGGACACGCCGCTTTCTCTGTGGCTAATGATTTTATAGCTTGTGTTATTTTCTCCTGAGAGATCGGGGAGTCCAGAGCCTCTTGCTCCTCCTTGATTAAGACTTCCCCTAACAAACCTTGTAGAATAGTGCCATATCCTCTTTCAGAGTCCTCTAAATCTTCTCGATACAGCGATTAATAAAATTGTCTAAACACCTCAAGAATTTCCACCGCTGTTTCCACAGTCCTTCCCCCCATATCCTTTATTTATTTTTTATTTTTTTCCCATATCCTTTATAGCAGCTATTTCTCTCCCCACTTCTTTCTGTCTAATCTTTTTAGCCAGGAGTCTGCCTGTGATTTCCCCATATTCATAATATTTTGACCTATAGGTGGTGTATATAACGGCAATTTTGTTGCTAAAATGTTGATTAATTTTAGTTTTCCACATAGATACATCCTCTTGCTCCTTTTCCACTTCCTGGCCTTTAATCATACCTTTAGTCATTCTTTCCTCAGCCTGGGACATTTGATTATGGAGCTTCTGAACCTCCCTTTGTTTTGCTTTCTGCAAATGCAAGCCAAAACTAAGTGTCTCCCCCTAACCCCTGCTTTCATCGCATCCCACACCATCCCTGTTTCCGCTGTCCCATGATTAGTTTCCATAAATTGTTTTATCCATTCCTTCATGTGTTCTAAGTATAAGTTAATAAGTAGTAACTTCCTATCGTATGTAAATACACCCCTAGGTTTAAATAACCCCACTATAGGGATCTCAAGAATCAGCGGGTTATGGTCCTTGGGGAGTTTACTTATCTTAGCATCTGCAGCAATGTCTTTTGAAATAAAAAAAATAGTCCAAGCGCACTAATTTATTATGTGGGATAGAATGATAAGTAAACCCGGGGTCAGGGGCTCTTTTTTTATTCCAAATATCTATTAATCCGTGGTCGACCACCAACTGCTGGAGAGCTTTAAACAACTTAGGTCTCCTCCCCCGTACTCAGTTCACAAATTTGACCCCCCCCCCTCTAAATGGATGTTTAAATCACCGCATAGTACTAGGGGACAGGGCCATAGGGATAGTTCTGTGTTTAGTAGATTTAAGGTGCCCGCTTCGTTGATATTAGATCCATAAATTGTGCATAAAGTAAATCGGGCTGGTCCTACTTTACATTCCAAAATGATCCATCGCCCTATTGACTAATCTACGTTCTGCAGTGCAAAGATTGCTACCTAAAACCTCAACCCCTCATGATGTAATTCCCTGTTGTGTGCAAGCCAGCAAATTTAAACCTAGGTTGCCTAACATCCCACGCTTTCCCCACGGTCTATGAGTTTCCTGGACACAGGCTATATCTGCCCGCATTGCTTTTAAACTTAAAGCCATTCTATTTCGTTTACCACTGTCATTGAGGCCGCAAATATTAATTGTACAGATTCATAGTTTATACTCCATTCTTATGTATACTTTGAGTTTTCCTACCTAAACACATCATGCTGCTTTTTATCTCCTGTACCCCTCTGCAATTCTCTTCCATTGATCCACAGGCATTGTGCAATACATATTTATTTCCCTTTCCTGGTTGCTTACTATTAAGCTTGCCATCACAATTGCTGCCAACTTCTTTACAGTCTCTCCTGCATCTCTGTTTTTTTTACCATCACCCATCTCCCATGAGAAATCATTTGACGTAGCCGCCACCTCCTCTCAACCGTGACATGGCAAAAGTCAGGTCTAACAAAGAATTACTGTCCCTTAGCACCCCGCTTCCTGTCTGTTGAGCCAGGTCATAAAGGGCTTCACGTGGCAGAAAATTTCCCAAATAGATCAGAATTGCTCTTGGCTTTGAGGGTTCTTGACCCTCCGAGGTTTCTTTAAGGGAAATCGATGCGCCCTTTGAATTTCCACCTCCCAATCCCAGCTAGAAAGCTCAGGGAAGGCTTCTTTCATAAGTTCCGTGATAAATTTCCAAACGCCATCCCTTTCTGCTCCTTCCAGGATACCTAGGACTCTTAGGTTATTTCTATGGAGTCTGTTTTCGAACTTCTCGAGTTTCCACTGTACATCCGTAGATTGAAATTCAATCATTGTGATTATTTCCTTTTGAGCCTGAAAATCATTTTCCATTAATCCAATTCTATTTTTGGCTTCCCCTCTCTACTATTTCTGTGCATGACTTGGCAATTCTGCGAATAGTGTTCTGCATTTTCCTGCATGAAGCCTGGGTCTTTCTGCTCTCTGCCCGAGTCTCATTGCGGTGAAGCATTATGTTCTGGTAGATTAAGTCCAAAGATACTGGCTCAGTGGACTCCCTCACTGTAGCCCTTGCTTCTGGCATAGGCTCCTCCAAGCTAAGCGTGCCACTGTAATCCCACAGGAGCCCCTTTGATTTAGCTCCGTCCTCACCCTGAAGTGTTTTATTCTGTTTTATTTTCCTCACCGTGCCTTCAGCTCCTATACTTGTTTCAGCTGATTGTGGAGTTTGGTTCTTGTCCCAACTGCTCCTATCGCTTAATATACTATCCAATGAGTGTCTGATTGAGTCCGATTCCTCTTCTCTAGATTAAGCAGAATGATCTGATAATGAAAGAAATCTGTCACCCGAGTCTGTCTCAGGCTGCTCCATCACTGCCGGGCCTTGCGTTTTCTCACCGGGGTCGCCGTTTCCCATAACCCACTGACTGGCCTTAAGGGTTCTAGGCCCTATGGGGTTCTCGTATATATAGTTATGCAAGAGTTCTGACTAGTAGCAGCTATATTGGTCCCTGCATCCGCCCTTCTGCCTGATGCACCCCCCATATAGCACTTTACTACACCCTCAGTCAATGTTGCAGGCTTAGTACTCACTTGTGCGCTGCTCTCCAGGAGTTCTTCAGAGATAGTGGGCTGAAGGTTAGCTGGTCCTCCCATACTCGTCGTCGTCTTTTTTAGGAATTTTGCCATTGCTCCTGTGGGCTTGGTATTGACAGCGATTTTTTTTCCCTGCAATCGGGTTTCTGGGAGACTCCCCCGAGTCATCACTTTGTTTCCTTATTTTGCTTTGGCTCCGTGCTCCTGTCTCCACTCGGGCGGCACGACCCCCCTGAGGTTTTCCTGGACTTTGGCAGCATCTCTACTCTCCTGAGTTTAGCCAACTGTCCCGTCTTCAACACTGCCCAGCGCGCTGCTCCACGAGCGAGCAGCCAAGCATCGAGTTCTACCGGCGTTACACACCTCGCCACTTCCTGTTTGCAAATTGTCAAGCCATGGGAAAACAGTGGGAAAGAGCACAGCAAACAGCCTCCAGGCATGCTGCTTGGTCAATCCAAGGCAGTCAACAGTGAGGATCCCGGATCCTGGAGGAGCGGCGATCGGCCGCACTCACTCGGCCGCCATCTCACCTCGTCATAAAACAAGCCACTGGCCTGTATTCCAGTGATAGCACACATACTAGAAATATAATCGAGTAAAATTCCTCTTGTGTCCCATAGGATCTGAATTCCAGAACCTAAGCTTCTCTCCTCGCTAAAATGTAATGGAGAGGACTATGGAAATCGCCCGAGGAGGGGACTTCTTTGAACCTAAGAAATACCCCCTCCTGGTTGTGCTGAGCACCCCATGAACCTACATGGAAGAGTTCCATGTGTTGAACCAGCTGGAGCCAAATCGAAGACAGAAGTTTACTAACCGTGTTCTGGAACTTGGATGACTTCTGGAATTGAAATCTTCCTCTTCGAAGAAAGTGATATTGAAGCACTGCTGGAGTAAACTTAATTGCCTACATTCAGGATTAAAAGATGTTCCCTAGTATGAAAAAATGATGCTTATGAACAACAGATCCAGCTGCTCCCCTCACAACTTCCTTCCATTGAAAGGTGTTAAGAAACAACATCTTTCCACAATGTTTGCTTCCATTCCCTCCTCCTGAGGAATCTGGAAGCTAACACAGAAGCACCTGAGGATTCTGCTGCAGATGTAAAGACAGACAAAAAATCAGCCAGGAGCATGACCTCCTGCTCCCTGCAGGGTAGGCAGCTTGTAATCAACCAGATTCTGCCAAGATTGTCCTAGATAATGTCCCAAAGTATTGCACCAAAGACCGGGATGAATAGGTTGCATACCCTGATAGACTAAGGGGCCATCATATCCGGTAAACAGCCCTTCATTTTCTTTCTGTGTTGGAGGGGAATTTAAACCCCCAAGTGTCCACAACTATGCCCATGGATCTGACACCAGTGTCCCTTTGGAGTGCACTGCCCTGAGATGAGAAAAAAAAAACAACCAAGGTCCCTTGTCAATCCACTCCTCAACAGATCTAGCAGAGGGGACATTGGTTCTAGAGGAGTAGGAACTCTTTTAGCTAGCCTTAGGTTAAATGGACAGAAGTCAGGTTTAAAGTTTACTGTGCCATTGGAACGAGCACCAGAGAGTAAACACAGCTGGAATAGGTTCGATGGATTAGGGGAGCTCCACCCCCACTCTTTTTTACTGGGACAGCACCAGCTCTCTGCCTCTCTGGGAGCCCTGTCTGCCTACCTTAGGGTATCAGTCACTTTTATGTCAGTGTTCCTTCTTCTATTGCATTATTATAATGATTCACATTTGAAAAGTACATTATTTTGCCTATAAAACCCTGTACGTTTTCCTTTAAAAATAATTTGCCTTTGTAATATTTGCTGTAGTAGTTTCTTTGTTTGAGAATAACAGATATCTACCCAAATCAATGCTTCTATTGTGTTCACCTGTGGAGAATGAGAGACTGAATCGACCTGTAGGAATGTTCACAAGTGTTATCCAGGCCACATACATATCTTTGTGGCTGTTAAAAATCAATGAGCGCTTTTGATAGCTGCACTTATCAAAGATTGAGAGGCAAAGGAACTAATCCAGCATGAATTATTTGCACTCTGTGCAACTCTGCCTGTCAATTTTCAGGAGTTGTTTGCTTACAATCACTCTGGGGAAAGTAAAGAAAAATAATGCTATTTATCTCGCACGAAAGCTCTTTTTTTGGAGCATAAGTTTTCTATGGTTTATTCACAGAGGGAGGATTACAACCATGCAATACATTAAAACCCCTACTTAAACTATCCGGATACATACTAGATATAGATAGTGTTCACTACAGTTTTATCAAAGAAGCTGAGAGTGTCTACACCGGCAGACATTGGACAATGACACATCATATGAAAGAACTTCAAGAGATTAGGCAAAAATGAAAATTCAATCTTTCTTAGAGGAGACCACAAATAATCCTGTTGATACCCATGGGAAAATCTTAAAGGAAGTGGTTAAATCCAATAAATTTACTATCGGCGGAGGTGATCATCCTCAACGGAGGCAAGGTATGTAACAATGCTAATGTCTTACTATGGTTCGCAGATAACTCACCCCATCATTACTAGGAAAGTTAATACCCTAAATAAGATCATTACTCACCATTTTATGTTAATGTTAATGTTATAGACACTTATAAAGCGCACTATCACCCTACGGGTACCCTGGCGCTTATGATACGTGTGCCCAACTGGTCAACAGATGATATAGATAGGCAGTGAGCAATGTAGGCAAAAGAGGACTAAAAAAGACAATATGAATCATGCTCTAGGATAGAGCCATGTCTTTATTCTTTTCCTGAACTGAAGTAGATCTTCCAACTGTCTGATATCAGTTGGGAGTTTGTTCCAGAGCCGCGCTGCTGCAGTGCTAAAGGCCCTACCTCCTGATTTTGTTCTTCTAAATCTGGGCACTTTCACCAATTTGGCAGAAGAAGAACGAAGGCTCCGGGTAGGTACATACCATACAAATTTGTTCTGCATTGGTTTCGGTCCAGCACCATGCAGAGCTTTGAACACAATGCAGAGTGACTTAAACTGTATCCTTTGCGATACTGGGAGCCAATGCAGCTCCGAAAGAGTCTGAGAGGCAGATGAGCATCGTGGCCTCATTAAGGCTAACCTAGCCGCCATTATCTGGATTCTCTGGAGTCTCTCAATCAAATACCTTGGAGACTCCAGCAACAAAGCATTACAATAATCCAGCTGGCTCAAGATAATACTTCTAACTATCAGTGCTCTAGCCTGTGTTGGTAGCATCGGAAGAATCTTCCGGAGTACACTAATAAGAGAGAAACAACTCCCAACTGTTGTGTTCACTTGAGTTTCTAGGCTCAGTTTATCGTCAAACCTAACTCCCAGGTTACGCACCGTCTCTTAGGGTACCAGTGGGGCGGCCGTAGGAATGGGCCAAAAATTAGTTGGAAGTAAAGAAGGAACTTTCCCAGCTGCACAATATAGAACTTCTGTCTTATCGGCATTAAATGGGCTCTTTACACCCCATTGCAGACTCTAAATATCCTTGTCCTGCAATTTAAAAGAGGAACATATGTGGGTAGCACTGTTATCAATTTTTAGTAAGTAATATGTTATTGTTTGATGAGTTAAAATCATACAATGTGCAATCATGAAAAGTCCACACCTAGTAAAAACAGATTTGCTTTAAAAGTAATACATTAGGCACATAAAAATGTTTTCAAATTGCAAGTCTAAGAATCCTCATTAAAATACCTATAGGTAGTCTCCTCAGGTTCCCATGAGTATTCAGAATACTCAGCTTTAACTTCAATGCTCATATTTCCTAGTGCAATCATATAGTGCAAATTAACCTGTCTATGCATGCAGTTTTTTGGCACTCCTTGTGAATATTTCTATAAGTGCAAGCAACATATTGGTGCTAAAATAAAGTTACAAGAGCCTAGTTTCCTACTAAGCAATATCAGATTTTGTTTAAAAGTGCATATCTTTTCTAGTGCAGGTCATATTGTGCAAATTAGCTTTTATGCATACACAAACTGGATGCTCTTTAGCAAAAGTTCTGCAAGTTCAATCAGCAAGGTTTACTGGGGTCTATTCACAAGAGCCTAGTTTCCTTTTTACCAGTATCAGAAAGTTTGCAAAAGTAGAGTTCAGAACTATATCTGTTGATTTAAAACATAATATCAGTGCTTGTCTGCAGGAGCGAACTCCCCGAATAATACATTATTTCTTTAAGAACACCCTTCTTTCTTCCATCAGTTCAGGGCATACACAGACTAAATGGATAATGTTTTCTTCTCCTTTTTTGCATAATCAGCAGGACATAGGTTTTGTGCTACGCAGCCATGGCATTGCATGTTATCAATGTTGCTTGGGCTGTCGCCATAATAAGCAGGGGTAATAGCTGGAAATTTAAGATAGATGGCAATTGTCTTGATTTCAGTGAAAACATTGAGTGATACTTTGTGGCTAGATTCCCCTTTTTTTGGACTAGTTGACACGGTATCTTCATGGGTCACTACCTCCATTAGGAGTAAGAAAATGCATTTGTTACAGAGGTCATCATCTACATTCCTCTTACATCATCCGTATCTTGGGGCAGATTTACAAGAAGGTGCAGCAGCGTGGCACCTCAAGCCCTTTGGCTGCGCCAAGCTGCAGCACTTTCAGAGCACAGGAATGCGACATATTTACAATGATATGTCGCATTCCTGTCCTCTTCCCTGCGCTGGCCCACAAACAGCTGCCATGTGCCGGCGCAGGCACCCTTGCACCATGGTGCAAGGATGCCTGCGTCATGGGGAGATTGTTTTTGTGCAGGAAGGAGCACCTTCCTTCACGAAAACAATCAGGACAGTCATTTTCCTCTTTCAATGCGTGCTGTAGAATGCAGCAACCGTTGAAAGAGGAAAAAAACGAGAAATGAAAACATTTCTCCTCGTTGCGCCACCCCATGGGTGGCGTAGCATACTGACGCATTTCCAGGTTTACGATTCCTCGTAAGTCTGGAAATGTGTCTGGTTCCATGGGTGTTGCATTGGAACACCCACAGCAACACCCATGGAATGCCCCTTTCACGCAAAGTGCTGCGTGTAAAGGGGCCATATTTACAAGGACAGGAAAAGCCACGCAGGATGGCTTTTCTTCTCCTTATAAATATGGGGCAGAGAAATGCGCTGCCAGTGTGTCACAAAAAGTGACGTATTGGCAGCGCAAGGGGCTTGTAAATCTGCCCCCTTATGTTTGGTGCTTGCAATTGTGAATGTGCGTTCAAGATGTTACAGGGGATATCACTAGGGTTATAGTTAATAATTATATTTCTCAGATGGGGCAGCTTGATGTGGGAGGGAAGTGTTAAGGTCTGTAGCAGATATTGTGGTGTCTGTATTTTCAGGAGAACCCTTTCTAACAGCCCCATTATTGTTTGCTTACTTTCAACATTGCATCTCAAAGGGCACAGAAGACAGGAGCAGGGTTTTCTAAAGTCCTCAGTATGAGCAGAGTTTTGTTTCTACTGTGAATTATACAAACTAGCCAAAGAGGTAAGGGCTAGCTTGATGGCTATGAGTGGCCCTGCCTGGTCAGCACCCTTCACAGTATTATGGTCACATTTAGAATTCAACTTTGTGATCTCTCAATAGCACAAATTGCAGATCTGTCCGAAACATTAAAAATACTTTCTAGTTTTTCTGCCATGATGGGAAAGCTCTTTTTTTAACACAGAAGAGCCAGCTGCAATTTGCTACCTATTCCTCTAAAAAAATATAAAGGACCTATTAAAAAAGGATTGCGGGGTTGGGCGGAGGGAGTGAGGGGGAGCAATGGAGGAGCAAGAGTGGGCAGCAGCAGGGAGTGGGCTGAGGGGATAAAATGAAAGTAAAGCCGGGTGGGAAGAGGATGGCACAAGCAGTACACGAGTAGAGCAACACAGGGGCTGAATGGGAATCATACAAGGAAGCGAGCAATACAGACTGCGGTGAGGTGGCGCTGTTTCATGGGATGTGAAGTACATGAGAGAGAGAGAGAGTGTGAGCAGAATATGACGGAAAGACCAACATGGAGTTTGGGGGGCTGATAGCATAGGGAGAAGCATACAAGGTAGAGAGCTGGAAACACATGCACTCTCATGGAATGCTTAAACAAAAGAAAACAATAGTTCCCTAAAAGTGAGCAGTGGAAGGTTACAAGTCTTTGAAAAACAAGGAGAGGGGCTCCCCTACTCAACAGGGACAGAGCACCAACTGACAAAAGTCAAAAAAACAATATTCCCTTATGAGAAAATTACACTCTTACCAGATATCCATACTCCTATCATACAATCATCAACTCCTCAACCAAGTATCACACCAATTCAAGATGTTAGGGCACTTATAAAAATATATTTAATGACAGTTTAAAAAAATATATATATATAAAACCATACAATATTAAAAAACAATCAGTATATCTAAAGTACAAGTTCTAATAAATTTTACACATTTTTCAATCCCCCTTAGGAAAGCAATAACATAAGAAAGTCAGTTTTGTCATTTGTACGTTAATTTGCAGTCATATACAGTACAACATAGAGGAATCTATTTTCCGTCTTTAGACTTTATACTGGTTTGAGCAAATTTAACAAGATTCCCAATGTCGACGCGTTTCGGTGGATAACATCAATTAGGCCACCTTCATCAGGACAAACATATATTTCACTTTCCTCCTTTCCGTTTCTGTTAAAAACCCACAATTTACCTATCATATAAAAAAGACAAAATAACAGAGTTTTTTTTTTATATATAGAGAAGCCTGTTACCATCAAGAATCATTCCATCAATCCCCAATCATTATATTCCTAGGCCCCGGTATCCATCACTTAAAAAAAAGGACAACCATAAAAAAACATTTTTTTCACCCAATTATGTTTTATAAAAAACTAACAATAATAAGTGCTCAAACATCCCATAGTGTGATTACCAACAGTCATACCTCCAACATAAATCCACACCCAGTGCAACTTTTCTGTGCCAATTGTCATGCAACTTACTGGTGCAAACGCACTCGGTGACACGACGTATTCACTATATTTTCGATTGTTCATAAATTATTTTTCATATCTTTAAAAGAAAAGCATGAACAACCTCATTTAGTGTTCACTAACTCATGTGTGGGCCATTTCTTTAATCTAATATTACACCACTACATACCTATTTGACACCACTATATGACTAGGGTGTTCAATTGAAACAAGCGGTACTCCAGCCGGAGGAATCAACAGTCCTTCACTTTCTGCCCACTGTATTGTAAAAGGATATATGTATATCTTTTAGAAATAGACCATACTCAACAGTCTCTTAATTATTTGCACCCAGCAACCCCTCTATGGGACATCCTACAAGGGAGACTCTCACGGTAATCATTCTAAAGTGCAGCCAACATTTTATTTGTAACGTAATGATACATTTATTACTCATTTACCTGCACTCGATTATTCAGTGCTAGGTTGGTATTAATCTCTACACATTGATAAGTCAAGATGTATTCTGTAAGATTTCACGATATACCCCTCACGATTAACATGGCATTCTCCCTACATTTGACATATTTATTTTGATTTAATTTAATCTAATTTAACATTCTCCTCACCTTCAATTTTATCGAGGTCCTCTTATGTTCTATTGTGATTCTCGTTCAGGCTCTATTCCCGTAGCTGTAAAACCGTAATGATAAGAGGAGATTTTAGTTTTAAAGAGGAGGTTTTATATTAAGTTCTCCTCCTGTTATCGCTACCGAGCCCCGATATTCTTCTGCTCGCTCCCTCTCACCTTTTTAATCTCACGGGCTGGTCCCAGCCTTCTTTCCTTTCTCAGCAATACCGGAAAAACATATTCCTCAAACACACTCCCTTTATATGCGGTTCCTTCCCGTCAAGTTGATTTCACGTAAAGACGTGCCTATTCGGGCGCCGCCATCTTGGAGTGGTAAAAGATCCCCTCAGCCGGTTAGCGAAAATCAGGACCATTACAGCCACTGTTTTACCGCATACATATCCATCTAGAGGCAGCATTAAATTACCCCTAGGTGTAGGGATTGCCTCCATTTGTCACCTCTTTTTTGCGGGCGGATAGAAATACCCAAGTTTCGGGATATAACAACCACCTATGAATACGGCCGTACATCCCTTGCATGTAATTCATGTCCCAATTGTGATATCGCCCTGACCGAATGGTCAATACCATTCAAAAATAGGGGAAGCAGGAGGATTGGGCTAGGTTCACCCTCCTGTGTGTTCAGAGTACAGCAAAAAGAATCCGTAGATGACGGATCAAAAGAGCCTGGCCAAGAAAAAACGGGGGATTCACCAATTGGGTGAAAAAACGCCTCTGCTAGTAGAAAAGAAAAATTTATTTTCTTGAATCCCCTCACTCACCCAGGGTTGCCCCTATGTGACATGCTTCATCATTGGGGCCATCCCAAACATCTACTGCTTGGGGCGTGCTGCGACTTGCGTAGTTACGTAGGAGCACTTACTTTGTGAGGATATGTGTAGTGCAGTGTATGGGGAGTGGTGTGAGTGATATTTAAAAATGTACCTAACTAGTGAGCTAATGTTTTATTCCTGCTCCTAGTTGGTAAGGATAAAAAGGGGTTAATAAAAGGGAAAAATAACTGTTATGTAATTACAATCCCTAGTATTGTGTCGACATGTTTCGAGGTATCCCCTAAACCTCTTCTTCAGGACAACAAAGGGACCAGCCCCTTGTGTACCACTCCGTGCAGGACCCATAATAAAGTGAAATAGAAATTATGAATGCACACCTATTGTGTGAGCATTGGAAAAATACATACGGTTGATTCTGAACACGTAGTATCTGTCATGGAGAAGAAAAGCAAAATGCAAATTAATACATACTGCCTGCCCACCGCTCTTGTGGGCAGGTTATGGCATTATGCTGCGCGTAAATGAAGGTACTTCATAATATGGTGTAAGTGCCCTTGAAAGTAACATAAATTAGTGCTTAGATCCTGTGTGGATTAATATACCACACTCGATATCTCTATTGTGAGAAAGCAAGGTTAAAAAACATAATTAAAAACACTCATGGTCAAGGACAAAACAGGACGCACACAACATGTAACAAAATCAATTTCTTTTTGAAACGTACTTATTTTGTGGCAAAAATACGCTTCATGGTCTGTCTGGGTGGAGGGGCCTGTATAAACCCTATATTATAATAAGAAGAATACACAAAGAAGTGAAATTATAAGGATTTGTTTTAAGCCATTCATCTCTTATGCCTTCCTCTAACTGGTTCGAAAAAGCGGTAAGAAATGCGGTGAAAATGCGGGAAACAAAGTTTTTGTTGATTCCTGTAGGGAGAAAAAGTCTTACTGTGCTCAGCAACCCTCCGTCATTACGACCTACTCATTCCCAGGGCGGACCGCATCTTAGCGTGTCTGTGCCTCGATACCAGTAGAAGTAGTCAAACAAAACAGCCGAGTCATGTCCTCGTGCTGTCAGAGACTAGAGCGTGTAACGCGCAGTCTCGTTTGGTGGAGAAAACGGTCCACCATATTGTTTGTATTTTTGTTTTTGATTTCGAAAACAGGGTTACTTCAAAATGTCTAAATTATTTATTTGTGTACAGGAGTCCCTCGTTTGAAAATAGAAAGACGCCAGGTAATATTTTGTCAAGAAGTTGCGGTCGGTATCGAACCCTGGTCTAAGGGACACAATGAGACTCATAAATGGCGGCCATATTGGAGTTGTCAAAATGGTAAAAACAGAAAAACAGACTAGGGATGTTCGTCATACAGCCTTCAATTTATTCAAAACTCGGGGTAAACACCACAGTGCCTTTATTCTTAATTTTTGTGTAGAGCGGTCCCTGATTTTCACATAACATGCCTGTTTTAAAAAACATGCCAGATAGGGTTTCTTCAAGAGATTAGGGTCAGTATCAAACCCTGATCCCGAAACTTGGGTATTTCTATCCGCCCGCAAAAAAGAGGTGACAAATGGAGGCAATCCCTACACCTAGGGGTAATTTAATGCTGCCCCTAGATGGATAAGTATGCAGTAAAACAGTGGCTGTAATGGTCCTGATTTTCGCTAACCGGCTGAGGGGATCTTTTACCACTCCAAGATGGCGGCGCCCAAATAGGCACGTCTTTACGTGAAATCGACGTGACGGGAAGTAACCTCATATAAAGGGAGTGTGTTTGAGGAATACGTTTTTCCGGTATTGCTGAAAAAGGAAAGAAGGCTGGGACCACCCCGTGAGATTAAAAAGGTGAGAGGGCGCGAGCAGAAGAATATCGGGGCTCGGTAGCGATAACAGGAGGAGTACTTAATATAAAACCTCCTCTTTAAAACTAAAATCTCCTCTTATCATTACGGTTTTACAGCTACGGGAATAGAGCCTGAACGAGGGTCACAATAGAACGTAAGAGGACCTCGATAAAATTGAAGGTGAGGGGAATGTTATATCACATTAAATTAAATTTAAATAAATATGTCAAATGTAGGGAGACTGCCATGTTAATCCTGAGGGGTATATCGTTAAATCTTACAGAATACATCTTGACTTATCAATGGGTAGAGATTAATACCAACCTAGCACTGAATAATCGAGTGCAGGTAAATGAGTAATAAATGTGTCATTACGTTACAAATAAAATGTTGGCTGCACTTTAGAATGATTACCGTGAGAGTCTCCCTTGTAGGATGTCCCATAGAGGGGTTGCCGGGTGCAAATAATTAAGAGACTGTTGAGTATGGTCTATTTCTAAAAGATATACATATATCCTTTTACAATACAGTGGGCAGAAAGTGAAGGACTGTTGATTCCTCCGGCTGGAGAACCGCTTGTTTCAATTGAACACCCTAGTCATATAGTGGTGTCAAATAGGTATGTAGTGGTGTAATATTAGATTAAAGAAATGGCCCACACATGAGTTAGTGAACACTAAATGAGGTTGTTCATGCTTTTCTTTTAAAGATATGAAAAATAATTTATGAACAATCAAAAAATATAGTGAATACGTCGTGTCACTGAGTTCGTTTGCACTGGTAAGTTGCATGACAATTGGCACAGAAAAGTTGCACTGGGTGTGGATTTATGTTGGAGGTATGACTGTTGGTAATCACACTATGGGATGTTTGAGCACTTATTATTGTTAGTTTTTATAAAACATAATTGGGTAAAAAAAATGTTTTTTTATGGTTGTCCCTTTTTTTAAAGTGATGGATACCGGGGCCTAGGAATATAATGATTGGGGATTGATGGAATGATTCTTGATGGTAACAGGCTTCTCTATATATAAAACAACTCTGTTATTTTCTCTTTTTTATATGATAGGTAAATTGTGGGTTTTTAACAGAAACGGAAAGGAGGAAAGTGAAATATATGTTTGTCCTGATGAAGGTGGCCTAATTGATGTTATCCACCGAAACGCGTCGACGTTGGAAATCTTGTTGAATTTGCTCAAAACAGTATAAAGTCTAAAGACGGAAAATAGATTCCTCTATGTTGTACTGTATATGACTGCAAATTAACGTACAAATGACAAAACTGACTGTCTTATGTTATTCCTTTCCTAAGGGGGATTGAAACATGTGTAAAATGTATTAGAACTTGTACTTTAGATATACCGATTGTTTTTTAATATTGTATGGTTTTATATATATATTTTTTTAAACTGTCATTAAATATATTTTTATAAGTGCCCTAACATCTTGAATTGGTGTGATACTTGGTTGAGGAGTTGATGATTGTATGATAGGAGTATGGATATCTGGTTGCATATGTAAGAGTGTAATTTTCTCATAAGAGGTTACAAGTCTGCCAAAGTCGATTTTTAAAAAACAAGCATTGGAAAAGCCAATATGTCTCGCTTTTGGACATATTGGCTTCGGCAATGCTGCTTGTTAATGCAGTGCAGCATCGGCACAAAACTTTTTTTCGCCGATGCTGTGCATCATCAGGCAATTAAAAAAAGAAAAAAGACGCGATGACGGGACCATTTTGTAAAAGCATGTATGGGTTATGACGTATGCGTGCACCTACAAAAAAATGCGGGCATCTTTTTCTGTTCATTTACCAATCCCAGATCCCTTTTTTAAGGTGGAGGGATGGACATCAATTTCTTGCAAAGTCCTCCACAAAAATGTAAATATATATAAATACGGAAATGCAGCAATGGGGAAGCAAATGACTGTTGGTGGGTTAAGTAACAGGGAGATGGCATGGAGACAATATAAAAGTAAAACCTGTTGTAGGCATGGGGTATAAAATAAAAATAAAGTAGGGTGGTGTGACATGGGGTCAAATAGCACATGATGGAGAGAGCAATGCAGGTGCTAGGAAGGAAGCACACAAGGGAGCGAGCAACATGGACAGCTATGGGGTTGGGAGTTTTGATGGGGGGCGAAGCACATGAGAGAGTGAGCAGAACACAAGGGAGAGAGCAACAGGAAACCCGCCAGCAGATATAATGAGAAGCAAGCAAATAAGAGTGAAAATATAGGCAACCAATGGTAAGCAAAGGGCAGGCTGTGAGCCCACCATAAATTCTTGGTAAGCTCACAATAGGTCTTTCTCAACTCGACAACTTTCACTGTCTGGTAGGTCAGACCTAAAATTGGGAAAAAGTGTCAACTGCAAAATAAAGTAGAAAAATACCCACCCCTCACGGATAGGCTCTATCAGAGGATCGTGCCCCAGAATCAAGGCACAGCAGGGTATGAAGGTTATCTTGAGGAAACGTTTTAGCTTCAGAGTGTAAGTCTTGAGCATCATTCTTTTTAAAATCATGTACACAAAATGCCCAAAAATTCATTTGTTCATTCACTTACCATTTTGCTTAATCAACTAGCTATTCCTTCAGTCTTTAAATTGCATTGCTATTAAGTGGACCTAGTGGTCCCTTTGATGCTCCGAGGCTGTGAGTAGTTATAAATGTCATGTTACCATGAGGGCATGCTATATACGGACCCAAGCTATGAGTTAATTCATCCTTTACTTGTTGATTTCTTTCAAGCCGTTGGCTGTCATGGAACATTTCCGCACTAATTTTGGAGTCCCAAAGGTAGGTGCTGAGGGCCTTCAGCCTATTTTGAGGGGGGGGGGGCGGATGGATAGGGGCACTGGGCGCATTTTGTCACCCATTTCAATGTTGTACATTGATACAGTGGTCCTACTTGGTCTCCAGCTTTACCCTGATTACCCTGTAACGTTAAATGTATTTACGGCTCTGCAGGTGATGCATCTGTTTCAGGCTGGTATATCCTTGGCTTTTTGTAAAAATGAGGGAGCATATTAGCAAGAACGGCGTTAAACTTATCGCCGCTTTAGCGGCAGGAAACTGCCGCTAAAGCGGCGATAATGGGCTTGATAATATGCCCTTGAGAATTCCAGTAGAAGCCCAGGATCACAGCAGAACATGGGCTTCTATTGGTATTCTCAAGGGAATATTATCAAGCCCATTATCGCCGCTTTAGCGGCAGTTTCCTGCCGCTAAAGCGGCGATAATTTTAATGCCGTTCTTGCTAATATGCCCCGAGGTGTTACCATCTAAATTCCAGCTTCCTGATGAAACACAGCACAGCGACGTGGACACTCTACAAAACCCAGATCTGATGAAACACAGTACAGCAGCAGTGAGGTTGAGAGAAGCCCAGCTTTCTGATAACACACAATACAGAAGTATTCTGTTGAATGAACTTGGGGGGTGGCATACAACCAGAGATGCGCAACTTAAACAAAAAAGCATTTGCAAAGCCAATAGGTATGGCCTTTTTTCTGTAACTCAAAGTGAATACACAGTGGGCCCGATTCACAAAGGTAAACTGAGACGAAAGTCTAACTTTACGACTTTCGGTATTCACAAAGGGCATTTGCAAATAGTAAAGTTAGACTTTTGTCTCAGTTTTGGTCTCAGTTTAAACTCAAGTTTAACTGAGACAAAAGTCTAACTTTACTACTCGTAAATGCCCTTTGTGAATTCCAAAAGTCGTAAAGTTCGACTTTTGTCTCAGTTCACCTTTGTGAATCGGGCCCAATGTCTTTCACAGATGTGCTCATATCACTGTTTCTCCTACACATATACACAACATTGTCAAATGCACAATGCTGTTTCACAACGACACATGATAATGCAATTGTGGTTGTAGTAATGGTGCAGTGATGGTAGCTGTAGTAATGGTAGTGTGATAGTGCTGGTAGAAGTGATGGTGGCTATATTAAGGGTAGTGCACTGATGGTAATTGTGGTGATGGTGGTAGTGGTGGTGGTAGTATTGGTAGTAGTGATGCAGGTTGTAGATGTTTTATCGGTGGCAGTCATGGCAGTGGAAGTAGTGGTGATGGTAGTGGTAGTGGTAGTAGTAATAGCAATGTGATGGCCGTAATAGTAGTGCTGATGGTGATAGAGAAAATTATAGTAATGCCAGTGTTGATGACAATAGTAGCGTTGGTGATGGTTGAAATAATGGAAGCAGTGGTGGAGGCAGTAGTAATTGTAGTAGTGGTGATGGTGAAAGTGGTGGTGATGATGATGGTGGTAACAGTAATGGTGGAGTTGGTGATGGTGGTAATGGTGGTAGTAGTGTTGATCGTGGTGTTAGGGATGATGGTGGTGTAACATATTAGTGGTGATGATGATGGCAGTAGTGGTTGTAGTGACATGGTAGTAGTGATCATATTGGTGGTGGTGGTTTTAGTGGTAGCAGAAGTGGGGATGGTGGTAGTAGTCATGATCGTGGTAGTACTCATGATAATGTTCAAATAGCTGCAATGGTGCTACTAGGATAAAGAAGTTGGTATTAGTGATGGTGATAGTAGGAGCGATGGTGGTATTAGCAAAAATGGTGGTCGATGATAGTAGTGGTGATAGTAATGATGATGCTAGTAGTAGTGATAGTGGCGAGAGTGCTGGTAGTGGTAATACTGATTATGGTAGAAGTGGTGATGATGGTAATGGTGGTGATAATGGGGGTGGTGAGATGCTACTGATAGCGGTGGCAATGATAGAGGTGATAGTGTTGGTTGTGGTGGTTCAAGTGGTAATGAAAGTGGAACATGTGGTGATGCTGGTGATAGTGTTGGTTGTGATGGTGTTCATCTTGTTGCTGGTGGTAGTAATGGTTATAGTTCTGGTTGTAATAGTGATGGTAGCAGTGTGATGGTGGTAGTAGTATATGGTGATGTAGTTGTGTTGGTTGTAGTGGTAGTGGTGATGGTGACAGTAGTGGCAGTGTTTGATAGTGGTATCAGTAGTCATGGTGCTGACAGTCTACACTCGCTATGCCATTAAAATTTACACAGTTAAGCAAAGACACTACAGCTGCCGAAAGTTGACAATTTGTTAGTAGACATTGGAAGCACAAGAAGCCATTATGCATATTAGCAGCTATATTATTTCCATGAACTAGAAGAAATTATATCTGATAGTGGCCATACCCTGCTGTTGTCCAAGATCACACATGGGGTTTAGAATTAGATTAAGGCACAGAGCAATCACTGAATACAGAAACAGCACTGCATGGCAGATAGAATTTCTTAAAGTGAGCAGATATGATGATGGTTGCAGTGGCCAAACTAGCCGTGGAACCAGTTACCCTCACAGTTACGCCTATTTTTAATGCTATGATTGAAACAGGACATTTCCCCAAACTCTGGAAGGTGGCTTTGATTTTACCCCTTCTAAAAAAGGCCAGCCTGGACCCCAAGGACCCAAACAGCTTTCGTCCAATTTTGCGGCTCCCATTACCAGCAAAAATGATAGAAAAAGCTATAAATGTACAACTTAGTGCCTTTCTCCAAGAGACCCAAGCCTTGGATCCCACCCAATATGGGTTTAGAGAGGGACATAGTACGGAGTCAGCTCTCATCAAGGCCACTGATAAGATTAGGAAAGCTGTGGATCAAGGTGGCAAGGCCGCCTTGATCCTACTGGATCTCTCCGCGGCCTTTGATATGGTCCATCATGATCTTTTGATGGACCGTTTAAGGGCATGTGGGATCCAGGATAAAGCATGGAAATTCCTACAATCTTTCTTAACAGATAGAGTACAAATTGTATCTCTGGGTGATCACCATTCAAAGCCTTTTGCTTTGCCCTGTGGAGTCCCGCAAGGGTCATCGCTGAGCCCCACATTGTTCAACGTATATGTCACATCCTTGGCCCCAATCATTAGTACCTTTGGCCTCACCTCCTATGCGGATGACACCCAAATTTTGGTGTCTCTGCTTCCAGGACAGGAGGTGGGCATGGATAAACGTTTCCAGGATTGTATGGAATCAGTTGGCAGCTGGATGGCGGAAAATTGCCTAAAGCTTAATTCAGGCAAGATGGAAGTTATACTATTTGGGAATGACGCCAATTTCTGGAACCCAAACTGGTGGCCGTCCTCCATGGGCTCTCTTCCTATACCCATGAAAAAGTGAAAAACCTAGGAGTAATAGTAGATGACAGACTTAATTTTGGTGACCAAGTAAATGCAGTCTCTTCTTCAACTGCGTATGTTCTTAAAACAGTGAAAAAAATATTGCCGTTTTTACCATCTGACAGTCGGCAAACAGTGGTCACCGCATTAGTCCTATCAAGGCTGGATTATTGCAACAGTCTCTATTTAAATATTCAAGAACGCTTTATGAACAAACTCCAAAGGCTGCAAAACGCGGCTGCCAGGCTACTTACGGGTACGCCCAAGTTTGACTCACTCTCCAAAGGAATCAAAAAATTACATTGGCTTCCGGTGAGGAATCGAGTGCGCTTCAAATCTCTTTGCACCGTATTTAAAGCACTTCAAGCAATAGGACCCGATTATCTACAAAAACAGTTTAAATGGTACATACCCAAAAGAAATCTTCGTTCGCTAGGAGCCAAGTTGGTTACAGTTCCAGCTACAAAAAAAGCAACGTGGGGAGGCCGAAGCTTTGTCTTCGGGGCAGCTAAAACCTGGAATGACCTTCCTGTCCACCTTAGAAATGCCACAGATCTTTTAGCCTTCAGGAGGGGTTTGAAAACATGGCTTTTTGATAAGTAACTCTGCCATTGCTACTTTAGTTGAAAGGATAGGTAACTAGCGCCAGGACACCCTTGGGTAAACGTTGCGCTCTAGAAATATCCATAACATAACATATATGCACACTGCTTTAAAGATTTAAACAATAATAGTATATGTGCAGTTAGTGGGGTATCTTTATACAGATAGTATTGGAACTGACCGTCTTTATGTGGTATTTCCCCGGGTTTCTGCCTTCACTTCCCTATATTTGCTGAACCTGTTTTTATTGCCATTCGGACTCTGCACTGTGCCCCTACTAACCAGTGGTAAAGTGCTTGTGCTCTTCTTTTTAAACATGGTTAAATTGGCGCACACCTAATTGGAACATTTAACTAACTTAGAAGCCTCTAGCATTAGGTACTATGGGGGATATTCACAACATTCGGCGTAAACTAACGCTAACCTCAGTTAGCGTTAGTTTTTTTATCGCCGTGTACAGCGGAAATGTATCGTCGTGTTAGCGGCGTATTCACAACACGCCGCTAACAGGCAATAATTTCCACTACCGGGTCAAATGTCCAGCGTTAAGGTTAGCGTCAAGGCGATAAAATTCGTCACGCTAACGTGAAAAAAGTGGCGATGGGCCAATTAGCGACCAGAAACGGCACGCTAATCAGCGTCAGCGCACCTTTTTTTACGTTTGGCGCGCAAAACCACTATAAAACGCCCGCTATGCAGCCCAAACACAAAAAAAAAATAAGGAAACATATGAGAAGAACCATGGAGGAGCTTGGACCCAGCACAGAGGCCAACAACAACCCCACAAACACCCAGGAGGACCAGCCAGTGACCCAAAGGAAGGCCAAGGAGAAGAGGAAGACGCGGTTCAGTCAGCAGGAAAACCAGGTCCTGATTGCGGAGGTGACAGAACACCAACAACTTTTTGTCAGCTCCACTGTGACATTGGCAACCAAAAACGCAATATGGCAGTCCATCGTGGCCAAGGTGAATGCTGTCGGAGAGGTCAGGAGGACAGTGGATGACTGCAAGAAGCGCTGGCATGATGCCAAGCGCAAGACCAAGCTGAAACTTGCAGCCAACCTGAAAGCAGCAATGCAGACTGGAGGTGGGAGTCCAGCGCCACAGGAGGAGCTGGATCCGCTGGAGGAACAGGTGTCCCAAGTCATCAGTGAGGAGACGGTGGTTGGAGTTCCAGGACAGGATACTGCTCAACACGACCAGACACAACAGCAACAGGCTGAGTACCAACCAGGGACTGGGGGGACGGGGGGAGATGGGCCCAATGGCACTCATGCACATGATCAGTCACACACACAGTGCATCCACATGTCAAGTATCAGAGAGATGGGGCCCTGTGCAGATTAATTGAAAATGTGTGATGTTGAGGCAAGGGGCCCATGTAGACATCCTGCCACATCTCCAGTAAATGTGTCCCCCTGCAGGTCCATGAGATGCTGTCCTGTGTATACATTGACGGCTTGCAGCGTGAGCCCTGTGTGGCGATGGTGCATGGCAGTTGTGCTGGTTGGGGGGCAGGATGGGGGGTAGTGGTGTTGGAGATACGACATGCTGGAGTTAGGTAAGTAAAAAATAAATCCAACCAATTACCTTGCGCTCACTGCATAGCTAACTCGGCGTAGCAGCAAGTGCAAGTTAAATAGTAGGATTCATTAATTACTTACCTAACTCAAGCACGTCGTGTCTCAAACTCCACTACACCCCATCCTGCCCCTCACCTGCCCTGCAACAGCATCCCGCACCACCGCCCTGCAGAACTCCCACTGCAAGCCGTCACTGTGTGTGCACCAAGTGAGAAACCATCTAGTGAGTCTGCATACCAGAAACACATGCAGGGTCATATTCACAAGGAAGTGGCGGAGAGCGGTGTTAGCCTTCTTGGCTTAATGCCTCTCTCCGCCACCTTGATAAAGCAAGGCTACACCATATCCACAAGGTCATGGTGCCGCCTTGCTCTTCCACCTGCGATGGCGCTAAGTCTCACAACTTAGCGCCAACGCTGGCACCCTTGCACCAGAGTGCAAGGGTGTCTGCAAGCAGGGAGGTTTCCTTTATGTACAGGAAGGTGTCCCTTCCTGCATATAAACAAACCTAAAATAACATTTACTAACTTACATGTGTGCTGCTTCATGCAGCACACATGCAAGTTACAAAACGTCATTTAAAAATAAAGGTTTGTTCATGTACAGGAAGCTGTCCCTTCCTGTACATAAAAAAACCATGGCATTTAGCTTTTCCCATGTGTGCTGCACAAGGCAGCACACATGGACAATGCAAAAACAAGGAGAAATTAAGCAGTTCTCCTCTGATTGCCAACTTGAGACAAGGGTTTTCCTGGTCTTAAGGGTTGTGTTGGCTCCTATTTAGGCTGCCCTTGTGAATAGGGGGCTGAGCAAATATCAATGTGTGTTGCGGGGGAACGCCCACCACAACACCCACTGCACGCCCCTTTCACGCTAAGCACAGCGTGAAAGGGGGCCTATTCACAAGGCAGCGTTTAGCCACGTTAAGTGGCTTAACGCTGCCTTGTGAATAAGGCGAGGACCCCATCGCCACAACAACGTCACAGAAAATGACGTTGTGTTTGCGATAGGGGCCTGTGAAAATGCTCCACAATGTCACAACAAACTGATCATGCAGCCAAATGGCTCAAACTTGCATATCCCACAATGCACCCAAACAGCAGACTTCACTCAAAAGGTGATGTAATACAATGAGTAGGGTGGCTATGCCTACAACACCACAGGACGGGGACAATGCATATCAGGAATGTGTCAACCAAATCTGTACTGCATGACTTGTCTGTGTGCCAGACTCACAGAACTACAATGTCCCTGTAAAGAAAGAAGACAACCAAAGCATGACAACAAGCAAGGATAGCAAAGTAGCAACAAATGAAGACAAGTAGCAAAATGGCACACACACCCCTTAGTTAGAATTGCACACCTCCACTCCCAAGTGTACCCATCTGCCATAAAGAATACACCATTCCACATCAGTCCTGGTGTCAATTGCCCATGACACCATCATGTGCATGTAAACCTAGCTGTTTGTTAAGTCAACTGTGTCAGTGACCAAATATGCAGTCATGGTTGTTATCAGCCACACGCAAATCCATGCATTGAATATCCGTAACCAGGACAGCATGTATCATCCATGTGACCAGCTGCGTGTCACATACACAAACACACATCAGCCTGCCATTTGCTTCTGTTGGCAGGGTGGTGGTGACAAGGCCTGAGCACCACA
Source organism: Calotriton arnoldi (assembly GCA_963921515.1). Lineage (NCBI taxonomy): Eukaryota > Metazoa > Chordata > Amphibia > Caudata > Salamandridae > Calotriton > Calotriton arnoldi. The sequence goes on along the minus strand of CAWUFW010001428.1, from coordinate 278,638 downwards.
AATATGCCATGGAATTCAACATCCATCTAATCCTGGGCCACTTACACATCACACGTGGGGTCAACGTAGAGAGCTATTGTTGTTGACACTGTCTGTCCAGCCAGCAACAACAATAGAAACTCACGCAGCACCATACTCACAACGGGTATGCCAACAGGAGGGCAGTAAGCAATGCACACAAGACAAATCACAATAGACAAAGCTACCTGGATGCACATGTATACAGCATAGTGCAGCACACATTGAAACAGCAAGCAGTCCTTAGTAGCCAATGCGCCTAAAGGGGGCCCTCCTCACACATAAATAATCTTGAAATCAACCGATGCACATGTGCAGTACACAGAAAAGGTGCGGGTCTGTGAGCCACACTGACAATGCAAGTGACAGTGCATGATGAATACCATGCCTGCCCCCCAAACATCTCCACATGGTGCAGGCCACGTCACAGAGGTGGCTGAGTGTGGCCCACATCCTTAAAGGAGCAGGTCACACTCTGACACATCCATGTGTACATACAACCCCTGACGTAACCAAGATCTCTACTTGAAAACAATGCACAAGTGTCACAACTCTGACCATGACACACATTTAGCCCAGCTTGCAACATCTCAGCATTGGAAATGCACAGAAGTGGAGGCCCACTGCCTGAAAGGGATAAGGGGCAGAAAAACAAAAGCTGCAAGGGCAAGTATCCCACAATGCAGCGCACACACATACAAATTGGAGTACAACCACATTGGCTACAATGTGGGACAAACTGCATCACCTTCACAACTGAACACAGGACACAACTAGTGCTGCCTGTGTGTATGAACTACCCAATCACATTAGTCATAGCTGTAGATTGTGACATGACAATGTACAAGTACAACCTCATACCTGTGATGTAGTCAAAAAAGCCAACATCCAGCAAGAAATAGGCAGCCCCTCCCAAACAGTCACTGTAGGAGAGTAGGATCTGCCTCTTATGTTGCCCCCACTTTTTTTCTGATGTTTACACTGGTTTCTGGCTATAGTCAGGCTGGGACCCTGCCAATCAGGGCCCCAGCCTCTCTGTTCTCTCTAAACGACTTGGAGTGCACTGTTGGTGCACTAGTGATTCGCTACTGTGGTACCTTATGAGTCCCTAGTATATGGTACCTTAGGTACCAAGGGCATAGGTACTTCACAGGCCTACCAGGGGCTGAAGCATGTATTATGCCACCCCTGGGAAGCAGACTAAATCTGACACCACAGGTCTGCTACTGCAGCCTGGGTAAGGTGGTGCATGCACTCCTTACTGTGATATAGGCTACCTATATCACTACATAGATACACACATATAAACCTATAAGTCACTCCTATGGCAGGCCTTATCAATCCTGAAGGCAGAGTGCTTGGTTCCTATGTGAGAGGGTGCCCCTGCATGAGCAGAGCCCCTCTGCAGCATTCGGAGACCCTTCTCTGAGGCTGTTTGTAGTGCAGTCTGACCATATACTCTTAAGCGCATTATAACCTCGCGTTAAATGCTAACTTTGGGATGGCTGCACGGAAACATGTCGTGTTTGGTGTGAAACATCTTGGAATACTACCCTCCCACCAGTTCTGGCGGCGGGGGTAGCATTCCACCCTTCTAGAGGGATAGACATGTACCTACTGTGGAAACGCGGTAGAATCCTGAAGAGCCCTGGCATCACAAAATGGATGCCACCAGTCACAGACACTGGGCTGCCCTCCTGCTGATGACCGAAACTCGCAGTGGAGGAGGCCCAACAATAGGTATCCTGTCGCAGGAGGGTGTGACCACCTTCCAGACAGGGTTTAGTGTATTGGGGCTGGGTGGGTGCACTCCTAGAGTGCTTTGAAGTCCTGCACTGGGGGAGCAGAAGGCTCCTCTGTGCATATGCCAGTTCAAACCAGCTCAGGGGCTACCTGCCCCTGCTCTGGCGCGAAACTGGACAAAGGGAAGTGGGTGTAGCCACCCACTCCCCTGACCCTCCCATAGGTGGGGTCATAGAGCTAGTCCCTCCCTTCCTTTTAGTATAAGAGGGGAAACCTGTGCATTGCAAACTAGATCTCCCTGGACGACGCTCTTAAGAAGACTGCTGGACCTTCGACGTTCCACTACCTCTGGAAGACTGAAGAATCTCCCTTGGAGTCAAGGAGTGACTCCCCTGCTTGGCAGGCACCAAAAATTACAACGACGGTCGCAAACTTCGCCACTCCCGCCGGAGCCCAAAGTCCCTGCAGCCCAGGAAGAGGATTTCCTGACTTCTCCAAGGCCATCGTGAGTCCCCAGCGAAGCTGAGGCAAGTGGACCACACGAGTGACGAGGAACCGCAGTCCCTGGGTACCGTGCACTATTGTCGAGTGCAACCCCTTCACGACATTCTACGAACCTGTGCTTTGGACTATGTGTGGTCCCAGCCTCTAGCAGGAATCTCTCCGAAGATCAGACGCCTACCCCGTCCCGAGTGACCGTGGGCCCCTGTTGAAGGAATACTCCCGAGGCGTCTTTGCGATCCCTTGCCAGCCGGCTTGTGGGTCCCCTGAAGACTTTTCTACAGAACCAAAGGGCTCCCCTGGTTGCTCCAGGACTGCCCTGACTTACCCTCACTGGGTGAGTTCCCCAGACCTTGCTGGTCTGCACCATTGACTTTTTGCTCTTTCTACGAGACTTGCTGCTGCCAAGGCTTGTTGGCTCCAAACGGGTCGCCGACACCGCAGTCAGCTGCAGACTTCGTGGGACACACTGAATCCAGCTCCTGGTTGTCCTCGACGCCTCCTGGACCTCGTGGCCGAAGAGTCAAGACACGTGAACGACCTGAATCTGTCGACGACGGTGGGCATTCATCTTCCTTGCCCCGGGTCACTGCCCAGTGACTTTGAACACTGTCCCCTCTGCTTTCAGGTCTTCCTTCTTCCGAATCCAGGCTTGGATTCCACCGGACACTTCTCCTGTCGTCGCAAGCAGCAAGTCTTCAGTGGCTCCCATTGAAAATGACGCCGCGACCCGACACCAAAGGACACCTATGCACCCGGCCTCCCTGGGTGAGGTAACTCCAGCACTACAGTGCTCCTGTGGGTGTTGGCCCTAGAACTACTTACCCTGTAAGTGACTTGCTTGTAGCTACTCCCGAAGTGCCCTGAAACTCTTAATTTCCAACCGCGACTTGTCCCATTGAAGTCAACGGCGACCCGCGCCTGTGTTCACTCACTGCACGCGTCCCCCATGGGTCCTTTACTTACCTGCCTTGGGTGGTTTCGTGAGGCCCCAGCACTTCTTAAGGCCCTTGGCCTTGTCCCTTTGCAAGTCGTTGTTCTTTTTTAGTGTATGGTCTGGTACGGCCCTAGGGCTCCAGCCATATTTGTGCTTAATTTATTGTGAAACATTGATTTATGCATATGTTCCTGACTTCTAATCTCACAATAGATTAGTAGAGAGTTGTTTAGTAATAAATACATATATATTTGATATATATACCTGTGTGGTGTCTTTTCATTTGGTGATTCAAGAGATTAAGTGGTAAAACAAGCTGCTTTACATTCCTCCAAGACTTAGTCTGAAGGCTGCTCTCCACAGCTACCATTAGGATAGCTTTCTATAAAGGTTGTCTTAAACCTACCTTCCATAAGAGTCGAATTGTACTGGTGCAAGGTGTCCACTTTAACTAGTGAACAGCATATACCAGGCCAACTTCTCATATTGGTGGCAGCGTGTGGGATTCCAGCTTGCTATTGTTTTACCAGAAAATCTCTATTTGAATTACTAACTGAAAACCACTATAGGTACTCAAGGTACATATAAAGTCAAGCTTAGTATCAATAAGTTCTACTGAACTTAGAGCTGTGTGCCAAGGGATAGCACACCCTTTCTACAGCTCAAGCTAGTATCAGTAGGCCACAAACTAGTGTAGGTAGTACAACACTGCACAACACTAGAATGTCCTTAAGGGGTGGACCCAGTGGATCCACTCAGCCTCAGTATAAGGACATTACTTTCTTTGACTTGAAAGCCATGTGTGCTGAAAGGCACCTGAAGCTAGGACAGAGTCCCTCCACACTACACCTGATAGATCTGCTGACAGCAGATGATCTTAGATTAGCTCTAGGAGCTAATGGGTCTGAATCAGTGAGTGGGTCAATTACAGTGTCTGGGTCAGATGATGGACATCAGGATGACCAAGACTCTGTGGTTGTAGGGCCAGGTCCCGAGGGGTCTGAACAGGACAGAGGAATTCTCCCTAAGAGAACTGACATAGTTGAGGAGAGGCCTAGGTCCCTTTCTAGGGAATCTGAACACTCCTATCACTCTGGCAGAGAATCTGTCTACCAGAGGAACTCCTACTTCTCAAGAAGAGAGACCTCCTCTGACAGAATGTACAAACTGCTGCAGTATGAGGAAGCAAGATTTGCCCTCAAAACCAAGCAGTTGGCATTAGATAAAGAAGCCCTGGAGCTCCAGAGAGCTTCTAGAAAAGAGGGGTTAGAACCCCTGGTGGCAGCAACAGTGTCCCTAGAGGCAGAGAATATATTCCAGACCATAGGAACCTGAGCAAGGTTGTTCCTCCCTACCAGAGTGGGGATGATATCCATAAGTGGGTAACTGCTATGGAAAGGGCCTGTAGAGTACAACAGGTCCCCCAAAAGCAGTGGGCAGCAATCTTGTGGCTCTCCTTTTCAGATAAAGGTAGAGACAAGCTCCTCACTGTCAGAGAAGAGGATGCTGATGACTATGAAGTCCTGAAGAGTGCACTGATAGATGGGTTTGGCTTAACCACTGAGCAGTACAGGTTGAAGTTCAGAGACACCCAGAAGGCACAGACTCAGGACTGGACTGACTTTGTAGATTGTGCAACCAAGGCTCTGGAGGGTTGACTGGTTGGCAGTAGGGTTACTGATTTCAAGGAATTGTATAATCTAATGATGAGAGAACAGATCCTTAATAATTGCCAGAACCAGTTGTTGCATCAATACCTGGTGGACTCAGATCTGACCTCTCCCCAAGAATTGGGAAAGAAGGCAGACAAATGGGTCAGAACCAGGGTGAGGCAGAAAACCCAGAACCAAGGGGGTGACACAAAGAAGCAGGATTCTAACGGCTCTGAGAAAAGTGGGGATAAGTCAAAAGACCAGAAGTCTTCACAAGGGCCCCAAAAATCTGCATCTGGTGGGGAGTCACAATCCAACAAGGGAAAAGGCCAAAAGAAGCCCTGGTGCAAATTCTGTAAACAGAAAGGGCACTGGACTTCTGATTGTAACTAGTCCAAAGACCAAACCACCACCACTCCTGCCCCTAAGGCAACTGTTCCCCCTAGTTCAGCTACTGGTGGAGGTGGTACTCAGAATAAGGGTGTAGTAGGGTTGACCCTGGGTTCTGAAGTGGACTCTGGCCTAGTCAGAGTACCCACTCAGGCAATGCTGATTTGTGATGGAGACATTGACATGTCCTTCCTGGTATGCCCCAGTAATCTGGGCAAATACAAACAGCAGCCTGTAATAAATGGCAAACAGGCTTTGGCATTTAGGGACACATGTGCTAGTGTCACCATGGTGGCAGAGGATCTTGTGGACCCTGGACAGATCATCCTGGGCGAAATGTACCAGGTGACCAATGCAAACAATGTCAGGACCAACCATAGTCTGGCAGTTGTGAATTTCTCCTGGGGAGGGGTAACTGGCCTCAAGAAGGTTGTAGTCAGTGCAGACCTCCCTGTAGAATGTCTATTGGGCAATGATCTAGAAACTTCAGCCTGGTCTGAAGTAGAGTTATGGACTCATGCTGAGAAGTTGGGCATCCCTGCAAAGGTATTTGCTGTGACCAGGTCACAGGCCAAAATGCATGACACTGAACCAGCTCTGGATCCTGAAACCATGGACCAGATGCTTCCCAAGAAAAGGAGCAGTAGGTTTAAGGCAGTGCCTTCCCCTCTGTCTCAGATCACTGATTCCCCTCTTGAGGGAGGAGGAGCAGATCCTGAAGAAGGACCTGCCCCAGAGGAACTTGAGCCTGATCAGGTTGAGTTCTTGGGGGCAGGGGGCCCTTCTAGGGAAGATCTGAGTAAGGAGCAACAGTGCTGCCCCTCTCTTGAACCCCTCAGACAGCAGGCTGCTGCTGAGGCTGCTGGGAGTGCTAGTGGGTCCCATAAAGTTTATTGGGATGAGGGACTCCTATATTCTGAGGGTAGAGATCCAGCCCCTGGAGCCACCAGGAGGTTGGTAATACCTCAGACGTTTAGGGGGTTCCTCTTGACCCTAGCACATGATATCCCTTTAGCAGGTCACTTGGGCCAAAACAAGACCTGGGACAGGCTTGTTCCACATTTTCATTGGCCACATATGTCAGAGGACACAAAGGAGTTTTGCCGCTCCTGTGTCACATGCCAAGCCAGTGGCAAGGCAGGTGGCACCACAAAGGCCCCCCTGATACCACTACCTGTGGTGGGGGTACCCTTTGAAAGGGTATGGTTTGACATTGTTGGTCCCCTTGACCCTCAAACTGCATCTGGGCACAGATGTATCCTGGTGGTAGTGGATCATGCCACCAGGTACCCAGAGGCAATTCCCCTGAGGACCACCACAGCCCCTGTGGTGGCAAGAGCCCTCATTGGAGTTTTCTCCAGAGTGGGTTTCCCAAAGGAGGTCATCTCTGACAGAGATACAAACTTCATGTCAGGATATTTGAAAGCAATGTGGAAGGAGTGTGGTGTAACTTATAAGTTCACCACCCCCTATCACCCACAATGCAATGGGTTGGTTGAACGCTTCAACAAAACCCTGAAGGGAATGATTAAAGGACTCCAAGAGAAGCTTAGGCGGAAATGGGACCTTCTTCTTCCCTGCCTGTTGTTTGCATACAGAGAGGTTCCACAGAAGGGGGTTGGTTACAGCCCATTTGAGCTTCTGTTTGGGCATCCTGTAAGAGGTCCATTATGTTTGGTAAAAGAGGACTGGGGGTTACCTCTCAAACCCCCCAAACAAGATGTGATGGACTATGTACTTGGTCTCTGCTCCAGGATGGCCGAATACATGAAAAAGGCAACCAAAAACCTGGAGGCCAGCCAAGAATTACAAAAAGCTTGGCATGACCAAAAGGCTGTGCTGACTGTGTACCAGCCAGGACAGAAAGTGTGGGTGTTGGAGCCTGTGGCCCCACCAGCCCTCCAAGACAAATGGAGTAAATACAATACAATAGTTGAGCAAAAGGGAGAAGTCACCTATCTGGTGAATCTTGGAACTCCCAGGAGCCCCCTGAGGGTGCTCCATGTCAACAGAATGAAACCATATGTTGACAGGGCTGACATGGGCTTGCTCATGGCAACTGATGAGGAACAGGAGGAGGAGAGTGACCCTCTCCCTGACCTGCTCTCACAGAACCCTGATGATGGGTCAGTAGATGGTGTTGCTTTGGCAAGCAGCCTCACTGACCATCAGCAAACTGAGTGCAGACAAGTTCTGCAGCAGTACAGACATATGTTTAGCCTGACCCCTAGTCAGACTACCTGGTGCACCCATGAGGTGGACACTGGGGACAGTCTGCCTGTCAAGAGTAAAAGCTACAGGCAACCTGACCGTGTCAGGGACTGTATCAGGACTGAAGTCCAGAAAATGTTGGAGTTAGGTGTGATTGAGCCTTCAGATAGCCCTTGGGCTAGCCCAGTAGTCCTAGTACCCAAGCCTCATACCCAGGGTGGTAAGAAAGAAATGAGGTTTTGTGTAGACTACAGAGGCCTCAATGCAGTCACCAGGACTGATGCCTATCCCATACCAAGGGCAGATGAGCTGATTGATACTTTGGCCTCAGCCAAGTATCTGAGTACATTTGACCTAACAGCTGGCTACTGGCAGATCAGGTTAGCTGATGATGCAAAAGCCAAAACAGCATTTTAGGTCCCTGGTGGGCACTACCACTTTGTGGTGATGCCCTTTGGATTGAAAAATGCACCTGCCACTTTTCAGAGGTTGGTGAACAAAGTTCTGGCAGGGATGGAAACTTATTGCTCAGCTTATCTAGATGATATTGCTGTCTTTAGTTCCTCCTGGCAGGATCACCTGGTCCACCTCAGAAATGTTTTGGAGGCTCTGCAGAAAGTAGGCCTCACTATCAAGGCCACTAAGTGCCAGATAGGGCAGAGTCAGGTTGTGTACCTGGGCCACCTTGTGGGTGGAGGCCAGGTTCAGCCTTTACAGAGTAAAATCCAAACCATAATGGAATGGGTTGCTCCAACCACCCAGACACAGGTGAGAGCCTTCTTAGGCCTGACTGGGTACTATAGGAGGTTTGTGAAGGGATATGGATCTATAGTGACCTCCTTGAATGATCTGACCTCAAAGAAAATGCCAAAAAGGTTCAGTGGACAGCTAGCTGTCAGAAGGCATTTGAAGACCTAAAGCAGGCCATGTGCACTGCCCCCATCTTACAGAGTCCAGACTACACCAAAAAGTTCATTGTCCAAACAGATGCTTCTGAGCTGGGTGTGGGAGCTGTACTGTCTCAACTGAATGATGAAGGTCAAGACCAGCCAGTAGCTTTTATTAGCAGGAGGCTGACCCCTAGAGAAAAACGTTGGTCAGCTATAGAGAGGGAGGCCTTTGCTGTGGTGTGGGCCCTGAAGAAGCTGAGGCCATACTTGTTTGGCACTCACTTCATAGTTCAGACTGACCACAAGCCCCTCCTATGGCTTAAACAAATGAAAGGTGAAAACCCAAAACTTTTAAGGTGGTCCATTTCCCTACAGGGGATGGACTATACAGTGGAACACAGGCCTGGGACCCAACATGCCAATGCAGATGGACTCTCAAGGTATTTCCACTTAGAGCACGAAGACTCAACTGGTCAAGGTTAGTTTAGTGTCCCTGCGTTTGGGGGGTTGTGTAGGAGAGTAGGATCTGCCTCTTATGTTGCCCCCACTTTTTTTCTGATGTTTACACTGGTTTCTGGCTATAGTCAGGCTGGGACCCTGCCAATCAGGGCCCCAGCCTCTCTGTTCTCTCTAAACGACTTGGAGTGCACTCTAGGTGCACTAGTGATTGGATACTGTGGTACCTTATGAGTCCCTAGTATATGGTACCTTAGGTACCAAGGGCATAGGTACTTCACAGGCCTACCAGGGGCTGAAGCATGTATTATGCCACCCCTGGCAAGCAGACTAAATCTGACACCACAGGTCTGCTACTGCAGCCTGGGTAAGGTGGTGCATGCACTCCTTACTGTGATATAGGCTACCTATATCACTACATAGATACACACATATAAACCTATAAGTCACTCCTATGGCAGGCCTTATCAATCCTGAAGGCAGAGTGCTTGGTGCCTATGTGAGAGGGTGCCCCTGCATGAGCAGAGCCCTCTGCAGCATTCGGAGACCCTTCTCTGAGGCTGTTTGTAGTGCAGCCTGACCATATACTCTTAAGCGCATTATAACCTCGCGTTAAATGCTAACTTTGGGATGGCTGCACGGAAACATGTCGTGTTTGGTGTCAAACATCTTGGAATACTACCCCCCCACCAGTTCTGGCGGTGGGGGTAGCATTCCACCCTTCTAGAGGGATAGACATGTACCTACTGTGGAAACGCGGTAGAATCCTGAAGAGCCCTGGCATCACAAAATGGATGCCACCAGTCACAGACACTGGGCTGCCCTCCTGCTGATGACCGAAACTCGCAGTGGAGGAGGCCCAACAATAGGTATCCTGTCGCAGGAGAGTGTGACCACCTTCCAGACAGGGTTTAGTGTATTGGGGCTGGGTGGGTGCACTCCTAGAGTGCTTTGAAGTCCTGCACTGGGGGAGCAGAAGGCTCCTCTGTGCATATGCCAGTTCAAACCAGCTCAGGGGCTACCTGCCCCTGCTCTGGCGCAAAACTGGACAAAGGGAAGTGGGTGTAGCCACCAACTCCCCTGACCCTCCCATAGGTGGGGTCATAGAGCTAGTCCCTCCCTTCCTTTTAGTATAAGAGGGGGAACCTGTGCATTGCAAACTAGATCTCCCTGGACGACGCTCTTAAGAAGAATCCTGGACCTTCGACGTTCCACTACCTCTGAAAGACTGAAGAATCTCCCTTGGAGTCAAGGAGTGACTCCCCTGCTTGGCAGGCACCAAAAATTACAACGACGGTCGCAAACTACGCCGCTCCCGCCGGAGCCCGAAGTCCCTGCAGCCCAGGAAGAGGATTTCCTGACTTCTCCAAGGCCATCGTGAGTCCCCAGCAAAGCTGAGGCAAGTGGACCCCACGAGTGATGAGGAACCGCAGTCCCTGGGTGCCGTGCACTATTGTCAAGTGCAACCCCTTCACGATGTTCTACGAACCTGTGCTTTGGACCACGTGTGGTCCTGCCTCAAGCAGGAATCCCTCCTAAGATCAGAGGCCTACCCCATCCCGAGTGACCGTGGGCCCCTGTTGAAGGAATCCTCCCGAGGCGTCTTTGCGATCCCTTGCCAGCCGGCTTGTGGGTCCCCTGAAGACTTTTCTACAGAACCAAAGGGCTCTCCTGGTTGCTCCAGGCCTTCCCTGACTTACCCTCGCTGGGTGAGTTCCCCAGACCTTGCTGGTCTGCACCATTGACTTTTTGCTCTTTCCACGAGACTTGCTGCTGCCAAGGCTTGTTGGCTCCAAACGGGTCGCCGACACCGCAGTCAGCTGCAGACTTTGTGGGACACGCTGAATCCAGCTCCTGGTCATCCTCGACACCTCCTGGACCTCGTGGCTGAAGAGTCAAGACACCCGTGAACGACCTGAATCTGTCGACGACGGTGGGCATTCATCTTCCTTGCCCCGGGTCACTGCCCAGTGACTTTGAACACTGTCCCCTCTGCTTTCAGGTCTTCCTTCTTCCGAATCCAGGCTTGGATTCCACCGGACACTTCTCCTGTCGTCGCAAGCAGCAAGTCTTCAGTGGCTCCCATTGAAAACGACGCTGCGACCCGACACCAAAGGATACCTATGCACCCGGCCTCCCTGGGTGAGGTAACTCCAGCACTACGGTGCTCCTGTGGGTGTTGGCCCTAGAACTACTTACCCTGTAAGTGACTTGCTTGTAGCTACTCCCAAAGTGCCCTGAAACTCTTAATTTCCAACCGCGACTTGCCCCATTGAAGTCAACGGCGACCCGTGCCTGTGTTCACTCACTGCACGCGTCCTCCGTGGGTCCTTTACTTACCTGCCTTGGGTGGTTTCGTGAGGCCCCAGCACCTCTGAAGGCCCTAGGCCTTGCCCCTTTGCAAGTCGTTGTTCTTAAGTCTCTTTTTAGTATATGGTCTGGTACGCCCCTAGGGCCCCAGCCATATTTGTGCTTAATTTATTGTGAAACATTGATTTATGCATATGTTCCTGACTTCTAATCTCACAAGAGATTAGTAGAGAGTTGTTTAGTAATAAATACATATATATTTGATATATATACCTGTGTGGTGTCTTTTCATTTGGTGATTCAAGAGATTGTGTGGTAAAACAACCTGCTTTACATTCCTCCAAGACTTAGTCTGAAGGCTGCTCTCCACAGCTACCACTAGGATAGCTTTCTATAAAGGTTGTCTTAAACCTACCTACCATAAGAGTCGAATTGTACTGGTGCAAGGTGTCCACTTTAACTAGTGAACAGGATATACCAGGCCAACTTCTCACAGTCACAATGTACATTGTTATGCAATTTGCCTGTATACTCATCCAATGCATGATCATCCATGAAACACACAGCTAAAATGCTTCTCCCCTTTACATTGCAGAGGGACAAACATCACCTCCTGAACAGCAGCCTGTCCCACTCTTCACTGATGAAGAGGAGGAATTCTCGACCATCAACACGGACACCCTCCAACAGCTGCCAGACTCCATCAGCACCCCACCTCCAGGAGCAGGGCAACCCAGCTGCATCGTGCAAACCCCACCCCCTGCAAAAACCACACAGCAGCAAGCACCTACCACCACGGCTGTCTCCCAGGACCTCCCGGACCCAAATCTTGAATTCCAAAGCCGTGTGTTAGAGGTCCAGCAGGAGATGGCCCATCAGGTGCGGGTGGGATTTGACAGCCTGGCGGCCAAACTTGATTCCGTTTGTGGGTGTCTGAGTTCCATCCGGGACCACGTACAAAACATCACGGACACCCACAGTCCGCTCAATGCTCTCCAACACTTTTTGGCTGACATCGCTGGAGTCATGACTCAGAGACAGGAACAACTGTCCAGTCAGAGTGGCTCCAGCGATAGCAGCCAGGAGTTGGGCCGCATGCGGAGGATAATGGAGAACATGGAGCGGATGCAGGTGGAACAAATGGCTGCCACGGCTGCACACCAGCGAGATGTAGCTGGAATCTTCCATGCCCTGCAGATCATCATCACTGCATTGCTGCAGCAAGGTCTGGCGCAGATGAATGCTGCTGCTTCTACATCCACATCTCCGCCCCCTGATGTGTCAGTGCCTCACAGTCCTGCAGCCAATCTACCACCACCCACATGTGAGGCACATGACACATCAGAGGACGAAGATGAGGATGAGTCTGCCTTGTTGCAAAGAAGGAAGTGGTAGCATTCATCTAGGCCAAATGGCCAGTTTCTACTTGGTTCTGGGCTGAGCATCATGCCACGGAATATCACCTTCCACTGTCCCCCAATACACTCTGTGACACTCACCTTGGACCTCGACATGGACTGCCATATTTCGTTTGGTTACCAAGGACACAGCAATCAGACTGCCGACTGAACTCTTCCTCATCCTTTGAACTTGTCAACCCTAAAGGACTCTGTCTGGCCCTCCACTGGGCATCAATGTAATGTGGAGATTGCATGGCCAAGTACTGGTCCAGTCTCCAACTATGTCAACAGACATGTGAATAAATATCTTTCAATCACACAGATGCCTGTTGTCCATGAACAATCCAGTATAGCAGTCTCGTAAAATGTAGGAGCAGTGAATCCACCAAAAGGTACACCCAGGGAAATAATACAAATGTCAATGTTTTACTGTGATCCTGATAGGCAGTGAGAGGACCGGGTATGTGTGGGCTAGCTGTGCCCCCATTGCTCCAATACACCAATCTAGCAATATCCCAACTTAGCCCCACATCCATGAAGGAAATAGGATTGTTTTTAAAAAGGCAAAGTCTGTTGCAGGCCACAAGTAGTATCAGCCTTTACAATTGCTGAAAGAAAAGCTCATGGCATATCTACTCACACACCCTACAGGCTGGACGAAGCCTGTTGTGAATGTGCACATGGCATTTCTCATCCCAAGATGGTGCACATCATATACACATTGATGAAGATATGTAAGGGCACATGTCTACCAGCCACTAATTGAACCACAATGTCTGCTTCAGAGAAGTTGAGTTGGCAATAGGGACTCACCCCAAAGTGTAAGGCGTCAGTCAGCCCCTTCCTGTGGACAAACAATGCTTACTGATTTTGGAACCCTCACATGGTGTGACCACTGTGAGCGGGTAGGGCAATGTGACAAGGGATGCGTGGTGCTCTGCACTGAGCATATAGTAAGAAGCAGTGCCACCATTTCAAGGGTGGCATCACTATGAGCCAAAAGGTAACAGCTGTGAGAATATGCCATGACACTGGCACAAGAGGGAGCAATGCAACATTTCACCTTTTGTGGCCAGCAGAACTGTGTGCATACCCAAAAACGTGAAAGCTGACAAATTCATGACTTCACAACTTCAGTGATTCACAAGAGGCATATAGGAGAAGTCAAGTCAGTTCATCTAACTGTACTACTCCTAAATGCCTGTTGTGAATACCGCAAAACTAAAACTCATGACTTACTCTCAGATGACTTCTTTGTGAATCTGGACAACTGTTCTACCATATGCATTTCCCAATGGACACACAGAAAGATTACTACTTGCATGGCACAAAGGTTCTGCCTCCACGCACAGGAACATATAATTCAAAAGAATCTGACACACTTGCACGACACAGCAAGTGTGCCAAGGTCCGTGCAATGTAGATGGACTCTGCGCAAGGAGCATGTGAGATGCAGGGCTATGATGCAATCTGTGGTACCCGGCGCATACATCCATCTCCATGATGGATAACAGTAGCTACTACAATATCCTCTCAATGCCATGTCCCTACCTTGTGTTGTAAATGCACACCAATGTGCTGGCCAACTCTGTGAGTCACACTTAAGATGTATAACTTCCCAAACGACTGCCCCTAGACTAGGCCATAAATCCTACTTGCCACCCTGTTAACCATCCAAGTTTCCTGTGCTCACATCTAAGGTCTCCTGACACAATCCATCCTGCTAAGTTACATGTCATGACCACACTTACACATTCAACGGAGAGTCCATTGATGATATGAGATGCATACAAGGTAAAAATACACACTCCACCACATCACCCCTGACATAAGTGCAAGCCAAAATCCAAACTATTAACCATTTATTGAAAAAATTGAAAAATGTACCTATCCTACACTAACTATAATCATTACTACTACTAATCTAAAATAAACTAACTTGAATTAAGAGTAAAAGTACCTAAACTATCTACCCTAACTAATCCTAAACACGCAAAACATATCTAAGACATCAACCCCCCTCCCACCCTTAAGGCACATCACGAGACAGGACAAAGACATCTAAGCTATACATGAACTAACTACACATTTAACCTACACAAAGATATATATATATTTTTTTTTTTATTCAAAAAAGACATCAACCCCCCACCCAAAGGAAAAGGAAACTTATCCCCAAATACTATACAATATAAAAACACTAAAACTACCTTAAAATCTAACACTAACTATACCTACACTAAAACTACACTATCTAACACTAAAATAACTTACCTAACACTACCTAAAATACAAGTGCAAACATTGGGGGAAGGGAGAAGAGGGGGATGGGGCACAACATGTCCAGACATCATGGTAGTCCCAGGTGTTTTTTAATGTCCTCAAGGTGCCTTGTCTGCTCGGCCATTTCCCGCCTCATCTCGGCCAGCATCACGTTGTTGTCCATTATGAGCCTGCAGTGCCGGACAGTAAATGGAATCACCTGATCCGCAGGGCCAGGTGGGATTGTTCCTTGGGTGGGGGTTGTTGTAGGGGGATGGGACACTGACTGTCCACGTTGGGACCCACCACTGATGCCAGAGGGGCCTGGGGTGGCCTGTGTGCCACGGCCTTTTCCACGTGTTGCCACATCGGTCACAGATTTTCACTTGCCAGCCGCACGGTCCTCCTGGTACCTCCGTGCCATGTTGCAACCTTCTTAATATGCTGGTACCGCTCCTTCCTCACCTGGAATGCGTGTGACTCAGCTGGCGTCATGTCGTCTGTAAAATGTGAACAATGGGAAATTGTGAGTCCTTTAGACTATGTCAATGTTCTCCATTCAAATCTATAATACAAGATCACTTCAACATGGGAGCCCACACTCTAGCGTAACTATGTGAAGTCAAAGAGTGACGTGGACAACAACATTTTGAATCCTGTATCACTGACTACATGCTGTGGAGACTGACATGACAGTGCATGGCATGGGACATGTTCTGTCACAACCAAATTATACTGACAGTGTCAAATGATGTTGCCATGACATTCCATGACTGAGGGTGACGTACAAGGAATCGGAGGAGGGAGGCATTATCCCTCGGTGTGTAGCACCACCCTCATCCTCTCCTGTGACACAGTGCTGCATCATTTGTACTATGCTCATGTGCAGCCCTGTGTGTCCTACAGCAACTATGTGCAGTTCATCTAGTCAGCGCTAACACAGGCACTCTTGCACAAGAGTGCAAGGCTGTCTGTGTGCAGGGGGCTTGTTAATGTGTTGGAAGGTTACCCTACCTGCACAGGAGCAATCCTGGGATAACCCTACTCACACTTTCATATGTGCTGCATAATGCAGCACACATGTAAACAGGTTGGGTGGCTGAACACTGACATGTACATGATGCGCTGTCCCTCTCTCCACCACTACTTCACAATAGGTGACGTGTTGCAGCTAGAAAGGGGGAAACATCCTTTCCTCCAAATTGTCACTCATGCATGTCTTGGATCCACTAATATCACTCCGTAGTAAAGCCAAATATGCAGCCCTTTACAACGCAAACTGTTACAATGCATTCACCATTGTAACGGCACCCTGGAGTCATGATGGTTATATTGTTGTTATGGGTAATCCTTTCTCACAGATAGCGTTCTTGAGGCCTGCATTTAAAAAAATATGGCACAGCAATAAATGCTGAGCTAAAGCATGCGGGGTAAATGCATGCAGAGTAATGTCAACAATTGTGACAGAGGAGCTTGTACACCTGATCCAGAGTTGGTCTGGGAATGACCCCAAGGAGACAGCTTGACTACACCATTGCAGTGGCCAAACATGCCAATG
This sequence comes from Calotriton arnoldi, assembly GCA_963921515.1. NCBI lineage: Eukaryota > Metazoa > Chordata > Amphibia > Caudata > Salamandridae > Calotriton > Calotriton arnoldi. The sequence continues at coordinate 262,310 of CAWUFW010001428.1, read as the reverse complement.
AGATTCAAAGGGCCATCTTTGCTAGGTGTTTGTGGAACATGCCATTGATATGCTTGGCTCAAAGCGATGCACTGCCACGTCTGTGAAGCTGGTATGCAGCCTACCTGCGAAATCACAGTGCAGACCTGTGTCTGAGCACGCACGGCCTGAAAACCACTGCCTCCTTGTGCATGATCGGGCACACTTGTACACAGGGCCGGACAGGCTACCGGGCGTTTTGGTGTGCTGCCAAGCTGGGGGCTGATTTCGTTGATGGGGACCTGCGTGTGCTTAAAACCATTCGTTTTGCTTTGTTTATTTAGAAGCACACGCAGGTCCCCATCAACGAAATCAGCCCGCACCGCAGTGAAATCAGCCCCCAGCTTGGCAGCACACCAAAACGCCCGGTAGCCAGTCCGGCCCTGCTTGCACAGTCATCTTAGTCAAGGATGTACATGCATACCATGTCTGATGATACTCATCGGCAATACCACTTACATGTCTCCTCTCCTATCAGTGCGCTCTGTAATCCACATGCAAGTGCTGTGGTGACAGAATCCATAGACCTTATTTCCATGTGTATCACTGACTGGGGATGTGCAAAGTTACAACTGGGAGACAAATGCATTGCTCCACCTTCACTTACAGATTTGTACACACTTCTGACTTCCACAATACATCATCCCACTGTAGTCATGGTACATGTGATACACACCCATACTGCATACTACAACGTAGATCATTTGAGGCAGACATTCATCACACCGCACTGTGCCAATATATGATGTCCAAACTCACCTGTGGCGTGTGGGTCCTGGAATCTGTCAATGTCCCCCCGTGTGATGATAGGTCGTCCAGCTGTGAGACAACAAAAGTAATTTGTGTTAGTATCAGACGTTAAATCACACGTGCCATATTCATCATACAAATCATCACCATAACTGAAAACTGTAGTGTTGCATTTCATGTTGGCTACATGATTGGGTCTACTTTGCCTGCCATTCACACAAGACCTGTGAATGCTGAGTCTGGCCAAACAAGACAATAATGCTAGCAAACATGCACATACTATTTGTGTGACACATTCACAAGGCCCCATTTCTACACGCAACATGATGTAATACATGATCTGTGTACAAATGCATCGCTGCAGATCGCACACAGCAGTTTCACAGATGTTGGTGGTGTAAGTCACTCTGGAGATCTCCTATTTCATATGAGCATTTGTTAAGATCTCATAGATTGTCACACAGAGACTATGTACCACAATTTATGAGGACATCATTTTTACACTTCATTTTGGCCAGCACACAGGTCACAGAAACAATGCTTTGGATTGTTCATGTACAGTCACCCTTCCTGTACACAAGCAATATTTATCCTGCACCCATTTTTGCACAGGTGTGCCAGCTTTGGCACAACACTGCTAAGTGTTGCTCCAGAGCAGTGGGTAACACAAACTTGCACCCTATGATTGTCAATATGATATCACCTTGTGTCTCTGATGTGCCAACATTATGCGTGAACGCATTACGTCTCCCGCCTCACGCTGCAACATTTTTGCACTTGGGCACCAGTGTGTCCCACACGGCATATTTTGTTTTTCGTTACAGTATTCATGAATAAATTTAATTTTTGAACTTACCACACTCTAGGCCACCGATGAGTCCCACGTAGTCCAGGAGGTCACCCTCCCGGGCCAGGCTATCCTGCCAGCGGTGCTTCCATTGGCGCACAGTGCGGTCAACTCCAAATACGCGCAGCATCTGCGCACCCACACGCTCCCACCTCTGCTTGCGCACACTAACTGGGTATCCAGCGAGGATACGGCCGCCCCTCTCCACCATCAAGGGCAGGAAAAACTTTATCAGCCATAGGAAGCCCCCCAAAGCCCCCTCGGACATCCTGCCCTCCCTGCCCACACCCACCATCTCCCTGCACACACCTAACACCACTGCCAAAAATAAATAAACCCTAGTTAATATCCCCAACAACTACAAATAAATGTAACTACCCCAAGACAAACACCCAACAAGATTGAGGACAGGAGACAATAAAAAACGTAAATGCAAGGACACCACACTTCACAGAGACACAATCGACAGGACACAGGACACAGCAGCACTCTCAAACTCTCAAATCTGCAGCACACACCACCAAACACCTCCAACACTCTCCACAATCACCAGCAATGTGCTCAAAAGAGAAACTGAAAGTGCACAGCACTCCTCCAGGAAACAGGAAGCATGCTGATATCACTTCCTGTGTAAATGCGGCCCGTTTTTTGACTTAGCGATGAAAATCTGCACGCAAGAAGCCTTTGGGGTGACATTTCGTATATATCAATGTGTTTAGCGATGTATTTCCCATCGCTAGTATGAAAAATACATCACATTTTCGGAAAGCGTGCAGCTTCTTACACAGATTAACCTTATTTGATGAAATTTCATTATTTTAAAAATAATTACAACATGTTAATTTTGATTGGACCCCAAATGACACCCTAACTTTCATATTTTACCCCAAATGATACCCTAAATTCCATAATTTATCCCAAATGATACCCTAAATTCCATAATTTACCCCAAATGACACCCTAATTTTCATATTTTATCCCAAATGACACCCTAAATTTCATAATTTACCCCAAATGACACCCTAAATTTCATATTTTACCCCATTTGACACCCTAAATTTCATAATTGACCTCAAATTACACCCTGATATTCATAGTTGACCACTATTGACATCCTATATGTGATTAGAATCCCCATATGACACGCTGAACAGTAGATTTTCATAACACATTTGACACCCTAACATGTCTAGTTTAGAACTAATGTCACACTGAACAGCATCTTTGTTCAAAGGTGACAGATCCACCATAATTTTCTAATTGAGATATTGTGACCACTTAATGTTACACTTACACATGTCAGAGTGATGTACTCATGCAGATGATAAACATGCACACAGGGTATGTGTGTAGTGTTTTTTTTTTTATATATACTGTGCTTGGGGTAATTTGGAACAGATATATGATTGGTAAGGACAATCACGATGTGACGTGCTCATGTGAAGAAATTGTCTATGATTCTGCTCCTTCGTACTGTTCCTGCTGCAGAAGCTGTGGGGTGTGCTCCACCTGCCTCATCTTCCTCATCATCCGGAGCATCGCCTGGTGCATCTGGCACTTGGATCCATGGGGCATTGGTGCGTACACATATATTGTGCAATACACAACATGCTATGATCACCTTGCACACTATTTCTGGGCTGTACAACAGTCTTCCACCTGTGATGTCAAGGCACCGGAAACGTGACTTTAGCACGCCAAATGTGCGCTCCACAATGCCCCTGGTGCGTCCATGGGCAGAATTATACTGCCTCTTGGCCTGGGTGTTGGTGGCTCGTAGGGGTGTCATCATCCATGGGGTGAGTGCATATCCTTGATCACCTGTAACATGTGATGGAGAGATGTGTCCATTAGTACTTATGCATGCTGTGTGGGCACTGTTAATAGTTTTGTGGTGTGTGATTGGTGCTACTTTGTGATTAATGTTTGCCATGTGTAGCTTCTGGCCAATTGACCAGCATCAATGCAAATTACATTGCCTCACAGATGCTCGTACCTCCCCCCAAGCATTTTCACTTGTGTGTGCTGCGCGGTTGCCTTACTAGCACTCCAACAGTGCACCTATGTCAGGCCTGTCTGCACATGTCCGCAAGCCTGACACCTACACAAGCCGGGTCCCTGGCTCTCATTACATCTAACGCTGCCACCCATCCGCACTACTAGCAGTCAATGCCAGGAGAACGTTTAGGTGCCAATGGGCCACACCAGACATGGCTCACGTTCTGTTAAGCTGCTGCCGCTGCTGCTAGACATTCCCCACCAAACAACACCTGCAGTTTCCGGTCCAGACCTGCCACAAGGCAACAGTCAGCGGCACCCTCAGCTGCAGGGCCCACAGAGGTCGGGAACACTTAGCATTCACCATCAACGTCATCACACACCACGTCATCTACTCCATGGGCTACGTACTCAGCCATGATCAGAGACTCCACCTCACATACCACAAGTACTCCAAATCCATTACCCTCTGGCAGATGCTTGCTAACATCGAACTGAGCCAACTCTTCTCGACACTGATCCACAAGGCAGGACACACCTTTAACCCCATCTTCACATGTGGAAACTGCGTCCACTTCAACAACACCACTCAACGCCCATGGTGTGACCAGCACAGCGTACAGTTCCTCGGAATGAAACCCCATGACACACAAACCCACAGCAGGCGCCATACAGACTTACAGGAGCTGAGTCAACGAGGATCTGGTACATTCCACCATCAACAGCAACACCCACACCGCTGCAGGCAACGTCAACAGCGCAGGCCAGATTTTTCAACCATGTATCTCCAACTGCACATACACACTTGCCCCAATATGCAACTCCAACATACAGCGTGCTATGAATGCCACATCGTTCACATACAACATCAAAGATGACAGATGCATCTGCAGACGCCTGGAGTAGAACTTGAGCTACATGAAGGAAAACATTGGACATCACCACCTACAAGGACACCTAGCTCATACTCTCCCTCAACAAGGCACCCCCACACACCAGACTGGAGTTCCAGGGAGGATTGCAGCAAGTTGCAACATGTATGTTCAACAGCTGGGGGGTGCTCTACAAAGAGGGGACATTAGTCCTCATCCTCCTGACCACACCATCAGCATGTGGCAACACCTGGTGGGCCACCGCCTTAGCCAGCCCAACACACAGCAACTCTAGATACCTAGGCATCGTACTCGACTCCTCCCTCTCCATGTACATACCGGTCTACGCAGTGGCCAGCAGCTGTTTCGACAGGCTCTGCATCCTACATGCTGCTTTCACATGGTTCCCACCCCCATCAGGTAGGACAGTCAACAACGCTGTCATTGCCATCAGGCTGGACAACGGGAACGCACTTTGGGGCACATGCATCAAAGGTGTTTGCGAGCGCAAACGGTGCGATTCGCAAAAATCGTCCGTTTGCGCCCGCAAAAAGGCCTTTTGCGATGCATTAAAGTGTTAGGCACTCGCAATTTAAGAAATCGCAATTTATTGTGATTTCTAAATTGCGATTGCATTTAAGGAATCGCAATTTGCAATTCCTTAAATGCAATGCCAGAGGCACTTAGAAATAGCGAACTCGCTATTTGGGGCCGCAAAATACAGAGAAATTACTCTGGTCTGTATTTTTCAAAACCTTGAAAAATGCACTAAAGTGCATTTTTCAAGGTTTCAGGTTACACACACACATGCCCTTGGGGCATGTGTGTGAGCAACATGAGTGCACATCACAATTTCAAGGGTGCAACAGGGTGCCATTTTGACACCTTTGCACCCTTGAAATTGCATGCGCAATTTGCGAGTACCTATTGGTACTCGCAAATTGCGCATGCAATTTTCCATTCATTCCCTGTAGGCCCATAGGATTGAATGTGAAGCCATTCCTTAATTGCGACTCGCAATTTGCAAGTCGCAATTAAGGAATGTTTACGAATCGCTATTTTAATAGCGATTCCTACATGCATAGGCTTTTGAGAGTCCTTAATTGTGATTCCTTAATAATCGCAATTAAGGACTCGCAAAAGCTTTTCTTGATGCATGTGCCTGTATATGCCCACTTGGACATGTCTGTGCTCTGCACAATCAAGACTGTCCAGCACACCACTGCCACACTCGGCCTTGTGCACATTCTTTCTTCGTAGGTCGCGTGCCTACATTGCACATAACTCTCACCACATTTGCTAATGTGTGGCAGAGGGCCTATGCCTTTGGTGATGGTTTGTCTACATGGCTGACCCCAGTTACCACAGTTACTTGTGTTGTCGTGTCTGGTAGGTGGGCATGTAGATTGGCATGTTGTATGTGAGTTTGTAACGTGTGCATTCTCACAGTTGTGTTCCATGATTGTGGAGTTGAGGAGTGTGTTGTGTTCAGTTAGTACTTACCAAAGAGCAGTGCATTTCCATATGTGCCATCCTCAAAGCGCTGATTGATGATGGACTGGCGGAAAATGTAGGAATCATGCACACTGCCTGGGAACTTGGCTACGACATTGGTGAACAGGACCCGGTGATCCACTATTGCCTGCACATTGATGGAATGTGTGTGCTTTCTGTTGCGCTATATGTGTGCAGTGTCGGCAGGAGGCACAAGTAGGACATGTGTGCAGTCAATTGCCCCCAACACATGCGGGAAGCCAGCTATGGCGCAGAACCCTTGCTTGGTCTCCAGCTGTTCCTGTGCAGTATTGGGGAAGTGAAGGTGCTGGGGTATCAGGCTGTTGATGCCATCCAAAACTGTTGTGAGGAACTTTGATAGGGCTGGCTGTGAGACTCCTCCGACTCTAGCAGTTGTTGGTTGGAAGGTACCAGAGGCCAACAGGTGCAGCACAGCCAGCAGCTTTGTTTGCGTAGGGATGTTGGTTATCCGCTGTGTTGGTGCCGTCAGCCTGTGGGCTATCTGTGTCAGGATGCGGAGGATGGCTGTCCTTTTGAGCCTGTAGTGGGCAATGATATCCTCTGGCGTTAGGTCTGTGAGGCTGATGCGTCAGCGATGGACCCGATGTCTTATTCTGCGCTGCCTCGGCGGTGGTCCTGGGGGAGGTGGCAGTGGCGGTGGTTGTTGTGGCCTTCTTGGTGCTCCAAGCTGCATGATTAGTACCTCCTTGGCATCAGTGGGTGTTCAGATGAGGCTCTGGGCTAGTCACCCTTATATACAGCTATTTTTCACCTTTTTTAAGACCTCCTTTTTTCTGGTCTTAAGTTCCTGCAGCTAACGGCCCTTAGCGGCTGCTTTTTTATCGCATCGCCGGTCCGGGCCATCGTTGTGAATAGGGCGATGTGGTGTTAGCGTGCGTTTTTGCATGGGAACGCCTACATAGCATATCATTAGCGATAAGTATCGCTAACATGATAGGCGATGTTGTATGCGGTTGGTAACGGCAGAAAGCTGTCGCTAACGGCTGTTAGCGACAGCTGGAGAATAGGGCGATAAAAATAACGCCACTTTAGCGGCAGAAAAGTGCCGCTAACGCGGCGATATCGCCTTGAGAATATGCCCCTATATGTACCTAGGGCCTGTAAGTTAAATGCTACCAGTGTTCTGCAACACTCATTGTGCCACCCACTAAAGTAGCACTGTAAATCATGACTACAGGCCTACCATTGCAGCCTGGGTGTGCAGTTTTAAAACTGCCATTTCGACCTCTTAAAATAAACCTTTTGCCAGGCCTAAACCTTCCTTTTTAATACTTATAAGACACCCCTAGAGTAGGGCCTAAACCTCATGGGGCAGGGAAAATGATATTTAAAAAATAGGACATGTATATTTCTTGTTTCATATGACCTGGCTCTGATTAACCTAGAAAGTCGTTTTTCATTGCAGCAATGCTTCCTCTATTATAGACTTAACTGGATTACTTAATTACATTTAATAAGTGCTAAATTCAGTTTTGGAACAGCTTAATGGTAATGTGGGATTTAAAATTATTATTTTGGAAATGCCTCTTTTAGAAAATTAGCCTTTTCCTGTCTAAGCCAAATGTGCATTTCTGCCAGAGTCCAGGGTCTCTTGGCTGGTAATGGCCCGCCTGTGGTGTCATGTGTATTCCTCCCAGACAGTGGACAAAAGGACCTGAGTGTGGGCATCTGAGGGTCTTCCTTGCAGGATGACTGGGGAGGAGCTGAGTCCCTGCCCTGATTACACTTCAAAGAGTAACCTGGTGGCTTTACACAGCCATTCCTGACATCAGAAGAAGCCTAGCCTGTCACTGGCAGATGCAGCGCACACCTGGACCTGCCTGCCCTTTGTTTCATTGGACAAGCTAAAGCCAAACCCAGGGAAAAAAGAACTGACCAGAACCAGTTTTAGGGTTAGACAAAGGAGTGTCCCCGACCCACAGGCTGGCACTGGGTATACTAGCATCTCCGGAACCTCTCATCAGAACACTACTGGACCTGAGAAGATTCAGAAGAACGACTGCCCTGCTGTCTAAAGAGGGAAGTCTGGTTCTGCTTGCCTTGAACTCAGGGCCCCAGAGGTGACTCCAAGAGTCAGTTGGCTGACCTACTGTTGAACTACAGGGCATCAGAAGGTTGCAGCAGGCTTTCCTGCTTTCCACCTGACCAGACCCAACTGGGCCTGGCCTGGTCCCCTCTGCTGTCTTCTGTGGAAGTCAGTACTGACCCCCCGAGTGCTGTCCTCAAAGTCCTGGACTCTTGGCTGGAGTCAGAGTTTACTACTCCCCGCCTATCTGAAGGTTTCACCTGAACCGAGGTTAAGCAATGCAAAGCCCAGCAGAGCCACAGCTCCTTACCGAAGGCTCCACCCACAGACTCATACAGGCTTTCCTGGAGGGCTTCACCGGATCTGATGCAGAGATCTGCAGAGCCACAGCACCCAGATCCTGAGTAAAAGCTTCACTGCATCCAATGCAAAGCGACTCAACCCCGCAGAGCTGCCCTGCTCTTCATGGAAGACTTCACCAGCTCTGACGCCGAGCGACACAGAGCCCCACAGAACCTCGCCACACAGCTGAAAGCATCAATGAATCCAACACAGATTCAATACAGAGCAATGCAGAGCTCCACAAGCAACGCTGCACAGACCCTGCACCAAAGTCAGAAGGTAAAACTCCCAAGAAGACAAACTTGGTTCTGTAAATTGTGACTATGTTTCGGTCCAGCATGACCAGCTACCTGCAGTTGGTGCTTCGCGCCTTTCTACTTTTGGCACTATTTTTACCTAAAACTTTAAAAACTCATAACTCCGGTTACAATCTACTGATTGGATTTTTGTCATTTTATTTATTTATATATTCTTCGTGTGTTGTCTTTTCACTTTATTCCTGTTTATGTACTGCATAAATACTTTACACATTACCTCTAAATTAAGCCTGACTGCTTTGTGCCATGCTGCCAGAGGGTTAAGCACAGGTTTATTTAGTGACTTTTGTGGGTCACCCTGACAAGGATAGTGATTTTCTCTGAAGTAGGTTCTCACTCCTTTCAACAAATAATCTAATTTCTTGCACATAGCCATTAGAGAAAACAACTCTTTATCTTATTAACAGCGATGGTACTACCATGATCCGCAATAAAGTGCCTCTGCAGCTACCCTTATACACCATCTGTCCAAGATCACACATGGAGCGCGGAATGAGCCAGAAGCTAAGGTAAGACAAAGAAATGGTGTATGTACACTGTTTCAATTATTTGAACAATAATGCAGCTACCAAAGGTTTCAAGAAAGTGAGCCTACAAGCCTGCTTACACCTCTCCTTCCCGAGACGACACCAAGATCAAAGGCAACTGCATGTTAAAAAATTACATGAGAAATGCTTATTGAACGACTTTGAATCTGAAGCAGGAATGTATCTAAAAATAAAACATATACTATGTTGGTATTGTTAGTGAAGACAACAGCAGAATACACACAATGCAAGATCAAGGAAAGCTGCATGGTAAAAAGCAAAGCGTAGGGTATGTTAATCCGAGGAAGGCTTACACGCAGTGTAATAAACGTCAAAGGTGGATTATTTTTCACATAAAAAATAATATTATTAGCCACAATAATTGTATAAACTAAAATCTGTCTACAAGTGCATGACACAAAAATAGCATTAATATTAACCAAGTTATCTGTGTATACTTGAGTCAGATATGTTTTCAAGCTCATAAACTCTAGTTCAATTAAAGAGAATACACGAAGCACAGAGTAAAATGCACATCCAACGGCTAATACTTTCTTTAAGAAACAAATCACTGTTATCCAGGTACTTACCATTGCTACCGTAAATTTCGGCTACAACAAACAGATACAACAAAGGGAAAAGATGCTTGTTGGAAACAGGGATCTACAACAAAGGCCAGAGGAAGAAAACGTCTCAAATGCAACAAAGTATCAATATCATTATTATAAGCTACTGTAAGTCCACCTACAGTCCACATATGGAGGCAGTGTCAAGAAGACAAGTGGAGCAGAAAATTAGCACACCTTTTAAACAAGAAGAATTATTAAAAAAATATAATTGTAAATAAAGTTCGCGTTAGTGCAACTGCCTACATTAAATTGCGTTTTACAAGCGCCCGTACCCTTCTTTTTTTGTAAAAACATACAAAAAGGTAGGCACACTGCCCAAAGAGCCTAGGGGGAGTCCAAATGAATTGCTTTCTGCCTGCTTTGACGCCGGGCTGTGTTTCTTCTTGCTGGTGCTGGCAGCTGTTGCCAGAGCTCCCTGGTGGGACGAGGGTCCCAGGGACACGCGCTTACTGCCCTAGTGACGACGCCAACACCCCGGGAGAGGACTGCAACTCCCAGGGCGCAACTCTGTTTATACAGCTGTCGTGAGTGAGGGGGAGGCGTGTCCATCGCGCATAAAGCGCTGCCTCTCCCCCCGCAGCGCGGGACGAAGCCCGGACCAAAGGCGGGCCCGTCTAAGCGCGTCAGAGACAGTAAGAGACTGGGCTGGGCCACCCCCCTAAGCCTTTGCGCTCGAGGACGATTTTTGTACTTTGCGCCTGTTTGGCTGTGTCGGCTTTATAACATTACTCGTATACGGTCATTGTTAAAATGAGTAAGCGGAGGCTAAACAAAGGACAGGGGGTAGTAGGCTCCTTAGACGCCTTTTTGCTGAGGGCTGAATCAGCGCTCATTAATTAAATTAAACTTACAGAGCGGAGGCTGTCTTTGGAGCCCTTCCCCGTTCAAAGTAGACTCTCTATGACACCTGTACTTACTGAATCCCAAGTGATGATTAACAATGAGGCATCCCCTACCAGGTCTGGTGTAACACCATGTGAAGTAGTAGATCAACCGGGCCCACAGTTACTACTAGAGGGCAAAAAGCTAAGTCTAGGATAGACTATACTGTAGAACCGCCATCAAAAAAACGGAAGAGTAGGAACACCCGGAAATTGAGCAAATCTGGGCAGATATTAAATGGAAAGGCAGCGAAAACGCTTTCAAGTGCAAGGGAACCTAGTGAGGGCCAATTGAATGTCACTAGTTCTAACGTGACAGATAAACCTGCTGATCGAGTACTAGATGGGAACTTTTGGGGTAGACTCGAAACAATGATGTCAACCCTGCTGGAACCTATCATGTTAAAAATTACCACTGTCGAAAATAATCTAGCTGTGGTGGAGGAATTTGTTAGAAACAAATATCCAGCTGTTTCTCTAGATAGCCCGAAGCCAGACTTCCGTGTTTTAAATAATAGGGAGGTAAATACGGGGGTTGGCCACCATAGTCGCATTATAAATGGACAAATACAGGGTGGGAGCAATACCAACATTAAAGATTCAGATGCAGTAACTACTTCAGCTTGTACTAGGCAGCCTCCCCTCAAAGAAGATGCCCTTGTGGCACTTCCTAATAATCCCCCTGGTACTGAGAGAGGAGTTTCGATTGTTAGGACGCCTGGTTTATACAAGGACAGAGAGAGAAGTATGAACTCTGACGACCATTCTGAAACTCCCCAATGTCCCCCGCGTAATTTAAATCTTCCTCCAGAAGTTACCCCCTACATGGTGGTCCTGGCTAATGTCCCGCCCCTAGCTCATAACGCTTTTGAACATTGGGCGGCGTTAAGGAATAAGTCACTTCAGTTTCTGAGTTTAAGGACCGGCTTAGAGAACCCCCTTTTCTCTGAATTTAAAATGGCCCGAAGAATAGGATGGGTAGGTCCCTCAGTTAAGTCATTTAGAGGTGATTGTGTTGTGTTAACTCTCAGTTCCCCCCTCTTAGTCCAAACAATTCTGGAGAGAGGAAATAATGGGCCTCGCAACCCCAATGACATATACATTCTTCCATTGGGTTACTTTTACAAACCACCGAATTTCCTTAAACCCCGAGGTCCCTTTTATATGGGAGGTAACTTCAGGGGTATGGGGGAGCCAAGATTCTCGGTCCCAGTGAATAACCGTTTTGACGCCTTGCGCACGCTGGAGGATATTGACTGACTGGTTACAGGGAATTTGGCACTCCCTATTCCCTCAGCGAATGGTTTTGGCGTGGGGGGAACTTTTGGCCTGCCTAGGGTGGGAAAAGCTGGCCCTGTTTCCATTTCTACTAAATTATGTGATAGTAATGAGGTCCAAAGAGCGATAACTATGGAGGCTAATAATTTGGCTGAACCCTTGGACACCTTAAATGATCCTTTTCCATCTAGCAGCACAAGAGAGGATCCAATTGGAACAGTCTCAGTTAATTGTTCTGTGAGTGGCAAATCCGCCCTTTGTAATATTCTCTCTTGGAACATTGCTGGTATTTCTTCAAAGTTAACTAATCACCTGTGGGGAGAATTTATTAGTCATTTTGAGATCCTGTGTCTTCAGGAAACTTGGGCAAAGGAGCAGGTACATTTGAATGGATATAGGACATACCACTGCCCAGCAGTCGATAGTTTGAGTGGCAGGGCTAAGGGTGGTCTCTGCACATACATATCGAACAGTACTAATATCACAAAGATAACAATGCTTGCTAATGATAATTATTATCAATTAGTTAAATTGGACCTAGATCCCTCGCATTCCATAGTTATCACTAATTTTTACAATAATATTCCTCCCGATAAAGTAAGAGTCGTTATCCTAAATATGATGAACTTGTTGAAAAACGTTGTTAGGAGCAAGGTGAAAGATATAATGGTGATACTTGCTGGAGATTTTAATTGCACATTATGTATGAATGCTGGGGACAAAGTATGCGAAGCTCTGAATGATGATGGGGCATGTTTGTCTCATTTTCGGCATTCAGTTCTGGGGGAACAATTTAACGAACTTATTTTCTCCCTTGATCTAGGATTTGTAAATGAAATGTGCTCAGTTCCTGCTCCTATGCCTTGGACTTTTAATGGCAGGGGTCTTTGCTCTACCATTGACTATATTTTAATTTCTAATAGTCATGCACACAGCCTTCATTCTTTTTATGTTTCTGATAATTCCCTTAGTGATCATTTCCCTCTCTGCCTGGCGATTTTACTACTGTCTAATACAACCCTAAGACCCAAAAAGAATAATCAACTGCTGGAAAACATAGCTCTAGGGAGTACTAATGGGTATTCCCTTCGTTGGACTATGGTGGATCCAGCAGCAATGGTCAAAACATTGGTGGGTAAATGTAATTCAGCCATAGAGACATGCCTGAGTGAAACAGCTACCTCAGAAAATATTCTAGCTTCATTTCGGGCAATATCCAATGCCGTTAAAGAGTCTCTAACTAAACGTAAAAGCACCAAGGGTCATCATAATGGCTGGTTTGATTCTAGGTGTACCCAAAGCTTACTCCCGCCAAAAACATGAGTTACATAAAATTCCTAGAAATAAAATTGATGTAAAGCTGGCCAGAGCTGCATATAAACAAGCAATTATGGATAGAAAGGCCACACTAAAGAACGAGGCGTGGGAGGCTTTACATTCGGCCTCAATAGCTAACGATAGTGTGGCTTTTTGGAAAGTTATTAGGGCTCCTTTTTTGTCCAGAGAGGTGGGTCCGTCACTTGAAATAGCAATAACCGAGGAGCAATGGATTAAGCATTTTACAAAAGTGTACCTCGGCGTGGGAAATTTAGACATGATTGATAGTCGTGTCCAGGATGTTTGTCATTTGGAAATTCCCCCTCAACCGAAGGCACTCTTGTTCACCCTGGATGAGGTGGAGCGGGCTCTCTCTGTTAGTAAGGGAGGTAAGGCTCCCGGACCAGATGGGGTCCCAGTAGATTTGTATAAATCTAATATTTCTCTCTGGGGCCCCCTTTTAACACAGGTGCTAAACGCTAGTTGTAGCGCAGCCTTTCCACCCACGTGGGTACAATCAACCATTGTGCCCATTTTTAAAAAGGAGGACAGGCAGGATCCGGCATGTTACAGGCCAATTTCCCTACTGGATACCATAACAAAAGTAGCGGGCAGAGTAATATTGGAACACCTCCAGGAATGGGCGGAGGAAAACTCTGTTCTATCGGACCTGCAATATGGTTTTCGAACTGGTGTAGGGACTGTGGAGCAGGGTTTGAACCTGTCTCTCCTGGTAGGCAAATATACAAGGGCCAAGAAGGGGAACCTATTTCTAGCATTTGTTGACCTTACGGCCGCATTTGATTGCGTTGTCCATAACAAACTCTGGTCAATTTTAGGTGTGATGGGGGTTTATATTCAGATTATTTATTTTCTTAAACGTTTTTATTGTGATGCCAATGCACGCGTGCGCTGCGGTGCGCAGGGTGAACGCACGGCCCCCTTTCCTATAAGAAGTGGAGTCAGGCAAGGTTGCGTCTTGGCCCCGTTTCTTTTTAATCTATATATAAACGGTTTGGGGGAGACTCTCTTAAATGATAATCATGTCTTCCCCCAAGTGGCGGGACGACCTATACCTGCTCTCTTGTATGCAGATGATGCGGTGCTGATGTCTCGCTCACAAGTAGGACTTCAGAGGGTACTTGATAGTTTCACCAATTTCATGAATGATCTAGGTCTAAGAGTTAATTCCTCCAAGACCTTTATTATGCGTTGCAGCACTGGCATCACAAAATGTAAAGATATGTTTGTGGCAGGACAGAAGATCGAGGCTACTAAGACATTTTCATATCTGGGAATCCTATTTGCCCATAATGACTCCTGGACACATGCTGTGTCTGCGAAAAAATTGACGTTATTACGTACTACTTCTGCCCTCAGTACTTTCGCTAAAAAATTAGGTAAAAGATCACCTGAGGAGTTTATTAAGATCTACAAAGCAAAATGTGTTTCAGCGGCAGTTTATGGGACTGGGGTCCAGTTGATTTGCTTTCCATCCAAAGAGTTGAAAATTCCTTTTTAAAATATATCCTATCCGTCCCGAACGGTACTCCTGCTCGTATATGCCATGCGGAGCTAGGCCTCCCCTTCATTTCTGATATAATCAAGCTTGAGCCTGTGCTGTTATGGCACAGACTCTGGACTAAGGAAGAGGCAAAATTAAATAGAGACATTCTCTTGGACGTTTTGAAATTGGATGGGGCCCTGAGGATCCCATGGATAAGCCAAGTCCGCAATTTCCTACAAGACCTCGACCATTTAGAATACTTTACTAATCCTAGTGACATTAGGAAAATAACTAGGAAGGAATTAAAACTAGAGGGCTTGTCCTTGTTAGATTCTGCCAGATTGTCATCTGAAATAGCAAAACCTACTGTCCTACACAACCAGTTGATTTTAATTACTTTTAATATTCAACCCTACCTTACTTTTGTGTCTAGAGATTATGATAGGTTCCTCCTTACTCGATTTCGCTTGGGGGTTTTTCATAGATTAGTCACTTTCCCTAAAGTGAATGACTAGTCTCATGGCCTCCAGCTGTGCCCCTGCGATAACATTTCTGAACAAACTACGATACATGTCATTCTCTTTTGCAGATTCTATTCCTATCCTAGGAGAATGTGGCTGGTCCCTGTGTTAAAATGGTTTGGGCTTCGTCAATGCCGACCTGCTTTTCTGGCATTACAACAATTAGACAATGTGCATAGTGTTTTTAGGACGGTAATTTTCCTGAAAAAAGTCCTGAGTCAAAGAAAGCAAATGCTTATTTAATCTTTTTTAATTTAGTGATAGTTTCATTAGTTCAATAATGTGTTATTTTAATTAATTTATGTAAATGAACTTTTATATGAATTTTTCTTAATGCATGTAATCTTGTTGTCAATATATTGCTATTGTGCATTTATGATTGTCTGTTTACAATCGAATAAAGCTTTCTTTGATTGATTGATTGAATGAGGAACTTGCCTGAAAGACGTACTTATATCTTATTTAGGCATAGAGGCTACCCTGTAAACAAAGAGTCTAGTGGAGAGAATGGAATGAAGTTGCAAGACATCCTCTTCCCTAAATAAACAAAAAGAAATCCATGAAAGAATGTTTACCAGAAACAGTATAAGAAAATATGCACTGCTTTTCACTTGTGCAACAGCATGGGTTCTCACCAAAATACCATACACATTGCCCAATCAAAAAAAAAAAAAAACAGTGAAAAAGCCAAAGTTATAATTAAAGCAAATTATGAAAGGATCCCTGGTACGGAAGCGAACAATTTTTGGAGCGGATGTGCACAGACAATGCCGTCAGTCATGGTAAAGGGATCCAATGGTTTAAGATGGCTGCCCTTGGTCAATGCTGTATGTTTTGGTGGGCGAAAGCAAAATGTGAATGACAGCTTAACAGACAAGTAGATGACGTCTACTGACCAAAAGCCCCACTATGAAGGTATGTATATATTTTTGTATTTTATTTTTTAGAAAACATGAGTCTGCTAAGACAATAAAACTGTCTGTGGGACAGACCTAAAAAGATGTCAAATGGGCAATGCTGAAAATGTTGCTGAAAAGACATCACAAACCAAGCATCCTAACTGAACTTGTATCTGGAAACAATACAGTAGGAACAGACATACTGACAAAAGAAATGTTTTGCAAAAAGCCGATCATTTAAAAAAAAAAAATGCAATTGTTCATCGAGCCCTGGACCAATGGTGGTACATATCTGGCCATTAGCCTGATTTACACAATCGAATGCCGGACAGGTGGTTTAGGCTGTGCTCCCTTTGCTGGGATTCAAACTTGAGATCTTTGGATTTGGAAAGTATTGCCTGATATCCTCTCATCCTGACTACTCATACAGTCTCTATGCTAAAGATACACAATTATTTTTTTTAATCTCCTACATTCCCACCCCTTCTCCAATCATGCATATCAGACTGTCTTACAGCTATTTGGCAGTGTCTGGCATTATGATTCCTCATAGGGTGACCTCTTCCAAGACAGAGGTCTTATATTTTCTTGCCTCTACCGCGCCTATCTCTTTATCATTCCCTATTAATATTTCCACCTGAAATTCCAAAATGTGCCTCTTCTGAGAGAACACTTACTGTTCTCCTTAATTCTACCCTTTGTTCTGAATCCTCCATCATGACTATCACTGTTACTGCAGCTCAATGCCAACTATTAGATATCCGAAAGATCTGCCCATTTGTCCTATTCCAAGCAGCCAAAGCAGTGCTAACCCTTGGATTTCTGTAAACTGCATTATTGTAGATGCATGCTTGTGGTCCCCCTTCTCTATTCCTTTGCTCCAGGTTGGGGCGTAGCTATGAGTGGTGCAGCTGGTGCAATGCACCGGGGACCATAGATGGGAGGGGACCTAATTATAACAGCCCTTGAGCTTGTTCCATATCTTCAAAGAAAGCCTGCACTGACTGGCCTTTCAGTACCATGATTTTTCCACGTCATTGAAGTAGGCTTGCACACTTGTTCATGTCTTTGAAGAGAGCTTATACTGACTGGCCCCGGAGTACCACACTTGGTCTTTGTTTATGAAGGAAGCTTGCACTGTCTGGCCCTGCAGTATCACATTTGTATCATGTCTTTGAAGGAAGCTTGCACTGGCCCTGCAGTACCACACCTTTTCCATGTTTTTGAAGGAAGGTTGCACTGGCCCTGCAGTGCCACTCTTGTTCCGTGTCCTTGAATGAAGCTTGCACTGGCCCTCCAATACCACATTTGTTCCATGTATTTAAAGGAAGCTTGCACTGACTGTCCCTGCAGCAGCACACTTGTTCCGTGTCTTTCAGGGACAATAGTGATGCTCTTGACTAGTGCTGCATGTCTTATGGGTGAGAGTCAATGACATCCTATGCTCCTTATTACTGTGTACTATCTATTTCTGTGTGTTTTATGTTTGACCAAAACATTGTTTTAGTTGTCTCACCAGCCTCAAGCTTTATCAAAAATAATACATAATCTTGCATAGAGAGGATCGACTTTGGGTAAGCCTACTTAAGTTGTTCATTAGACAGAGTGTCAATCACACATTAGTTTAGCCCTTCAGAACAGCATAAATACAACTAAGCAGTGGATCAGCCCTTTTCAGCCACTGGCTTTGAAGCCAATGTTTGGCTCTGCTTAGTAGACACCTGCTGGTCTTTAGGAAGTCAGGTAACAATATTTTGCCTGCTTACTCTGTGCTACTTTGCATCCAGAGGAGTCCGACCACAGGTGATATTTCCTTTAGTTTATCCCCCAAAAGCTGAAACTGTAGACTAGTGCTAATTCGGTAATGAAACTACCAGCAGCTCTGATGCCATTGTCATGTGGCTGGTTTAGGCCCGGGGAGAAACGCTGCAATGTTTACATACACACGTTCCTTAAGTTGTCTTCTTTTTTGCATGTTGACTTCAGACACACAGTTGCTTGCGTGACTGTGCCGAATATGGTTCCTAGTAACCACATTTGCTTACATTTGAACTTCATCGAAACATTATCAAGACACCTTGAACCTATAGTACAAGGAATAAAGTTCACTGAGTTTTTTTAATTGTCTGTTAGGCTCATAGCTATCATAAGAGGATAAACATTGAGAGCCTGGCTGAGGTCTCGGCACGGTAGCATGGATCTGTTTATTATATAAACAAGAGCACTTCTGTGTTCAGGTCAGAGGAGCACTCTGCTGTCACTGCAAGGTGACTGTCTGAGTTTCTGCCCAGCTGATTCCTGTTCGCACTCTGCAAGAAGGGATGTTCAACTTGTAACCAAAACGGGGACCTGCATACACTTACCTTCAGGTAATGGGGTGTTAGATCATCCAATAGGGGATTTTGTCAGATCACCCGCCCTAGGCAACTAGATTAGGGAGTGCATAGTATGAGTACACCTCCAGTAGGGGATTTTGGCAGATCACCCGTCCTAGGCAACTAGCTTAGGGAGTGCATAGTATGAGTACACTATACACTGTACTTATATGCCAGCATATATATACTGCTTTAGCACAATGGTGGAATTGTTTATCCTGTTCACTGTTCTAATATTGCTAATCACTTTCATCTGCTTCTGTCTGTTAATCATTGCTGCAGATATGTTTTATACAAGAATCACAATAGTTCAATAAATATTGAAACTCCTCTTTATGTATTTCTTGTGTATCTCTCTGGGTATGCACAAGTGATTGAGCAAAACATTTCTAGATCTGTTACCACGATTCATTGGGGAATCAAGGCTGTCATGTTCTGAGGTTGCCCAATGCATTGGTAACTTCCCAGGTTTAGGGGTACTTAGGGTAGCACTGTGAGCTAGCAGGACTATAGGCCAACAAATTCTGAGGGGGTGCATAGATTCAGTGTGGCACCATCCCAACGTTTATGTCCAAAAAACTCACAGTTCCTACTGAGGACATAGAAGCCGTACGACATGTTGCCGCCAACATTGGTATCTTGGGTTCCTATTTAATGGATCCCCTGAGTATTTATCTTTTGTATATCCAAAGACCCCTTCTCACCTCTTAACCGGAGATGTCCGAGGTGGTAGAGAATATCCTCCCCAGCTGAATAGGTAACCCCTATATATTGGCTGTTGTTTGTTCAAGCTTGAACCTTTCAAAGGATTATCCCATTTTGTTACCCTCTCTGAATTCCATTTTTCTACTATGTCAGAAACAGACGAACTTAACATTGCTGAGAACTGCAGACATGACATCATGATCTCACGCTTACTGGTGGAGATGAGACCTTCATGGTTGAGGCCCACGAAGCATTTAGGACAGAGGTATTCTATTCATGGGTTACATTCCCAGCAGCAGACGACGTGACAAGGTTGTTTCACAACTGCACACTAGCTAAAGTTCCACATAACTACGCACAATATCAAGAAGTAGAGATAACTTTAATATACCAAGAACACAGAAATTGGTTTGAAGGCTCCCTACCACACACAGCAGAAGACATTGGACTAGGTCCCCTTAGCAATGACGGAGCAACATGGACAGTCTTAACCAGTTATATACCACATCCTGATGTTGATAATTTGACAACTGTACAATTGCGAAGATTGTATAAAAAGTTAGTAACACTATATAGATGCCTGACACAGTTCGTTATGCGAACATTAACAATAAATCTTGTGAGGACTGCTCAAACTGCACAACTGCAATTGGCTACACCAGGCATCAGCCCACAAACACTAAATACATTCATGGGTAAGGTTCCCATCAGACGGGAGGCGATTCTGTAAAGGATTGAACACAAAAAACAAGTACGCTTGAAGCAGTGTTTCCCCATACGGGACACCAGGAAAACCACAGGTTTTTAACAGTTTGCTAGCCAATGGGATGGCTCCCCCTGTGGAAGACTGCACAACTTAGGGTACAGTTTTTGCTGCAGTATATACCAGTACTCATGGTACCCATTAATTAGCTTTTTTGACAGAAGTACTTAAACAGATTCAGAATGAGTACTGGGTAGCACCTGCCCTGGATTTAGGGATGAAATTGATGGGCAACTTTGCTGCAGTATCTGCCATCATCTTAAGTAACATCAAAGGGGAAGCAGCAGCATTGGCTATACTCCAGCGTCTAAGGGACTTGGCTCTGGGACAAAAGGAGCGCGAATTACCTAAAATGATGGAGGAGACCTATGCAAAATTAGGTAGAGATAATTTGGGAGCCAAATCTGGTAGACCACAAATAAAGAGTAATTCTGAAAAGGATAACAAAGCAATCACTGAGTCTTCTAAAAAGAAGAAGTTGGATAATAAGAAAAATAAAGATAAAACTAAATCACGGGGTGGGTCTCCTCAACAGGAAGCCACTGAGAAGCGCTATAATGTGCACAACCGTGATAACATTAAACAGCCTGACAGGTATCAGGCTACTGATGCATGTTTGTCTCGTTCCTTTCAGGAGTCATCCAAAAAGCGTTGAAGAGAGGTGGACGGTCAGAGCGCAGATCAGAGGAGTACATGAAACTGAAGAAGGACAACGCTCATCTGACTACATAATTATACAGGAAGATAAACCTAAAACATCCAAACCTCAATTCAAGAAGAACAAGGTAGCTGGACTTAAGGTTAAGCATACCGCAGATATTGAGGACTCTGCTTCTGAACGGGGACTGGAATCTGACCATAATGGACAGTGCAGCAGAAGTCACAATAGTTCGCCAGAACCTGATGGACTGACTGGCGACAGTAGCGCTGAGTGACTACATCCAGGTGGAAACACCGTATACATGGGTAAGTGTTCCGCATCGCCTATGAGATACAACTCCAGTTGGAGGAGAACATACAAAGACCCATTAAAGTTCTTGTTTGGGAGAACCTGTCATTTGGCTTTGACATTCTCTTGGCCGAAAAAAAAGACTGGCCACCATAATTTGTCATGGAATGTCCAAATTGAGAAACTGTAATATATCCTGCGTTCTCCAACCTCATTCCAGAACACGTAAAACAGTCATATGCCCAGGAGTGGGCGTTAGTGCAAGCTCTGGCATTGTATCGCAACTATGTGGGGTGGAATGACAGCTGCCCTTATCATTAAATACCATTGAGGTCGACCCCACAATCTCAAAGACAATACCCCATTAAGAATCAGATTCAAAAGCAAGTTAGGGAAATTCTCCAACAACTTGAATGCCAGGGTGCGTGTAATACAAAGTTGCACCTCCTCAATGAATAATCCCTTGCTACCCGTAATGAAACCTGATCATTCATATAATTTACAGACACTTGAACACAGCTATTTGCACATTTGCAGTACAAAACGCGTATAGTGTGGAACTAATGATCAACATAGTGAGGAAAAAATACAAAACCACACTAGGTATCTTGAATGGATTTTTCTGCCAAAATATAGTGCCTGAAATTCTGTCTATCTCAAGGGTATAAGAATAGCCCTGGGCTGTTTTCAGCTAGAGTAACTGAACTTCTACAAAATTTTGATGACCAGGCATTGTCCTAAGTCGATGAAGTATGTGATGAATAATGACATTCAGTACACTTGACAAGAGTAGATCGCTTAGTTATGGGATTTGTTCACATGGACTACAAATTTAATTGAAATAAATCAAAAATTGCCCATCTCAATGTCCTGTTTCTGAAATACGAGCTGTTGAGTGAAGGCAAAAGCCTGGCAAAGCACTTCTTAGAGAAGTGTGCACTTATACAACCTCCAACTATATAGAAGAGGTTAAAATCCATATTGGTATTCCTAGATTTTGGCAGAATTAACCTTTCAGATTACACAGAATGGGTTAAACTGTTCTACTACTTGATATGTCCGGACTTTTCAAGCACACACTGGACACTGGAACAGACAAAGATTTTGCATTCAGTACAAGCTGGCATGGTAGTTTCAAAAACTTACACACACGTGTTAACACAACAAACCTGGTGATCCGTATAATTGCGGGGCCATCAGGGTATACATATGTTATGTTGTATGAAGGTGACACAGTACTGATAGATTATAAATCACATTTATATACTAATGCTGAAATGCTTTTTGCACCGACAGAAACAATTCTGACAGCGGTACAGATTGCTGTAGTGAGGGAGCGAGCATTGGCCCAGGGGAAACAAATAATTGTCATGACCCCGGTTCCCACCTTATAGGCAGTCACAAATGCCAGCGTTCCGAACGCTAAAGAATTACATCCATGATGGATACAATGGGCCAACTCCCTTACAACAACAGATGTAGACTACCGATTTGACTCTACACTACAAACACAAGCTTTTCTGCAATATGACCACAAATATCCTGTGCCTAATGAAGTCATGCCTCTAGATCAGTATGATCACATAATCTATACTGATGGTTCTGCCCAGCGTGCCGTAGGGACAAAGCTCCAATATTCAGCAGCGTGAGTGGCCATTAAGGGGTGGGTGCAGGATGGGAAATTCCATCCTGAAAAGACCTACATACAGTCACCCTGTGACTGCACTGCACAGTTGGCTGAACTTAGGGCTCTAATACTTGCACTAGAGCATACAGACACTAGATTCACCACAGTGATAACGTGCTATTTGTATTATTGTGTACAGTCCTATAATGAGTATTTACACTAATGGAGCCAGAATGGATTCAGAGATTCAAAAGGGTGCACAATCAAGCACCAGGAGCTTTGGGAACAGGTGGCTAAGCTGAAAGAGTGCTTGCCACGGACTCAGTTAATACATACCTTGAGTCTCCAACGTGTTGGCGTACACGTTGCAGGGTACTCCATGGTTGATGAAGCTGCAAAAGCAACAGTGCAAACTGCTGGAGTTGCTGCAATTACTCGTTCAAGTATGAGAATAGATGGAGACATAATGACGGCTGTCAACGCTGCATGCAATGACACCCACCTGCTGAAAGGTTTTCCACTCAGGTACTCCTACAAATTAGATGCACAAAATGTACAGTTTAATCACATTCTTGGAGTGGGGGATAGGGTAATGCCAAATTCAGACTGCAGGTTAGGTTTAATTCTAGCTGCGCATGAGGATCTAGCGTCTGCACATGCAGGGGTGGCGGCTACAATTTCACTATTGCAGTAACGCTACTGGTGGCCAGGTCTCTATAAACGGACCAAGAACTTTATCCTTATATGCAACACCTGCCAGCAGATGAAGGGCTCCACAGTGGTACGTCAACCACAGACACCTCTACTGATTATTAACAAGTCACTTTTCGTCAGATGGGGCTTACAAGTACATCTTGGTAGTAGTGGATTCCTGCACTCAATTCCTATGGGTCTGGCCACAGAGGTTGGCTGACACTCAAACTGTTATAAAGGATCTGTGAGTCTTTAGCGGGACATATGAAGTTGGCACATTCCATTCCGGCCAGGGTCCGGCGTTCGCCTCCAGGGCTTACAAAGATGGCATGTGAAGTTTGGGTGTGACCCTGCGGTATTCCTCCCCATACCGGGCAGTTCGAGCTGGCCTGTTCCCATGAGGAATAGGTTTCTTGTGTGTTGAACGTTGGGGCAGGGAGCCACTCTTGAGCGCACTATTTTGTTGATTTTCTTCCTGATTACGAATGGTCCTTTGTCGTGTATTGCTTTGTGTGGGATAAAGGCAGCGTGAAGGTAGATCTTCTGGCAACTGGTAGCCAGTTTAGGGCCCTGAAGGCAGGGGAGATGTGTGCTTGTGACTTTAAATGTAGGAGTCGTCTAGCGGCAGCATTCTGAATTCTCTGTAATTTTCTCATAGTTGACAGAGGGGATCAGTGATACGGTTCATTAGCGTAATCCAGTTTAGATAGAGCAAGCAAGATGGTAACATGATTTGGCTACTTTGTCCACTTGTGCATTCATTGACAGCTTTGCATCCATTGTAATTCTGAGGTTTCTCATCTACTTAGATATTTTTGGTGGTGGTCCTAGATCATCAGGCCAAGCGCGGAGATTTTTGGTATTGGAGGCATTCAATTTCATGTGGCTCCATTTCATCCATCGGTCAACGACCTGGAGGCAATTGCATATTTTTGATGTTCAAATGTCCTTTGGATATTCCAATTTCAGAAGTATCTGTGCGTTATCTGCATAGATCTGGTAATAATTTCATGTAGATTTGAAAAGCATGGGTGAGAAGATTGAGCCATGAGAGACTCCTGCTTTAATGTTGTATGGTTAACAAGAGAAAGGAGGCATATGTATAATATTTGTTCTATTGTGTAGCTATGATGTGATCAAAGCGAGAGCTGTGCATTCTTTACTGGCTTCCTCAAGTCTTTGGATGAGTGCAAAATGATCCACTGTGTCAAAGGCTGCTGAAAAGTCCAAGAGAAGAAGGGCAGCACCCCGTTCTGGTCTACTGTGTTTTTAAGGTCATCCCAGACAGAGATGAGGGTCGATTCAGTGCCTCTTCCAGGACGAAATCCAGTTTGGAAGTCAGAAAGAGTGGAATTATCTTCAACAAATTGTGACATCTGTAGCGAAAGCTGCTCTCTCTACAGGTTTGTCCAGTAATGGACCATTGCTATGGGTCTGTAGTTGGCCGGGTCTTCCTTGCCCAGGGTAGGTTTTTTCCCCATTAATGGGCGTATGTATGCAATTTTTTAGTCTTCTGTGAAAACCCCTGTTGTTCAGGAGTTGTTCGTGAGTGTTCAATGCTAGAAGTGCCTGGTTAGTACATGTAATGGGCCAGAATAGCTTGAGCGTTAAACGGTGAAAAGATGGTTGTAGTCAAGGCAATGAGGGCATGGTGGTGCTGGCTGATCGACCACCTTCCAGGGTTCAAGATTATTGGAAGCTGTTTAGTAGGGACGGAGTTCTAAGAGCAATTGCTGGTCCCCAGTTTCCAGGTAAAGAAGTCCAGGTTATTCTTGTCGCAAGTGACGGGGCTCAGAACTCGAGCACAGTGCTGGTGGGAATCACAGCCTTCTCTCAAGACGAATTGACAAAGCCAAATACTGGCCTAAGGTAAAAAGCGTATTATGTTTCGTATAGAGGCCCTAATATTGACCCATTCATATATGCCGTATATGGTCATATTTGCATATGCCCTATTATGGTCATAATCGTATATGCCCTATTTTGGTCATAATCGTCTATGCCCTATTATAGTCATGATCTCCTATGCCCTAATATAGGCATGATCTTTCACCTACATTAGTTCCCTACAGTACACAACGAGCTCTGAGGGTTGAACGTTATCTAGTCTGTGGTTAGAACACTGCAGGTTTTTTTCCGAACACAGGCCTACAATGTGCTCATAAATTATGCATGAGCATTCACCAGCTACATCTCCCGCATAATATGTATGTACAAAGTTCACCCCTGACGTCTTCCTCATGTCTAACAAAGACCAATACAAACCATACTGAGGGACGAGATACTTTAGGGTATAAATACACCACATCTTGCCGCGGTAAGATAGAGGGAACCGAGACTTCCATGCTGACACACTGACCAGAGACGCTGAGGCTCCTGCATGCAGTTGCTCCAGCTGACAGCGGTCTAACACAGCCCTTGCGGGGTGTCCAACTCGAGACCAGGACGGGGTCCCACACTCTCTCTATTCAGGTAATGGGGTTCGACTAAATCCTAGAAGGATTCTTGGCTCTTAGGCTTTTAGACCTACACACATGCTAGGTACACTTAGGTACATCTAGTTAGGCTTCGTAGGAGTACGTGCACTTTTATAATGCATTTTATATATTCATGTATGTAACCATTATTATTGCAATATGGTAGAACTATACTATCCTTTCACTTTGATCGTACTGCTGATAATATATCTCTGCTATTGTCTACTGGTTGCTGCAGCACATATATTCTACACCAGAATAACAACTGTTCAATAAATACTTATTGAAACACCCAGACTGTTTATTCTGTGTAACTCTCTGAGACCAACCGAACAAGTAAGCACGAGTGACTGAGTGAAAAGTAGTACATTGTTTCCACGATTCTGAGGGATCAGGGTTGTCATGATCTAAGGTTGCCAGGAACTAATCTCTCCCCGATAACAGGAGATTCTAGTGCACTGTGAGCTAGCTAATGCAAATCAGGCTAACATACACTGTGGGGGTGCACAGAGCCAGTCTATCACCAAGCCCACAGTTTATGCTATCCAAACGCGCAGGTCCTGCAGGGGTACTATAGGAACTACGCGACATGGCGCCACCAACGTTGGTTGGGTACTTATTTAACAGTAGAATCTAAGTAGTTCAGTCGTGCTATTCTCAGAGAACCTACTCACAAAACCCCAGAGACGTCTGGAGTGGGTGGGCACAAAATCCGCCACAGCTGAGTAGTACAAAAATACTATTTATTGGCTGTTGGTTATTCAAGCTTGAAAGGACATAAGGTTCCTAAAAAGTGTGCATAACACCTTATCTTAGTTCCCTTGGAACACTTCTTCCTCTAAAACATGGTTAGGGCAGAGAGAGTTGAACTGAATGTTTCAGAAGAGGGGGAAGATCCTGCGGATGCAATACAGATTGCACCAAAATTCAGAAGGTCAGTCACCATAAGACTATTAGAAAATGGTGTACAAGCCAAGGGTGGCATTGTGGTTTTCGTGATTGAGGCACACGAATCAAACAAAACAGAGGTGTTCTATTCATGGGTTACATTCCCAGCAGCAAATGCAGTAACAAATTCATTTCACTACTATATAGAAGGAGATGCACCACGGGAATATTGTCCATTTGAGGACATAGAGATTCCACTCACTTACCAGGAACATCATTACTGGTTTAATGGCGCCCTACCCCACGTATGACAAAGAGTAAGGTTAGGCCCACTCAGAGGAGACGGGGCCACATGGCCGATACTAGCGGCTTACACACCGCATCCTGACATTAACACAATGCCACAGCCAGACTTACTAGTACAACACAAAGATTTAATTAAAATCTACAGAAACCTGACACAATTTGTCATGAGGACTTTAACAATCCAACCTGCACCAGGTGCAGCAAACAGTACTCCAGCTCAGGGTACAGGAAATAAAATTACTCCTCAAACATTACACGCGGTAATGGGCAAAATGCCCGCAAAACGCGAACAAATACCATTCTGGATAGCTCAGAAAATAACTCAGCTTGAGGCGGTATTGCCGAATACTACCACCTGTGATAAACACAGAATACTAACAATCTGCTTGCCCATGGGGATCACACCACAAGTAGAGGACTGCACCTCTTGGGGTACAGTCTTTGCTGCCATATATACCAGAACGCATGGTATCCCGTCATTAGCAGTAGTATCTGATGTATTGAGACAGATACAAAATGAGTACGGAGCAGAGCCTGCCCTTAACTTAGGGATGAAGTTACTAGATAACTACGAACAGGTATCAGCCATAATACTAGCTAACATTAAGGGAGAAGCAGCTTCAGTGGCGATCCACCAACGCCTAAGGGAGTTCAGTCAAGCAGATCAACCACACGAACTACCCAAAATAATTGAAACTGCATCTGCAGAACTACGCAGAGAAAGTTTAGGTGGGAAAGCATTAAAATCACAACTGGTGGGCAGTTCTGAAAAGGACACTATAAAGCAGACACCTACTTCTAAAAAGAAGTGGGAAAATAAAAAACAACAAAAGTCTAAAGACAGCAGATCTCAATCCAGAGGTAGGTCTCCTGAACAGGAGCCCTCTGAAAGGAGGTATAACCTCCGGAATAGGGATAATATTAAAAACCTGACAGGTATCAGGACACTGATACACGTTCCTCTCGTTCCTTTCAGGGTTCATCAAAAAACTCCGAGAGGGAAGGACGGTCAGAACACAGACAAGAGGAGCGTACAAAGTCCAGAGACACGCAACGCGCTGCGGACTACGCACCTAAAAAAGAAGATAAACAAAAACCTCAGTTCAAAAAGAAAAAGGTAGCAGGTCTTAAGATCAGACATGCCCAGAACTCTGAGGACACAGCTTCTGAACGGGGAATGGGCTCTGACGATGCTAGACAGCGCGGCAGAAGTAACGATAGCTCGCCAGAACCTGAAGGAATTTCTGGTGACAGCGGAGTTGAGTGAGTATATCACGGTGGAAACACCTGATACTCGGGTAAGTGTCCACATAAGTTACATGAGATAACACTCCAGATGGAGGGGGACAAGCCCAGAAAAATTAAAGGTCTATTTTGGAAAAATCTGTCATCTGGATATGACATCCTATTAGCAGAGCAAGACTGGCCGCCAGGATTCGTCATGGAGTGCCCTAGGGGAGAAACGGTAATTTTTCCAGTATTTTCCAACCTTGTTTCCATACATTTAAAACATGCATATGCGCAGGAGTGGGCGGTTGCCCTAGCTCCAGCATTGTACAAAAATCATGTTGGTTGGGATGAGGATTCAACCCACCACGTGATCCCGTTAAAAGTTTCCCCAAATGCTCAAAGGCAATACTCTATAAAGCAGGAAGCTAGGGAGATCCTAGATCAACTAGAATACCAGAGGGTGATTGAAAATTGCACTTCACCTATGAACAATCCTTTGTTTCCCGTAATAAAACCTGACAACACATATCGTTTAGTTTTGGATTACAGACATTTAAACACTTGCACAAAGACATTTGCAGTTCAAAATGCACACAGTGCCGCATTAATGAATAACATTGTGCGGAACAAATACAAAAGAACACTTGATATCTCAAATGGATTTTTCTGTCAAAATATAGCGCCTGAAAGCAGGTATTTGACCGCATTCTCAGCGCTAGGGTCCCAACGGCAATTTTCTCGACTCGCCCAAGGGTATAAGAATAGACCGGGGTTATTTTCAGCAAGGGTAACAGAGTTACTCCAAAATTTGGATGAAGAAGCATTGTCCTATGTGGATGATATTTATCTGACGGACGATGACTTACCGAGGCACTTGACCAGGGTGAGCACCATTATTATGGGATTCGCCTCTGAGGGCTATAAGTTTAATTTAAAAAAATCAAAAATTGCCCATCTCAATGTCCTGTTCTTAGGGTATGAGCTGTCAAGTGAAGGAAAAAGCCTAGCAGCGAACTTTTTAGAAAAGTGTGCGCTGCTCCAACCTCCAAAATCCTTAAAGAATTTACAATCAATTCTGGGATTCCTAAATTTTGGTCGAACATACATTTTTGATTACGCAGAAAGAGTAAAACCTTTCTACGACTTAATAAAACCTGATTTTTCAGTCAGACAATGGACACAGGAACATACAAACATCCTATGTTCACTACAAGAAGACTTGATAGCTTGAAAACACTTACAGACACGCGTAAATGTACGCAACTTAGTGATCCGAGTAATAGAGGGTCAATGCGGGTACACTTATTTAACTTTCAATGAAGGCGAAACGGTACCAATCGCATACAAATCACACCTGTACACAAACGCAGAGATGCGTTTCACTTCAACAGAAAAAATCCTGCCGGAGCGGGGATCGAGAAGTGTTTCTGATTGGTACAAACTGCAAGAACGCTTTTGTTGTATTCCTCTTAGGGTGTCCATAACGGGCTTTCCAGTATCATGTCCTTATATAGGCAGAATTCGCCCTGCCCTTATATAGGCATAAAATCCCAGCCCTTATTTAGGCATTAAACCGTGCACTCCAAATACAGGCATGGTCTCCGACATCCGTCCACCCTAACGTCACAACGAGTACATGAAGAACAGACCCTTAGGCTGCGGGAGTTTCCCTAGCCCAGGACTATTGATTTCTTCAAGGACTCATATATTATGCATGAACCATTATTCCTTAGGGGTTCATTCATGACGTCTTCCGCTGTCCGACTCACGTCAATGCTAACATTGTGAGGTACCTCTCAGGTATAAATATACCTTCCCTAGCCCTTGTAAACTAGAGGAGACCTCGACTTCAGAGGAGCCCGTTTCCCGGCCTGACGCACTGAGAAGACGCTGTCATCCCTGCACGCAGAGAGTCCAGCTTCCAGTGATCTGACTTCCCTTGCGGGGTGTTGGAGTTCGAGTCTGGCAAAGAGATTCCTACCTCTGTCATTCTTCAGGTATGGAGCTGACAAGAACCTAGAGGGACTCTTGGCATACTAGGCATACTAGACTTAACATACTCTTAGTATACCATAGTAAGGAATACTTCTCCTACTTCATACCTCTCCCTACACCTAGGTTAGGTTAGGTACATTGGGGTAGAACTAGATTAGAAACGCATCGTATGAGTACTCGCATTTTTAGTCTGTGTTATTTATGTAAAGGCATATGTACTAAAAGATAATGCTATCGCAGTATTATTTATTTCTACTGCTTACACTGTACATTATTTATCTCGCATACTGTCTTGTGATCGTAACAGCACATTTTACTTACACCAGAAACAAGACTGTTCAATAAATCTTTTATTGAAACGCCCGTCTGCTTCTTTCTGTGTAACTTGGAGAAAACTAAGCATGCACGATTGAGCTGAGTGAAATAGTTATCTATTGTTTCCACGACTCTGGGACACGTTCTGATTCTAAAGGGAAACAAAGTGGTCATGTTTTGCGGCTGCCAGAAACTACTCCCTTCTTGTTTGTCAAGGAGTTTCTAGTGGCCTCTGAGCTAGCTGGCACAAGTAATTAAGTTTAATATACTCGATAGGGACATACTGACCTTAGTCCTATGTCAAACCTATAGGATATATTATTCCAATGCGCAGAGCCTATTAGGGAAATAGGAGCTACACTACATGGCGCCCAACGGTTTGGTAAGGCGGTAATTCAACGTTAGATACTGAGTAACTCAGCCGTGCTTTTTCTCTCAGAGACCCCTACCCATATACTCCAAAAGACTTCTGGAGTGGGCAGGGTTAAGTATCCACCAAGGCTACATAGGGAAGCACCCTATATATTAGCTGTTTGGTTTGCTCAACGTTGAAGGATACAGTGTTCCAAAATATTGTGCACCTTATCTTTGTTTCCTTGAAACTTGTTCTACATTTTTCAAAAAAACAAATGCCTGACACCGACAACAATGAAGCTGCGGCTGATCCAGCCCAAGCAGCAGTTTTTAACTTTACAGGTTTAAATGAAACCGAGGAGGGTGTTATAGACATCCATCCAAACTTAAGAAGAGCCATCACTCTAAAACTTATAAAACATGGCCTACCACCAAGAGGAGGTAGAGCAGTTTTCGTGATAGAGGCACATGAATCCTTTCAGACAGAGGTATTCTATTCATGGGTAATATTTCCTGAATCAAATTCAGTAACACACATGTTTCACTTCTACAAAGAAGATGATACACCAGAGGAATACATTCCTTTCGAGGATATAGAAATTCCATTAACATACCAAGAGCATCAGCTCTGGTTTAAAGGCGCCCTAAAACATCACAAAAACATTACTAGGCTCGGTCCACTAGGTAGACCAGGAGCAACATGGCCGATTCTAGCCGGCTACACACCTCATCCTGACATTGAAGAGATGTCACACGAGGATTTACTTACTCAACTCACAGAGTTAATAAAAATCTACAGACAATTGGTCCAATATGTCATGCGGACTTTTACAGTCCAGCAACCATTAACAATTCCAAATCAAACTCCTCACCAGGGGAATACACTAAAAATTACACCACAGACTCTATACGCAGTCATGGGTAAAATGCCCACAAAACGTGAGCAAATTCCATTCTGGATAGCTCAAAAAATTACTCAAATCGAAGCAGTATTTCCAAATACTAGCCCGTATGAGAAACACAGAATACTGACAATCAGTTTACCAATGGGGATCACACCACAACTGGAAGACTGCACCACTTGGGGCTCAGTCTTTGCTGCCATCTCTACTAAAACACATGGTATTCCATCAATTTCGGTAATACCTGATGTCCTGAAACAAATTCAAAATGAATACGGGCAGAGCCTGCTCTAAATTTAGGTATGAAATTACTGAAAAATTTCGACCAGGTCTCAACAATAATATTATCTAATATTAAAGGGGAGGCAGCAGCAGTGGCGATCCGCCAAAAATTAAGGGAATTCGATGTTACAGAACATCAAACAGAGCTACCCAGAATAATTGAACAATCTTATGCAGAATTAGGCAGAGATAGTTTGGGTGGAAGACCAGTGAAGCCGAAGCTATCTGAAAGTCCTGAGAAGGACTCAATTAAACAAACTCCTACATCTTCAAAAAAGAAGTGGGAGACTATTAAACAAAATTCAAATGAGAAACGTTCTCAATCCCGAGGTAGGTCTCCTCAAAAGGAGCCCTCTGAAAGGAGGTATAACCTCAGGAATAGGGATAATTTGAGAAAGCCTGACAGGTATCAAGATACTGATACACGTTCCTCTCGTCCCTTTCAGATCTCATCACAGACTTCGGAAAGAAGAGGACGATCGGAACATAGAGAAGAACGCGTGAAATCGAAAGACGACAAACACGCTCCAAAAACTAACGCAAAACCTCAATTCTCCAAAAAGAAAGTAGCAGGTCTAAAGATCAGACATGCCGAGAATACTGAGAACACAACTCAAGAACGGAGAATGGGCTCAGACAATGCTGGACAGTGCAGCAGAAGTCACAATAGCTCGCCAGAACCTGAGGGAACTTCTGGAGATAGTGGACTTGAATGAGTACATTAAAGTAGGGACTGTAGACACCAGGGTTAGTACTCCACAAAAGTTATATGAAATAACTCTCCGGATGGAGGGAGACAAACCTAGACAGGTGAAAGCACTTTTTGGGGAAAATCTTTCAAAGGGCTATCACATACTTCTAGCAGAAAAAGACTGGCCACCACAATTTGTCAGGGAGTGCCCACATGGCGAGGACATTATTATGCCAGCCTTATCCAACCATATTCCAATTCACCTAAAATATATATATGCCAGGAAATGGGCAGTGGCCCAGGCCCCAGCATTATATAAACATCATGTAGGATGGGATGAGGACTCACCTCACCATAAAATACATCTGAAACATGAACCAACTGCACAACGGCAGTACCCAATAAAACAAGAAGCTAAAAAACAGGTCAAGGAGATCTTAGATCAACTTGAATATCAAGGGGTGATTGAAACATGCACCTCCTCAATGAACAATCCTTTGTTTCCTGTCTCCAAACCAGACAATACATATCGTCTAGTGTTGGACTACAGACACCTAAACACTTGTTCTAAAACTTTTGCAGTGCAAAATGCACATAGCACAGCATTAATGAATAACATTGTGCGTAAAAAATATAAAACAACATTAGATATCTCAAATGGTTTCTTTTGTCAAAACATAGCACCTGAAAGCAGGTACTTAACAGCATTCTCCATAATGGGGACCCAGCGTCCCTTTTGTCGACTCCCACAAGGGTTCAAGAACAGCCCAGGTTTATTCTCAGCGAAGGTAACGGAGTTACTACAAATTTATGACAATGAGGCATTATCCTATGTCGATGACATCTATCTAACAGACGATGACCTGGAAAAACACTTGATCAGGGTGAGCACCATTATACTGGGTTTCACCTCTGAGGGCTACAAGTTCAACTTTAAAAAGCCCAGAATTGCACATCTCAATGTCCTATTTCTAGGATATGAGCTTTCAAGTGAAGGCAAGAGCTTGGCAGCTAACTTTCTAGAGAAATGTGCGCTGCTCCAACCTCCAAAAACGCTAAAAAGCTTACAATCCATCCTGGGTTTCCTAAACTTTGGAAGAACATACATTCTAAATTATGCAGAAAGGGTTAAACCTCTCTACGCATTAATCAAACCTGATTTTTCGATCAGAAACTGGACACAGGAACACACAGAAATCTTGCGTTCACTCCAGGCTAACATGTTAGCAACAAATCACTTACAAACACGCGTAAGTCACCGCAATTTGGTGATCCGAATAATTTCGGGTCAATGCGGATTCACCTACTTAACATTTAATGAGGGTGAAAAAATACCAATTGCATACAAATCTCATTTGTACACACAAGCGGAAATGCGCTTCAGTTCAACTGAAAAAATTCTAACAGCAGTTCAAACCGCTGTAGCAAAAGAAAGAGCCTTAGCCCAAGGGAAACGCATTATTGTCGTAACCCCGGTACCAGCTTTAGAAGCGGTCACAAAAGCAAGCATTCCAAATGCTAAAGCATTACATCCAAGATGGATACAATGGGTTAATTCTCTTGCTGCAACAGATGTTGAATATGTTTTTGATCCAGATTTAAAAACACAAGCATTCCTGCAATATGAACAAGAATGTCCTCTGCCTACTGAAATTCTGCCTCTCGATCAGTACGAATTCATAATTTACACTGACGGATCCGCACAACCCGCAATAGGGAGTAAGCAAGCTTACAGTGCAGCATGTGCAATCGTTAAAGGTCGCATGCGAAATGGCATCTTCAGACCTATGGTCACAAAAACCCAGTCTCTAGGAGATTGTACAGCTCAGCGAGCTGAACTACAAGCATTCAAACTGGCACTTGAAAGTACAGATCGAGAATTCCCCACACTGATAGTGTGCGATTCCTTTTACTGTGTTCAGTCGTATAATGAATATATACAAAACTGGCTTGAAAATGGTTTCAAAGATGCGAAAGGTGGCACAATAAAGCACAAAACGCTTTGGGAACAAGTAGTTCAGTTGAAAAACGAACTACCAAAGGCTCACGTGATCCACACACTGAGTCATCAACGTGATGGCGTTCACGTTGCAGGGAATTCATTGGCTGATGAAGCCGCAAAGGGGGCTGTGCAGACGGCTTCCGTAGCTGCGATCACTCGTTCAAAAACAAAAATAGACGGTGAGATAATGTTGGCTGTCAATGCTTCAAGCAAGGGCAGCAGTGCAGCGTTACCAAAAAAGTTTCCACTCAAGTACTCTTATGTAATTGATGTGAACAACGTTCCTTTTGCTCGAATCCCTGGAGTGGGGGATAGGGTAATCCCAAACATGGAACGTAGAGCAGCCTTGATTTATGAAACACATTTAGGGGAGGGTCTGTCACATCAAGGGATCTCTAAAACAATTTTGACGTTAAAAGAGATGTACTGGTGGCCTGGAATGAATACAGAAATTCACATATTCATCAACAACTGCTTAGACTGTAAAATACAGCGAGAGAGCCACCAGACACCATGCTGCGAATGTGGTAACCCAGTACAGACACCATTGTTAGACAGCATTAGACTATCTACGCACCTGCGTCCTACTGGACAAAGGCATTCCCAAAAATAATGAATCTAGGTTCCTATGGATATGGCCTCAGCGCTCGGCTGACACTCGAACTGTTATAAAAGATTTGCGAGTCTTTATCGGCACATACGCAATAGGCACGCTACATTCTGACCAGGGTCCTGCGTTTAGCTCTCGGGCTTACAAAGAAGCCATGGCCAGTCTGGGCGTTGCATTGCGGTACTCCTCTCCATTCCATCCTGAGGGAAATTCGGTTGTGGAAAGGAAAAACCGGGACATAAAGCAGTCTATAACAGCTAGGGTATTAGGTTCGGGTGATGGGTGGGTCAAACACCTTAATGGGGTCCAACGCTCATTGAACAATCTGCCAAGAAGTTCTCTAGGGGGGTCACTCCATATGAGGTCCTATTTGGGACAAGAATGTGGGTACCAGACCTTGAACACGTAGGCACAGTGGTGGAAAATAAACCGTTTGATATCAAAGATCGTTTGGCTGTTTTACAGGAACTAAATGAGTTAAGAACGAAACAAAGCAACGTATTCCTACAGCCAACCACCACTGGGGAAAAATCAGCGGTCCCAGCAAGGCCTGTCTGGATTCCAAAAGTTGGGGATCTAGTCAGAGAAAAATTGCGGACAAGAAGGAATTTGGACCTTCTTACAGACAACCAGTACCTGTCCTATCAGTTCAAGGAACAAGAACAGTACTTCTGCCGCCCCTTGCTGGAAGAAAGGAGAAAAGATTTGTGTCCATCGACCTGATCAAACCACAGTATGTGGCCAATACTAAATAGTAGGCCTCGTGGACTCCGACCTAGTAGCAGACGCACTCCTCTCGCTACTATCCAAGAGGTTCAGACTGAAAGACTGATAACAATCGAGAATTCAGCTGTAACAGATGGAGGACTAAGCAATAACGCTATGGAACTCATCCCTCTTGAACACCAAGTAACAGTTCGTCCAAATACACCTGTCTACACCAATGTAGCAAGTGATGAACTGGTTCCAGTGATTTCTGCAAATCCTGATGCAATTCCAACAATTGATAGAACTGCTTCTGGCTATTTCATTAACTTTGATACGTTCTCAGAAGATCCCAGTGAACCTGAAACGACGCCAGCATCATTCAAATTCAAGCAGCAAGTACAAGACTTTCTTCACTTTCTGAAAAAGACTTATTTGGTTTCTCCATGGACTGAACTCTGGATTACATCTGGACTTTTTGTTTTCCTGCTCTGGCTAGCTTTGGTTACAACTATGAGGTGCTTATAAGTGGCAGATACATCCATGTGAATGCTGAAATAAAAAGGCGTGAACGTACTTTTGAAACCTCATAAATCCTCCCATCGTGAAGCAAGAGACTTGTCATCAGTGAACATCACAGCTGTTCCTATACAGGATGGTATAGTGTGGGACAAAACAGATTTTGACATCTTCGGCCCGACGGAAGAATTGAACATTCCACATTTGTTTAAAATTTCACTAAGTGATCTAATTTCGTCCAGTACCTATTCTGATGATTGGGACTTTGAGACTGTTAATGACATAATGTTTGACCTAGAAAAATCTGCTGCATTTTCTAAAAATGAATATTTAGAGGGTTCATCAGACTATGAACAACTGTATTGTTATAACCACTATGGTCATCATTATTTGCATAAATCTGCATATCCAAGAAATGTGTTTATGTTTAACCAATGGGAACATTGTCCTACACCACCTAAAGGTAGTTCAAAAACATTTGCTAGTAAGTTTCCATATTTTTTAGGTTACAATACATCTGATCCAGAAATGTTTTACTATATAAATGTAAACAAGACAGGACTGAAAATTATGTTAACAAATACAAAACAGATTTACTCTGCAGTATTTAATACCCAACTGTCTAGACAGGGTTTCGACTTATGGAAAGACACACTAGACACAAAAACTGTCTGGGGTACTAAAGATTGGCAAGTGCAGGGGACAGAAGCTTTATTTAGAGCCTGTATCATCCCTGAACAAATAATGTTTTTGAATGAAACCATCCAACAAACATCTTGTCTTGGACTAGCCAAGATCAAAGAGATGAACACACCTTCTGTACCAACACCTGCAAGTGATAACAATACACAGGCAGTGGTGACAGTTGACAATATACTACAACTCAACAGATCTAATCCTGATTGGAAAAAATGGTTGATCTGGCCCATAGACACGAATAACTGTCAGGAAAGATTCCTGAATAAAACTCAGGGCTTTACTATTACTAGGCCAGACCCAAGATACGTCCAAAGACAACATCCGGGGGTAGTAACAACATACAGTGTAGGAACATTATGCCTCGATTGGCTGCATAAGTCTACACTACAGGATGTGAAACAACACTTAACCTTACTTGAAAAGGACGCAGACCTTAGGGAATTCTTGCTTGGACCAAGAAAACCGCATCAAAAGCGTTTCATATATGCCGGCATTTATGCTGCCTATAATGAAGCATGGAAAGTATCACAGATGGAGGCCGCAGAACGAATACGTGAACTTGATCGTATTAATTTAGAGAAAACACTCTCTGTGGTCGACAATGGGTTAACAACTTTGTCCTCCAGAATATATTCATTGGATGGCATTGTATCCTCTGCTATCGACATCCTAGAACAAGATTTGGCGATGTTACAACAAGGCCAGTCTCAATTACGTTCTATTATGTTATTAAGCTGGACGCTGCAATCTTTGCGAGCGGGCTATGTGCCTTGGCGTTTTATCAACACAACGGCTCTGTTTGCAGAATACAATCTCACTGATAAACAGATCGAAGTGGCACAAAGAGGAGCAAGGTATACAGTGCTGAGCATTGAAAAACTGGAAAAGTTACCATTCACAGTGGCAGAAAAACCAGCTACAGAATGGCTTATTCATGGCAAAATAACATTACCTGTGACTACTTTTCAGTTTCAGTATTGCCTCAGACAAATGCAAGCAGGCAAATATGAAAGGTTGGGTAAGGAATACATTAAGACATCTTGGGATTTACTGTATACATATAGATGTTGGAGTGGGGATCGTGAAGTGTTTTTGAGCAGTACAAACTGTAAACGTGCACTGAGCGGTTCACTTATATGTCAGGACATTTCTTTACACGGGGCTTGTAATGGTTCTGTGGCAAATTTGTCTTGCCATCAGCAGGGTACACCAGCTGCTGTGATTAATCCAACGTTTGGACAACTTTCTAATGGGAGTTACCTCATGTTGAATGATCAAAGTTGC
Organism: Calotriton arnoldi; assembly: GCA_963921515.1. Classification (NCBI taxonomy): domain Eukaryota; kingdom Metazoa; phylum Chordata; class Amphibia; order Caudata; family Salamandridae; genus Calotriton; species Calotriton arnoldi. Next base: position 223,674 of record CAWUFW010001428.1, on the reverse strand, counting down.
TGCGGCATGTTGCCAGGCATCCCATATCTAGTAACGGTCAACTCCAGGGTCACTTGCTGTATGCAAGTATTGTTTGCCCCAATAGACACAGTCAGGGAGTCGCCTCTATGGCCTTCGCTGAACGTCTCTTTTATAAGATTTGATACTTTGAGCAGAATGAAAGCCATGCTTTTACAGCAAACAGTGCCTTTGACCTCGGCCAAAGAAACCTATGATCTACAAGTAGCAAGGACTTCGGCTGAGATACAGACTTTAATACGTACAAACTGCCCTATACATTTCGTAGAAATGATAGGACGTATCTTCAATATGTCTGATACAACCGGAATTGTACATGTATTTAAGAGCATCTGCTCCGGTCTGTTAGCACCTTTCCAGGCAATACTCGGAATCATCCCGAACTTTGCACATTCGGTGTTTGGTGGCATACCATTAATTCTAGCACTTGTTGCCGGAATTCTATTTCTCTTCCTGCTATTGCGCTATGGCCAGCCTATTCGCAGACATCACTCCGAGCGAAATGGAGAAAGCTCTCCTTGAACGAATGTGCCGTGAGCAAATAGTACAGCTTTTGGGCATAACTCGTCTACGGGACCTTAATACCACGTGGTTCCTGTCATTCAGACCAATCTGGCAAGATTGCATCTTACCTGTTCTACGATGCCTGCTATGCGGTGAAGAATGCGTGTTGGACACCTGTCTAACATTTCCATCAGCTACGCCAACGGATGTCGATACTCTGCTGGTCCCGACAACGGCCCATGCTCTGTGTTGTCCCCAGAGGCTACCAATCCTGATGTCAGCATTCATTGAGATCTCACAGACGCTTCCGGCTGCTGCTGAGGTACGAGAAAGATCTACAGGCACACAGGTAACAACGGACGCGAACATTGCTGAGGCAACCTATGCTGGAAGCGATGCTTCTCATCTCTGTGCAATTAATCTACTACACGAGGTGTTCCAACTGACACCAACTACAGTGGATGATGTTTTGTCTATAGAAATAGATGATCTCATGTTTACACCAGACCCGTAAACTGACTCTGATTCAGCATACAGTGTTCCAGAGATGCAGTAACAATTTGGCCTTCATTTTCAAAACAACTTGGAACTCTACCAAAATTGAACTTTTTCCCATTTTTCGAACGAAAATGGCACTTCAATCTGCTTAAAGTAGAACTAGCCTTATAATACAGACTTCAAGGTACTTCCATGGACACTTAGTCATCTTGTGTGTCTAAAACAGTTCATTAATTTTTATGACATGAAATGACTTTGATTTTTGAACAACTTATCGATCATTTTCTGTCACATGTAAATATTACTGCTTATTTCATTCCAATTGCATTTATTTTCGAACTTTATGCCTGAATGAAAAGCATTTGCTTCAAATGTACAGTACCTTTTGCATTTTTACTATGTTTTTTAATGCTTTTAAGAAATATTTTTAAATATGCGGTACTCCATTTAATGTTTAGCATTTTAAATGTTTAGCATTTTAGTATTATTGTACACACGAAAGTGGAGTGGGTGTTGTATTCCTCTTAGAGTGTCCATAACGGGCTTTCCAGTATCATGTCCTTATATAGGCACAATTCTCCCTGCCCTTATATAGGCATAAAATCCCAGCCCTTATTTAGGCATTAAACCGTGCACTCCAAATACAGGCATGGTCTCCGACATCCGTCCACCCTAACGTCACAACGAGTACATGAAGAACAGACCCTTAGGCTGCGGGAGTTTCCCTAGCCCAGGACTATTGATTTCTTCAAGGACTCATATATTATGCATGAACCATTATTCCTTAGGGGTTCATTCATGACGTCTTCCGCTGTCCGACTCACGTCAATGCTAACATTGTGAGGTACCTCTCAGGTATAAATATACCTTCCCTAGCCCTTGTAAACTAGAGGAGACCTCGACTTCAGAGGAGCCCGTTTCCCGGCCTGACGCACTGAGAAGACGCTGTCATCCCTGCACGCAGAGAGTCCAGCTTCCAGTGATCTGACTTCCCTTGCGGGGTGTTGGAGTTCGAGTCTGGCAAAGAGATTCCTACCTCTCTCATTCTTCAGGTATGGAGCTGACAAGAACCTAGAGGGACTCTTGGCATACTAGGCATACTAGACTTAACATACTCTTAGTATACCATAGTAAGGAATACTTCACCTACTTCATACCTCTCCCTACACCTAGGTTAGGTTAGGTACATTGGGGTAGAACTAGATTAGAAACGCATCGTATGAGTACTCGCATTTTTAGTCTGTGTTATTTATGTAAAGGCATATGTACTAAAAGATAATGCTATCGCAGTATTATTTATTTCTACTGCTTACACTGTACATTATTTATCTCGCATACTGTCTTGTGATCGTAACAGCACATTTTACTTACACCAGAAACAAGACTGTTCAATAAATCTTTTATTGAAACGCCCGTCTGTTCTTTCTGTGTAACTTGGAGAAAACTAAGCATGCACGACTGAGCTGAGTGAAATAGTTATCTATTGTTTCCACGACTCTGGGACACGTTCTGATTCTAAAGGGAAACAAAGTGGTCATGTTTTGCGGCTGCCAGAAACTACTCCTTCTTGTTTGTCAAGGAGTTTCTAGTGGCCTCTGAGCTAGCTGGCACAAGTAATTAAGTTTAATATACTCGATAGGGACATACTGACCTTAGTCCTATGTCAAACCTATAGGATATATTATTCCAATGTGCAGAGCCTATTAGGGAAATAGGAGCTACACTACATGGCGCCCAACGGTTTGGTAAGGCGGTAATTCAACGTTAGATACTGAGTAACTCAGCCGTGCTTTTTCTCTCAGAGACCCCTACCCATATACTCCAAAAGACGTCTGGAGTGGGCAGGGTTAAGTATCCACCAAGGCTACATAGGGAATCACCCTATATATTAGCTGTTTGGTTTGCTCAACGTTGAAGGATACAGTGTTCCAAAATATTGTGCACCTTATCTTTGTTTCCTTGAAACTTGTTCTACATTTTTCAAAAAACAAAATGCCTGACACCGACATGAACGGAAATGAAGCTGCGGCTGATCCAGCCCAAGCAGCAGCTTTTAACATTACAGGTTTAAATGAAACCGAGGAGGGTGTTATAGACATCCATCCAAACTTAAGAAGAGCCATCACTCTAAAACTTATAAAACATGGCCTACCACCAAGAGGAGGTAGAGCAGTTTTCGTGATAGAGGCACATGAATCCTTTCAGACAGAGGTATTCTATTCATGGGTAATATTTCCTGAATCAAATTCAGTAACACACATGTTTCACTTCTACAAAGAAGATGATACACCAGAGGAATACATTCCTTTCGAGGATATAGAAATTCCATTAACATACCAAGAGCATCAGCTCTGGTTTAAAGGCGCCCTAAAACATCACAAAAACATTACTAGGCTCGGTCCACTAGGTAGACCAGGAGCAACATGGCCGATTCTAGCCGGCTACACACCTCATCCTGACATTGAAGAGATGTCACACGAGGATTTACTTACTCAACTCACAGAGTTAATAAAAATCTACAGACAATTGGTCCAATATGTCATGCGGACTTTTACAGTCCAGCAACCATTAACAATTCCAAATCAAACTCCTCACCAGGGGAATACACTAAAAATTACACCACAGACTCTATACGCAGTCATGGGTAAAATGCCCACAAAACGTGAGCAAATTCCATTCTGGATAGCTCAAAAAATTACTCAAATCGAAGCAGTATTTCCAAATACTAGCCCGTATGAGAAACACAGAATACTGACAATCAGTTTACCAATGGGGATCACACCACAACTGGAAGACTGCACCACTTGGGGCTCAGTCTTTGCTGCCATCTATACTAAAACACATGGTATTCCATCAATTGCGGTAATACCTGATGTCCTGAAACAAATTCAAAATGAATACGGGGCAGAGCCTGCTCTAAATTTAGGTATGAAATTACTGAAAAATTTCGACCAGGTCTCAACAATAATATTATCTAATATTAAAGGGGAGGCAGCAGCAGTGGCGATCCGCCAAAAATTAAGGGAATTCGATGTTACAGAACATCAAACAGAGCTACCCAGAATAATTGAACAATCTTATGCAGAATTAGGCAGAGATAGTTTGGGTGGAAGACCAGTGAAGCCGAAGCTATCTGAAAGTCCTGAGAAGGACTCAATTAAACAAACTCCTACATCTTCTAAAAAGAAGTGGGAGACTATTAAACAAAATTCAAATGAGAAACGTTCTCAATCCCGAGGTAGGTCTCCTCAAAAGGAGCCCTCTGAAAGGAGGTATGACCTCAGGAATAGGGATAATTTGAGAAAGCATGACAGGTATCAAGATACTGATACACGTTCTTCTCGTCCCTTTCAGATCTCATCACATACTTCGGAAAGAAGAGGACGATCGGAACATAGAGAAGAACGCGTGAAATCAAAAGACGACAAACACGCTCCAAAAACTAAAGCAAAACCTCAATTCTCCAAAAAGAAAGTAGCAGGTCTAAAGATCAGACATGCCGAGAATACTGAGAACACAACTCAAGAACGGAGAATGGGCTCAGACAATGCTGGACAGTGCAGTAGAAGTCACAATAGCTCGCCAGAACCTGAGGGAACTTCTGGAGATAGTGGACTTGAATGAGTACATTAAAGTAGAGACTGTAGACAACAGGGTTAGTACTCCACAAACGTTATATGAAATAACTCTCCGGATGGAGGGAGACAAACCTAGACAGGTGAAAGCACTTTTTTGGGAAAAACTTTCAAAGGGCTATGACATACTTCTAGCAGAAAAAGACTGGCCACCACAATTTGTCAGGGAGTGCCCACATGGCGAGGACATTATTATGCCAGCCTTCTCCAACCATATTCCAATTCACCTAAAATATATATATGCCAGGAAATGGGCAGTGGCCCAGGCCCCAGCATTATATAAACATCATGTAGGATGGGATGAGGACTCCCCTCACCATAAAATACATCTGAAACATGAACCAACTGCACAACGGCAGTACCCAATAAAGCAAGAAGCTAAAAAACAGGTCAGGGAGATCTTAGATCAACTTGAATATCAATGGGTGATTGAAACATGCACCTCCTCAATGAACAATCCTTTGTTTCCTGTCTCCAAACCAGACAATACATATCGTCTAGTGTTGGACTACAGACACCTAAACACTTGTTCTAAAACTTTTGCAGTGCAAAATGCACATAGCACAGCATTAATGAATAACATTGTGCGTAAAAAATATAAAACAACATTAGACATCTCAAATGGTTTCTTTTGTCAAAACATAGCACCTGAAAGCAGGTACTTAACAGCATTCTCCATAATGGGGACCCAGCGTCACTTTTGTCGACTCCCACAAGGGTTCAAGAACAGCCCAGGTTTATTCTCAGCGAGGGTAACGGAGTTACTACAAATTTATGACAATGAGGCATTGTCCTATGTCGATGACATCTATCTGACAGACGATGACCTGGAAAAACACTTGAACAGGGTGAGCACCATTATACTGGGTTTCGCCTCTGAGGGCTACAAGTTCAACTTTAAAAAGTCCAGAATTGCCCATCTCAATGTCCTATTTCTAGGATATGAGCTTTCAAGTGAAGGCAAGAGCTTGGCAGCTAACTTTCTAGAGAAATGTGCGCTGCTCCAACCTCCAAAAACGCTAAAAAGCTTACAATCCATCCTGGGTTTCCTAAACTTTGGAAGAACATACATTCTAAATTATGCAGAAAGGGTTAAACCTCTCTACGCATTAATCAAACCTGATTTTTCGATCAGAAACTGGACACAGGAACACACAGAAATCTTGCGTTCACTCCAGGCTAACATGTTAGCAACAAATCACTTACAAACACGCGTAAGTCAACGCAACTTGGTGATCCGAATAATTTCGGGTCAATGCGGATTCACCTACTTAACATTTAATGAGGGTGAGAAAATACCAATTGCATACAAATCTCATTTGTACACACAAGCGGAAATGCGCTTCAGTTCAACTGAAAAATTCTAACAGCAGTTCAAACCGCTGTAGCAAAAGAAAGAGCCTTAGCCCAAGGGAAACGCATTATTGTCGTAACCCCGGTACCAGCTTTAGAAGCGGTCACAAAAGCAAGCATTCCAAATGCTAAAGCATTACATCCAAGATGGATACAATGGGTTAATTCTCTTGCTGCAACAGATGTTGAATATGTTTTTGATCCAGATTTAAAAACACAAGCATTCCTGCAATATGAACAAGAATGTCCTCTGCCTACTGAAATTCTGCCTCTCGATCAGTACAAATTCATAATTTACACTGACGGATCCGCACAACCCGCAATAGGGAGTAAGCAAGCTTACAGTGCAGCTTGTGCAATCGTTAAAGGTCGCATGCGAAATGGCATCTTCAGACCTATGGTCACAAAAACCCAGTCTCTAGGAGATTGTACAGCTCAGCGAGCTGAACTACAAGCATTCAAACTGGCACTTGAAAGTACAGATCGAGAATTCCCCACACTGATAGTGTGCGATTCCTTTTACTGTGTTCAGTCGTATAATGAATATATACAAAACTGGCTTGAAAATGGTTTCAAAGATGCGAAAGGTGGCACAATAAAGCACAAAACGCTTTGGGAACAAGTAGTTCAGTTGAAAAACGAACTACCAAAGGCTCACGTGATCCACACACTGAGTCATCAACGTGATGGCGTTCACGTTGCAGGGAATTCATTGGCTGATGAAGCCGCAAAGGGGCTGTGCAGACGGCTTCCGTAGCTGCGATCACTCGTTCAAAAACAAAAATAGACGGTGAGATAATGTTGGCTGTCAATGCTTCAAGCAAGGGCAGCAGTGCAGCGTTCCCAAAAAGTTTCCACTCAAGTACTCTTATGTAATTGATGTGAACAACGTTCCTTTTGCTCGAATCCCTGGAGTGGGGGATAGGGTAATCCCAAACATGGAACGTAGAGCAGCCTTGATTTATGAAACACATTTAGGGGAGGGTCTGTCACATCAAGGGATCTCTAAAACAATTTTGACGTTAAAAGAGATGTACTGGTGGCCTGGAATGAATACAGAAATTCACATATTCATCAACAACTGCTTAGACTGTAAAATACAGCGAGAGAGCCACCAGACACCATGCTGCGAATGTGGTAACCCAGTACAGACACCATTGTTAGACAGCATTAGACTATCTACGCACCTGCGTCCTACTGGACAAAGGCATTCCCAAAAATAATGAATCTAGGTTCCTATGGATATGGCCTCAGCGCTCGGCTGACACTCGAACTGTTATAAAAGATTTGCGAGTCTTTATCGGCACATACGCAATAGGCACGCTACATTCTGACCAGGGTCCTGCGTTTAGCTCTCGGGCTTACAAAGAAGCCATGGCCAGTCTGGGCGTTGCATTGCGGTACTCCTCTCCATTCCATCCTGAGGGAAATTCGGTTGTGGAAAGGAAAAACCGGGACATAAAGCAGTCTATAACAGCTAGGGTATTAGGTTCGGGTGATGGGTGGGTCAAACACCTTAATGGGGTCCAACGCTCATTGAACAATCTGCCAAGAAGTTCTCTAGGGGGTCACTCCATATGAGGTCCTATTTGGGACAAGAATGTGGGTACCAGACCTTGAACACGTAGGCACAGTGGTGGAAAATAAACCGTTTGATATCAAAGATCGTTTGGCTGTTTTACAGGAACTAAATGAGTTAAGAACGAAACAAAGCAACGTATTCCTACAGCCAACCACCACTGGGGAAAAATCAGCGGTCCCAGCAAGGCCTGTCTGGATTCCAAAAGTTGGGGATCTAGTCAGAGAAAAAATTGCGGACAAGAAGGAATTTGGACCTTCTTACAGACAACCAGTACCTGTCCTATCAGTTCAAGGAACAAGAACAGTACTTCTGCCGCCCCTTGCTGGAAGAAAGGAGAAAAGATTTGTGTCCATCGACCTGATCAAACCACAGTATGTGGCCAATACTAAATAGTAGGCCTCGTGGACTCCGACCTAGTAGCAGACGCACTCCTCTCGCTACTATCCAATAGGTTCAGACTGAAAGACTGATAACAATCGAGAATTCAGCTGTAACAGATGGAGGACTAAGCAATAACGCTATGGAACTCATCCCTCTTGAACACCAAGTAACAGTTCGTCCAAATACACCTGTCTACACCAATGTAGCAAGTGATGAACTGGTTCCAGTGATTTCTGCAAATCCTGATGCAATTCCAACAATTGATAGAACTGCTTCTGGCTATTTCATTAACTTTGATACGTTCTCAGAAGATCCCAGTGAACCTGAAACGACGCCAGCATCATTCAAATTCAAGCAGCAAGTACAAGACTTTCTTCACTTTCTGAAAAAGACTTATTTGGTTTCTCCATGGACTGAACTCTGGATTACATCTGGACTTTTTGTTTTCCTGCTCTGGCTAGCTTTGGTTACAACTATGAGCGTGCTTATAAGTGGCAGATACATCCATGTGAATGCTGAAAGAAAAGGCGTGAACGTACTTTTGAAACCTCATAAATCCTCCCATCGTGAAGCAAGAGACTTGTCATCAGTGAACATCACAGCTGTTCCTATACAGGATGGTATAGTGTGGGACAAAACAGATTTTGACATCTTCGGCCCGACGGAAGAATTGAACATTCCACATTTGTTTAAAATTTCACTAAGTGATCTAATTTCGTCCAGTACCTATTCTGATGATTGGGACTTTGAGACTGTTAATGACATAATGTTTGACCTAGAAAAATCTGCTGCATTTTCTAAAAATGAATATTTAGAGGGTTCATCAGACTATGAACAACTGTATTGTTATAACCACTATGGTCATCATTATTTGCATAAAACTGCATATCCAAGAAATGTGTTTATGTTTAACCAATGGGAACATTGTCCTACACCACCTAAAGGTAGTTCAAAAACATTTGCTAGTAAGTTTCCATATTTTTCAGGTTACAATACATCTGATCCAGAAATGTTTTACTATATAAATGTAAACAAGACAGGACTGAAAATTATGTTAACAAATACAAAACAGATTTATTCTGCATTATTTAATACCCAACTGTCTAGACAGGGTTCGACTTTTGGAAAGACACACTAGACACAAAAACTGTCTGGGGTACTAAAGATTGGCAAGTGCAGGGGACAGAAGCTTTATTTAGAGCCTGTATCATCCCTGAACAAATAATGTTTTTGAATGAAACCATCCAACAAACATCTTGTCTTGGACTAGCCAAGATCAAAGAGATGAACACACCTTCTGTACCAACACCTGCAAGTGATAACAATACACAGGCAGTGGTGACAGTTGACAATATACTACAACTCAACAGATCTAATCCTGATTGGAAAAAATGGTTGATCTGGCCCATAGACACGAATAACTGTCAGGAAAGATTCCTGAATAAAACTCAGGGCTTTACTATTACTAGGCCAGACCCAAGATACGTCCAAAGACAACATCCGGGGGTAGTAACAACATACAGTGTAGGAACATTATGCCTCGATTGGCTGCATAAGTCTACACTACAGGATGTGAAACAACACTTAACCTTACTTGAAAAGGACGCAGACCTTAGGGAATTCTTGCTTGGACCAAGAAAACCGCATCAAAAGGGTTTCATATATGCCGGCATTTATGCTGCCTATAATGAAGCATGGAAAGTATCACAGATGGAGGCCGCAGAACGAATACGTGAACTTGATCGTATTAATTTAGAGAAAACACTCTCTGTGGTCGACAATGGGTTAACAACTTTGTCCTCCAGAATATATTCATTGGATGGCATTGTATCCTCTGCTATCGACATCTTAGAACAAGATTTGGCGATGTTACAACAAGGCCAGTCTCAATTACGTTCTATTGTGTTATTAAGCTGGACGCTGCAATCTTTGCGAGCGGGCTATGTGCCTTGGCGTTTTATCAACACAACGGCTCTGTTTGCAGAATACAATCTCACTGATAAACAGATCGAAGTGGCACAAAGAGGAGCAAGGTATACAGTGCTGAGCATTGAAAAACTGGAAAAGTTACCATTCACAGTGGCAGAAAAACCAGCTACAGAATGGCTTATTCATGGCAAAATAACATTACCTGTGACTACTTTTCAGTTTCAGTATTGCCTCAGACAAATGCAAGCAGGCAAATATGAATGGTTGGGTAAGGAATACATTAAGACATCTTGGGATTTACTGTATACATATAGATGTTGGAGTGGGGATCGTGAAGTGTTTTTGAGCAGTACAAACTGTAAACGTGCACTGAGCGGTTCACTTATATGTCAGGACATTTCTTTACACGGGGCTTGTAATGGTTCTGTGGCAAATTTGTTTTGCCATCAGCAGGGTACACCAGCTGCTGTGATTAATCCAACGTTTGGACAACTTTCGAATGGGAGTTACCTCATGTTGAATGATCAAAGTTGCTGCGGTATGTTGCCAGGCATCCCATATCTAGTAACGGTCAACTCCAGGGTCACTTGCTGTATGCAAGTATTGTTTGCCCCAATAGACACAGTCAGGGAGTCGCCTCTATGGCCTTCGCTGAACGTCTCTTTTATAAGATTTGATACTTTGAGCAGAATGAAAGCCATGCTTTTACAGCAAACAGTGCCTTTGACCTTGGCCAAAGAAACCTATGATCTACAAGTAGCAAGGACTTCGGCTGAGATACAGACTTTAATACGTACAAACTGCCCTATACATTTCGTAGAAATGATAGGACGTATCTTCAATATGTCTGATACAACCGGAATTGTACATGTATTTAAGAGCATCTGCTCCGGTCTGTTAGCACCTTTCCAGGCAATACTCGGAATCATCCCGAACTTTGCACATTCGGTGTTTGGTGGCATACCATTAATTCTAGCACTTGTTGCCGGAATTCTATTTCTCTTCCTGCTATTGCGCTATGGCCAGCCTATTCGCAGACATCACTCCGAGCGAAATGGAGAAAGCTCTCCTTGAACGAATGTGCCGTGAGCAAATAGTACAGCTTTTGGGCATAACTCGTCTACGGGACCTTAATACCACGTGGTTCCTGTCATTCAGACCAATCTGGCAAGATTGCATCTTACCTGTTCTACGATGCCTGCTATGCGGTGAAGAATGCGTGTTGGACACCTGTCTAACATTTCCATCAGCTACGCCAAAGGATGTCGATACTCTGCTGGTCCCGACAACGGCCCATGCTCTGTGTTGTCCCCAGAGGCTACCAATCCTGATGTCAGCATTCATTGAGATCTCACAGACGCTTCCGGCTGCTGCTGAGGTACGAGAAAGATCTACAGGCACACAGGTAACAACGGACGCGAACATTGCTGAGGCAACCTATGCTGGAAGCGATGCTTCTCATCTATGTGCAATTAATCTACTACACGAGGTGTTCCAACTGACACCAACTACAGTGGATGATGTTTTGTCTATAGAAATAGATGATCTCATGTTTACACCAGACCCGTAAACTGACTCTGATTCAGCATACAGTGTTCCAGAGATGAGGTAACAATTTGGCCTTCATTTTCAAAACAACTTGGAACTGTACCAAAATTAAACTTTTTTCCCATTTTTCGAACGAAAATGGCACTTCAATCTGCTTAAAGTAGAACTAGCCTTATAATACAGACTTCAAGGTACTTCCATGGACACTTAGTCATCTTGTGTGTCTAAAACAGTTCATTAATTTTTATGACATGAAATGACTTTGATTTTTTGAACAACTTATCGATCATTTTCTGTCACATGTAAATATTACTGCTTATTTCATTCCAATTGCATTTATTTTCGAACTTTATGCCTGAATGAAAAGCATTTGCTTCAAATGTACAGTACCTTTTGCATTTTTTACTATGTTTTTTAATACTTTTAAGAAATATTTTTAAATATGCGGTACTCCATTTAATGTTTAGCATTTTAAATGTTTAGCATTTTAGTATTATTGTACACACGAAAGTGGAGTGGGTGTTGTATTCCTCTTAGGGTGTCCATAACGGGCTTTCCAGTATCATGTCCTTATATAGGCACAATTCGCCCTGCCCTTATATAGGCATAAAATCCCAGCCCTTATTTAGGCATTAAACCGTGCACTCCAAATACAGGCATGGTCTCCGACATCCGTCCACCCTAACGTCACAACGAGTACATGAAGAACAGACCCTTAGGCTGCGGGAGTTTCCCTAGCCCAGGAATATTGATTTCTTCAAGGACTCATATATTATGCATGAACCATTATTCCTTAGGGGTTCATTCATGACGTCTTCCGCTGTCCGACTCACGTCAATGCTAACATTGTGAGGTACCTCTCAGGTATAAATATACCTTCCCTAGCCCTTGTAAACTAGAGGAGACCTCGACTTCAGAGGAGCCCGTTTCCCGGCCTGACGCACTGAGAAGACGCTGTCATCCCTGCACGCAGAGAGTCCAGCTTCCAGTGATCTGACTTCCCTTGCGGGGTGTTGGAGTTCGAGTCTGGCAAAGAGATTCCTACCTCTCTCATTCTTCAGGTATGGAGCTGACAAGAACCTAGAGGGACTCTTGGCATACTAGGCATACTAGACTTAACATACTCTTAGTATACCATAGTAAGGAATACTTCACCTACTTCATACCTCTCCCTACACCTAGGTTAGGTTAGGTACATTGGGGTAGAACTAGATTAGAAACGCATCGTATGAGTACTCGCATTTTTAGTCTGTGTTATTTATGTAAAGGCATATGTACTAAAAGATAATGCTATCGCAGTATTATTTATTTCTACTGCTTACACTGTACATTATTTATCTCGCATACTGTCTTGTGATCGTAACAGCACATTTTACTTACACCAGAAACAAGACTGTTCAATAAATCTTTTATTGAAACGCCCGTCTGTTCTTTCTGTGCAACTTGGAGAAAACTAAGCATGCACGACTGAGCTGAGTGAAATAGTTATCTATTGTTTCCACGACTCTGGGACACGTTCTGATTCTAAAGGGAAACAAAGTGGTCATGTTTTGCGGCTGCCAGAAACTACTCCCTTCTTGTTTGTCAAGGAGTTTCTAGTGGCCTCTGAGCTAGCTGGCACAAGTAATTAAGTTTAATATACTCGATAGGGACATACTGACCTTAGTCCTATGTCAAACCTATAGGATATATTATTCCAATGTGCAGAGCCTATTAGGGAAATAGGAGCTACACTACATGGCGCCCAACGGTTTGGTAAGGCGGTAATTCAACGTTAGATACTGAGTAACTCAGCCGTGCTTTTTCTCTCAGAGACCCCTACCCATATACTCCAAAAGACGTCTGGAGTGGGCAGGGTTAAGTATCCACCAAGGCTACATAGGGAATCACCCTATATATTAGCTGTTTGGTTTGCTCAACGTTGAAGGATACAGTGTTCCAAAATATTGTGCACCTTATCTTTGTTTCCTTGAAACTTGTTCTACATTTTTCAAAACAACAAAATGCCTGACACCGACACTGAACGGAACGGTGAAGCTGCGGCTGATCCAGCCCAAGCAGCAGCTTTTAACATTACAGGTTTAAATGAAACCGAGGAGGGTGTTATAGACATCCATCCAAACTTAAGAAGAGCCATCACTCTAAAACTTATAAAACATGGCCTACCACCAAGAGGAGGTAGAGCAGTTTTCGTGATAGAGGCACATGAATCCTTTCAGACAGAGGTATTCTATTCATGGGTAATATTTCCTGAATCAAATTCAGTAACACACATGTTTCACTTCTACAAAGAAGATGATCCACCAGAGGAATACATTCCTTTCGAGGATATTGAAATTCCATTAACATACCAGGAGCATCAGCTCTGGTTTAAAGGCGCCCTAAAACATCACAAAAACATTACTAGGCTCGGTCCACTAGGTAGACCAGGAGCAACATGGCCGATTCTAGCCGGCTACACACCTCATCCTGACATTGAAGAGATGTCACACGAGGAATTACTTACTCAACTCACAGAGTTAATAAAAATCTACAGACAATTGGTCCAATATGTCATGCGGACTTTTACAGTCCAGCAACCATTAACAATTCCAAATCAAACTCCTCACCAGGGGAATACACTAAAAATTACACCACAGACTCTATACGCAGTCATGGGTAAAATGCCCACAAAACGTGAGCAAATTCCATTCTGGATAGCTCAAAAAATTACTCAAATCGAAGCAGTATTTCCAAATACTAGCCCGTATGAGAAACACAGAATACTGACAATCAGTTTACCAATGGGGATCACACCACAACTGGAAGACTGCACCACTTGGGGCTCAGTCTTTGCTGCCATCTATACTAAAACACATGGCATTCCATCAATTGCGGTAATACCTGATGTCCTGAAACAAATTCAAAATGAATACGGGGCAGAGCCTGCTCTAAATTTAGGTATGAAATTACTGAAAAATTTCGACCAGGTCTCAACAATAATATTATCTAATATTAAAGGGGAGGCAGCAGCAGTGGCGATCCGCCAAAAATTAAGGGAATTCGATGTTACAGAACATCAAACAGAGCTACCCAGAATAATTGAACAATCTTATGCAGAATTAGGCAGAGATAGTTTGGGTGGAAGACCAGTGAAGCCAAAGCTATCTGAAAGTCCTGAGAAGGACTCAATTAAACAAACTCCTACATCTTCAAAAAAGAAGTGGGAGACTATTAAACAAAATTCAAATGAGAAACGTTCTCAATCCCGAGGTAGGTCTCCTCAAAAGGAGCCCTCTGAAAGGAGGTATGACCTCAGGAATAGGGATAATTTGAGAAAGCCTGACAGGTATCAAGATACTGATACACGTTCTTCTCGTCCCTTTCAGATCTCATCACAGACTTCGGAAAGAAGAGGACGATCGGAACATAGAGAAGAACGCGTGAAATCGAAAGACGACAAACACGCTCCAAAAACTAAAGCAAAACCTCAATTCTCCAAAAAGAAAGTAGCAGGTCTAAAGATCAGACATGCCGAGAATACTGAGAACACAACTCAAGAACGGAGAATGGGCTCAGACAATGCTGGACAGTGCAGCAGAAGTCACAATAGCTCGCCAGAACCTGAAGGAACTTCTGGAGATAGTGGACTTGAATGAGTACATTAAAGTAGAGACTGTAGACACCAGGGTTAGTACTCCACAAACGTTATATGAAATAACTCTCCGGATGGAGGGAGACAAACCTAGACAGGTGAAAGCACTTTTTTGGGAAAGACTATCAAAGGGCTATGACATACTTCTAGCAGAAAAAGACTGGCCACCACAATTTGTCAGGGAGTGCCCACATGGCGAGGACATTATTATGCCTGCCTTCTCCAACCATATTCCAATTCACCTAAAATATATATATGCCAGGAAATGGGCAGTGGCCCAGGCCCCAGCATTATATAAACATCATGTAGGATGGGATGAGGACTCACCTCACCATAAAATACATCTGAAACATGAACCAACTGCACAACGGCAGTACCCAATAAAGCAAGAAGCTAAAAAACAGGTCAGGGAGATCTTAGATCAACTTGAATATCAATGGGTGATTGAAACATGCACCTCCTCAATGAACAATCCTTTGTTTCCTGTCTCCAAACCAGACAATACATATCGTCTAGTGTTGGACTACAGACACCTAAACACTTGTTCTAAAACTTTTGCAGTGCAAAATGCACATAGCACAGCATTAATGAATAACATTGTGCGTAAAAAATATAAAACAACATTAGACATCTCAAATGGTTTCTTTTGTCAAAACATAGCACCTGAAAGCAGGTACTTAACAGCATTCTCCATAATGGGGACCCAGCGTCACTTTTGTCGACTCCCACAAGGGTTCAAGAACAGCCCAGGTTTATTCTCAGCGAGGGTAACGGAGTTACTACAAATTTATGACAATGAGGCATTGTCCTATGTCGATGACATCTATCTGACAGACGATGACCTGGAAAAACACTTGAACAGGGTGAGCACCATTATACTGGGTTTCGCCTCTGAGGGCTACAAGTTCAACTTTAAAAAGTCCAGAATTGCCCATCTCAATGTCCTATTTCTAGGATATGAGCTTTCAAGTGAAGGCAAGAGCTTGGCAGCTAACTTTCTAGAGAAATGTGCGCTGCTCCAACCTCCAAAAACGCTAAAAAGCTTACAATCCATCCTGGGTTTCCTAAACTTTGGAAGAACATACATTCTAAATTATGCAGAAAGGGTTAAACCTCTCTACGCATTAATCAAACCTGATTTTTCGATCAGAAACTGGACACAGGAACACACAGAAATCTTGCGTTCACTCCAGGCTAACATGTTAGCAACAAATCACTTACAAACACGCGTAAGTCAACGCAACTTGGTGATCCGAATAATTTCGGGTCAATGCGGATTCACCTACTTAACATTTAATGAGGGTGAAAAAATACCAATTGCATACAAATCTCATTTGTACACACAAGCGGAAATGCGCTTCAGTTCAACTGAAAAAATTCTAACAGCAGTTCAAACCGCTGTAGCAAAAGAAAGAGCCTTAGCCCAAGGGAAACGGATTATTGTCGTAACCCCGGTACCAGCTTTAGAAGCGGTCACAAAAGCAAGCATTCCAAATGCTAAAGCATTACATCCAAGATGGATACAATGGGTTAATTCTCTTGCTGCAACAGATGTTGAATATGTTTTTGATCCAGATTTAAAAACACAAGCATTCCTGCAATATGAACAAGAATGTCCTCTGCCTACTGAAATTCTGCCTCTCGATCAGTACGAATTCATAATTTACACTGACGGATCCGCACAACCCGCAATAGGGAGTAAGCAAGCTTACAGTGCAGCATGTGCAATCGTTAAAGGTCGCATGCGAAATGGCATCTTCAGACCTATGGTCACAAAAACCCAGTCTCTAGGAGATTGTACAGCTCAGCGAGCTGAACTACAAGCATTCAAACTGGCACTTGAAAGTACAGATCGAGAATTCCCCACACTGATAGTGTGCGATTCCTTTTACTGTGTTCAGTCGTATAATGAATATATACAAAACTGGCTTGAAAATGGTTTCAAAGATGCGAAAGGTGGCACAATAAAGCACAAAACGCTTTGGGAACAAGTAGTTCAGTTGAAAAACGAACTACCAAAGGCTCACGTGATCCACACACTGAGTCATCAACGTGATGGCGTTCACGTTGCAGGGAATTCATTGGCTGATGAAGCCGCAAAGGGGGCTGTGCAGACGGCTTCCGTAGCTGCGATCACTCGTTCAAAAACAAAAATAGACGGTGAGATAATGTTGGCTGTCAATGCTTCAAGCAAGGGCAGCAGTGCAGCGTTACCAAAAAGTTTCCACTCAAGTACTCTTATGTAATTGATGCGAACAACGTTCCTTTTGCTCGAATCCCTGGAGTGGGGGATAGGGTAATTCCAAACATGGAACGTAGAGCAGCCTTGATTTATGAAACACATTTAGGGGAGGGTCTGTCACATCAAGGGATCTCTAAAACAATTTTGACGTTAAAAGAGATGTACTGGTGGCCTGGAATGAATACAGAAATTCACATATTCATCAACAACTGCTTAGACTGTAAATTACAGCGAGAGAGCCACCAGACACCATGCTGCGAATGTGGTAACCCAGTACAGACACCATTGTTAGACAGCATTAGACTATCTACGCACCTGCGTCCTACTGGACAAAGGCATTCCCACAAATAATGAATCTAGGTTCCTATGGATATGGCCTCAGCGCTCGGCTGACACTCGAACTGTTATAAAAGATTTGCGAGTCTTTATCGGCACATACGCAATAGGCACGCTACATTCTGACCAGGGTCCTGCGTTTAGCTCTCGGGCTTACAAAGAAGCCATGGCCAGTCTGGGCGTTGCATTGCGGTACTCCTCTCCATTCCATCCTGAGGGAAATTCGGTTGTGGAAAGGAAAAACCGGGACATAAAGCAGTCTATAACAGCTAGGGTATTAGGTTCGGGTGATGGGTGGGTCAAACACCTTAATGGGGTCCAACGCTCATTGAACAATCTGCCAAGAAGTTCTCTAGGGGGTCACTCCATATGAGGTCCTATTTGGGACAAGAATGTGGGTACCAGACCTTGAACACGTAGGCACAGTGGTGGAAAATAAACCGTTTGATATCAAAGATCGTTTGGCTGTTTTACAGGAACTAAATGAGTTAAGAACGAAACAAAGCAACGTATTCCTACAGCCAACCACCACTGGGGAAAAATCGGCGGTCCCAGCAAGGCCTGTCTGGATTCCAAAAGTTGGGGATCTAGTCAGAGAAAAGATTGCGGACAAGAAGGAATTTGGACCTTCTTACAGACAACCAGTACCTGTCCTATCAGTTCAAGGAACAAGAACAGTACTTCTGCCGCCCCTTGCTGGAAGAAAGGAGAAAAGATTTGTGTCAATCGACCTGATCAAACCACAGTAGGTGGCCAATACTAAATAGTAGGCCTCGTGGACTCCGACCTAGTAGCAGACGCACTCCTCTCGCTACTATCCAAGAGGTTCAGACTGAAAGACTGATAACAATCGAGAATTCAGCTGTAACAGATGGAGGACTAAGCAACAACGCTATGGAACTCATCCCTCTTGAACACCAAGTAACAGTTCGTCCAAATACACCTGTCTACACCAATGTAGCAAGTGATGAACTGGTTCCAGTGATTTCTACAAATCCTGATGCAATTCCAACAATTGATAGAACTGCTTCTGGCTATTTCATTAACTTTGATACGTTCTCAGAAGATCCCAGTGAACCTGAAACGACGCCAGCATCATTCAAATTCAAGCAGCAAGTACAAGACTTTCTTCACTTTCTGAAAAAGACTTATTTGGTTTCTCCATGAATTGAACTCTGGATTACATCTGGACTTTTTGTTTTCCTGCTCTGGCTAGCTTTGGTTACAACTGTGAGCGTGCTTATAAGTGGCAGATACATCCATGTGAATGCTGAAAGAAAAGACGTGAACGTACTTTTGAAACCTCATAAATCCTCCCATCGTGAAGCAAGAGACTTGTCATCAGTGAACATCACAGCTGTTCCTATACAGGATGGTATAGTGTGGGACAAAACAGATTTTGACATCTTCGGCCCGACGGAAGAATTGAACATTCCACATTTGTTTAAAATTTCACTAAGTGATCTAATTTCGTCCAGTACCTATTCTGATGATTGGGACTTTGAGACTGTTAATGACATAATGTTTGACCTAGAAAAATCTGCTGCATTTTCTAAAAATGAATATTTAGAGGGTTCATCAGACTATGAACAACTGTATTGTTATAACCACTATGGTCATCATTATTTGCATAAAACTGCATATCCAAGAAATGTGTTTATGTTTAACCAATGGGAACATTGTCCTACACCACCTAAAGGTAGTTCAAAAACATTTGCTAGTAAGTTTCCATATTTTTCAGGTTACAATACATCTGATCCAGAAATGTTTTACTATATAAATGTAAACAAGACAGGACTGAAAATTATGTTAACAAATACAAAACAGATTTATTCTGCATTATTTAATACCCAACTGTCTAGACAGGGTTTCGACTTTTGGAAAGACACAATAGACACAAAAACTGTCTGGGGTACTAAAGATTGGCAAGTGCAGGGGACAGAAGCTTTATTTAGAGCCTGTATCATCCCTGAACAAATAATGTTTTTGAATGAAACCATCCAACAAACATCTTGTCTTGGACTAGCCAAGATCAAAGAGATGAACACACCTTCTGTACCAACACCTGCAAGTGATAACAATACACAGGCAGTGGTGACAGTTGACAATATACTACAACTCAACAGATCTAATCCTGATTGGAAAAAATGGTTGATCTGGCCCATAGACACGAATAACTGTCAGGAAAGATTCCTGAATAAAACTCAGGGCTTTACTATTACTAGGCCAGACCCAAGATACGTCCAAAGACAACATCCGGGGGTAGTAACAACATACAGTGTAGGAACATTATGCCTCGATTGGCTGCATAAGTCTACACTACAGGATGTGAAACAACACTTAACCTTACTTGAAAAGGACGCAGACCTTAGGGAATTCTTGCTTGGACCAAGAAAACCGCGTCAAAAGGGTTTCATATATGCCGGCATTTATGCTGCCTATAATGAAGCATGGAAAGTATCACAGATGGAGGCCGCAGAACGAATACGTGAACTTGATCATATTAATTTAGAGAAAACACTCTCTGTGGTCGACAATGGGTTAACAACTTTGTCCTCCAGAATATATTCATTGGATGGCATTGTATCCTCTGCTATCGACATCCTAGAACAAGATTTGGCGATGTTACAACAAGGCCAGTCTCAATTACGTTCTATTATGTTATTAAGCTGGACGCTGCAATCTTTGCGAGCGGGCTATGTGCCTTGGCGTTTTATCAACACATCGGCTCTGTTTGCAGAATACAATCTCACTGATAAACAGATCGAAGTGGCACAAAGAGGAGCAAGGTATACAGTGCTGAGCATTGAAAAACTGGAAAAGTTACCATTCACAGTGGCAGAAAAACCAGCTACAGAATGGCTTATTCATGGCAAAATAACATTACCTGTGACTACTTTGCAGTTTCAGTATTGCCTCAGACAAATGCAAGCAGGCAAATATGAAAGGTTGGGTAAGGAATACATTAAGACATCTTGGGATTTACTGTATACATATAGATGTTGGAGTGGGGATCGTGAAGTGTTTTGAGCGGTACAAACTGTAAACGTGCACTGAGCGGTTCACTTATCTGTCAGGACATTTCTTTACACGGGGCTTGTAATGGTTCTGTGGCAAATTTGTCTTGCCATCAGCAGAGTACACCAGCTGCTGTGATTAATCCAACGTTTGGACAACTTTCGAATGGGAGTTACCTCATGTTGAATGATCAAAGTTGCTGCGGTATGTTGCTAGGCATCCCATATCTAGTAACGGTCAACTCCAGGGTCACTTGCTGTATGCAAGTATTGTTTGCCCCAATAGACACAGTCAGGGAGTCGCCTCTATGGCCTTCGCTGAACGTCTCTTTTATAAGATTTGATACTTTGAGCAGAATGAAAGCCATGCTTTTACAGCAAACAGTGCCTTTGACCTTGGCCAAAGAAACCTATGATCTACAAGTAGCAAGGACTTCGGCTGAGATACAGACTTTAATACGTACAAACTGCCCTATACATTTCGTAGAAATGATAGGACGTATCTTCAATATGTCTGATACAACCGGAATTGTACATGTATTTAAGAGCATCTGCTCCGGTCTGTTAGCACCTTTCCAGGCAATACTCGGAATCATCCCGAACTTTGCACATTCGGTGTTTGGTGGCATACCATTAATTCTAGCACTTGTTGCCGGAATTCTATTTCTCTTCCTGCTATTGCGCTATGGCCAGCCTATTCGCAGACATCACTCCGAGCGAAATGGAGAAAGCTCTCCTTGAACGAAAGTGCCGTGAGCAAATAGTACAGCTTTTGGGCATAACTCGTCTACGGGACCTTAATACCACGTGGTTCCTGTCATTCAGACCAATCTGGCAAGATTGCATCTTACCTGTTCTACGATGCCTGCTATGCGGTGAAGAATGCGTGTTGGACACCTGTCTGACATTTCCATCAGCTACGCCAAAGGATGTCGATACTCTGCTGGTCCCGGCAACGGCCCATGCTCTGTGTTGTCCCCAGAGGCTACCAATCCTGATGTCAGCATTCATTGAGATCTCACAGACGCTTCCGGCTGCTGCTGAGGTACGAGAAAGATCTACAGGCACACAGGTAACAACGGACGCGAACATTGCTGAGGCAACCTATGCTGGAAGCGATGCTTCTCATCTATGTGCAATTAATCTACTACACGAGGTGTTCCAACTGACACCAACTACAGTGGATGATGTTTTGTCTATTGAAATAGATGATCTCATGTTTACACCAGACCCGTAAACTGACTCTGATTCAGCATACAGTGTTCCAGAGATGAGGTAACAATTTGGCCTTCATTTTCAAAACAACTTGGAACTCTACCAAAATTAAACTTTTTTCCCATTTTTCGAACGAAAATGGCACTTCAATCTGCTTAAAGTAGAACTAGCCTTATAATACAGACCTCAAGGTACTTTCACGGACACTTAGTCATCTTGTGTGTCTAAAACAGTTCATTAATTTTTATGACATGAAATGACTTTGATTTTTTGAACAACTTATCGATCATTTTCTGTCACATGTAAATATTACTGCTTATTTCATTCCAATTGCATTTATTTTCGAACTTTATGCCTGAAATGAAAAGCATTTGCGTCAAATGTACTGTACCTTTTGCATTTTTTACTATGTTTTTTAATACTTTTAAGAAATATTTTTAAATATGCGGTACTCCATTTAATGTTTAGCATTTTAAATGTTTAGCATTTTAGTATTATCGTACACACGAAAGTGGAGTGGGTGTTGTATTCCTCTTAGGGTGTCCATAACGGGCTTTCCAGTATCATGTCCTTATATAGGCACAATTCGCCCTGCCCTTATATAGGCATAAAATCCCAGCCCTTATTTAGGCATTAAACTGTGCACTCCAAATACAGGCATGGTCTCCGACATCCGTCCACCCTAACGTCACAACGAGTACATGAAGAACAGACCCTTAGGCTGCGGGAGTTTCCCTAGCCCAGGAATATTGATTTCTTCAAGGACTCATATATTATGCATGAACCATTATTCCTTAGGGGTTCATTCATGACGTCTTCCGCTGTCCGACTCACGTCAATGCTAACATTGTGAGGTACCTCTCAGGTATAAATATACCTTCCCTAGCCCTTGTAAACTAGAGGAGACCTCGACTTCAGAGGAGCCCGTTTCCCAGCCTGACGCACTGAGAAGACGCTGTCATCCCTGCACGCAGAGAGTCCAGCTTCCAGTGATCTGACTTCCCTTGCGGGGTGTTGGAGTTCGAGTCTGGCAAAGAGATTCCTACCTCTCTCATTCTTCAGGTATGGAGCTGACAAGAACCTAGAGGGACTCTTGGCATACTAGGCATACTAGACTTAACATACTCTTAGTATACCATAGTAAGGAATACTTCACCTACTTCATACCTCTCCCTACACCTAGGTTAGGTTAGGTACATTGGGGTAGAACTAGATTAGAAACGCATCGTATGAGTACTCGCATTTTTAGTCTGTGTTATTTATGTAAAGGCATATGTACTAAAAGATAATGCTATCGCAGTATTATTTATTTCTACTGCTTACACTGTACATTATTTATCTCGCATACTGTCTTGTGATCGTAACAGCACATTTTACTTACACCAGAAACAAGACTGTTCAATAAATCTTTTATTGAAACGCCCGTCTGTTCTTTCTGTGTAACTTGGAGAAAACTAAGCATGCACGACTGAGCTGAGTGAAATAGTTATCTATTGTTTCCACGACTCTGGGACACGTTCTGATTCTAAAGGGAAACAAAGTGGTCATGTTTTGCGGCTGCCAGAAACTACTCCCTTCTTGTTTGTCAAGGAGTTTCTAGTGGCCTCTGAGCTAGCTGGCACAAGTAATTAAGTTTAATATACTCGATAGGGACATACTGACCTTAGTCCTATGTCAAACCTATAGGATATATTATTCCAATGCGCAGACCCTATTAGGGAAATAGGAGCTACACTACACTTTAAGCGGTTCTCTCATGTGTCAGGATATTTCTCTGCATGGAGCATGTAGTGGTTCGGTAGCGAATCTATCTTGTCACATGTCAGGGACCCCAGTGGCCATGATCACGCCGGTTTTCCAGCTGCTCTCGAATGGGAGTTACTTGATGCTAAACGATCAAGGTTGCTGTGGGATGCTTCCGGGCGTCGCCTATCTGGTCACTGTTAACTCCAGGGTTACTTGCTGTATGCAAGTATTGTTTCCGCCACTGAACACAGTCAGGGAGGCGCCGTTATGGCCTTCGTTGAATGTTTTCTTCATACAGTTTGATACTTTGAGCAGACTGAAAGCCATGCTTTTACAGCAACCCGTGCCCTTATCATCCGCTCGAGAAATCTTTGAACTTCAAGTTGCAAGGACCTCGACTGAGATACAGGCGCTTATACGCACGAACTGCCCCTTTCATTTAGCAGAAATGGTGGGTCGTATCTTTAACATGTCTGATACGAGCGGTATTGTACACCTATTTAAGACCATAGGGTCAGGACTATTAAGCACCTTTCAGACAGTCCTCGGAGTAATCCCAAATTTTATACACTCCGTATTGGGAAGCGTGTTTGGAGGTCTCCCGCTTATCCTGTTCCTAATTGCAGGAGTCCTGATTGTAATCTTACTGCTACGCAATGGACGGCCCAATTTCCGAGGAAATGGCGAACGTACTCATGGAGCGGAAGTACCGTGAGCGCATGGTTCAGCTTCTGGAGTATACCTTGCCTAAGAGAACTGAACGCCTCTTGGTTTCTATCATTTAGACCAGTCTGGGTGGACTGCATCTTACCTGTTCTTCGATGCCTGTTTTGCGGAGAAGAATGCACGTTGGATCTCTGTCTAACGTTTCCATCAGATACGCCTCCGGACATGGATGCTATGCTGGACCCCCTAAAGGCCCATGCTCTGCGTTGTCCCAGCGTCTTCCAATTCTGATGAACGCATTCCTTGAGAATCCACAGGTGCCGTTTGCTCCTGCTGGGTTAGGTGGCTCCTCCACAGGCACTCAGGTAACAGCTGCCACAGCACCGACTGTTGGCCGTGCTGAATTCTATCTATGTGCGATTGACGTTCTCTGTAAAGCGTTGGATTTGTCGTCTGCAGTAGCTAACTCCGATAATACTGTATCTCCCAGCCAGGACACTTAATCTGGAATTGGCTCATCGCGTCCTGGGAAAGAATTCGGCTTCTCCACTTCGTTTCATAAATAAACGAACTAAATTTGGAACATTTCCTAAATTGACACTTTTACTTGAAAAAGAATGGCCTTCTTCTGCTTATGGTAATGCAACTTTTATGAGTGAGACAGAATTTACTTTTTCAGGTGGCAACTAAAGAATAGCTGATTTGTAACATTTTTAATCATTTTTAAATATCTTTTAAAACCATGTTTTTAGCTGTTTTTAAGAAAAAAAATTAAATTGTCCAGATTTTAAGTATGGTCATTGTCATCCAATTCGAAAGTGGAGTGGGTGTTATGTTTCGTATAGAGGCCCTAATGTAGACGCGTTCATATATGCCATATATGGTCATATTCGCATATGCCCTATTATGGTCATAATCGTATATGCCCTATTTTGGTCATAATCGTCTATGCCCTATTATAATCATGATCTCCTATGCCCTAATATAGGCATGATCTTTCACCTACATTAGTTCCCTACAGTACACAACGAGCTCTGAGGGTTGAACGTTATCTAGTCTGTGGTTAGAACACTGCAGGGTTTTCCCGAACACAGGCCTACAATGTACTCATAAATTATGCATGAGCATTCACCAGCTACATCTCCCACATAATATGTATGTACAAAGTTCACCCCTGACGTCTTCCTCATGTCTAACAAAGACCAATACAAACCATACTGAGGGACGAGATACTTTAGGGTATAAATACACCACATCTTGCCACGGTAAGATAGAGGGAACCGAGACTTCCATGCTGACACACTGACCAGAGACGCTGAGGCTCCTGCATGCAGTCGCTCCAGCTGACAGCGGTCTAACACAGCCCTTGCGGGGTGTCCAACTCGAGACCAGGACGGGGACCCACACTCTCTCTATTCAGGTAATGGGGTTCGACTAAATCCTAGAAGGATTCTTGGCTCCTAGGCTTTTAGACCTACACATGCTAGGTACACTTAGGTACATCTAGTTAGGCATCGTAGGAGTATGTGCACTTTTATAATGCATTTTATATATTCATGTATGTAACGTTTATTATTGCAATATGGTAGAACTATACTATCCTTTCACTTTGATCGTACTGCTGATAATATATCTCTGCTATTGTCTACTGGTTGCTGCAGCACATATATTCTACACCAGAATAACAACTGTTCAATAAATACTTATTGAAACGCCCAGACTGTTTATTCTGTGTAACTCTCTGAGACAAACCGAACAAGTAAGCACGAGTGACTGAGCGAAAAGTAGTACATTGTTTCCACGATTCTGAGGGATCAGGATTGTCATGATCTAAGGTTTCCAGGAACTAATCTCTCCCCGATAAGAGGAGATTCTAGTGGCACTGTGAGCTAGCTAATGCAAATCAGGCTAACATACGCGGTGGGGGTGCACAGAGACAGTCTATCACCAAGCCCACAGTTTATGTTATCCAAACGCGCAGGTCCTGCAGGGGTACAATAAGAAATACACAACAGTATTTATAGCCTGTCATACAAGTGTTACCTGGAGACTTCTAGAGGGTTATTGAGTGTTCCTGTCAATTTTAGAGGCTGTATCTGGCAGGGAACTGAATGTGGAGCTGCAGGCCTTTAATTGGAACAGGACCGCGTTTCATCAGGAATAAAATCACCAAATACATTCAACAAAGGAACCTCCGCTCTGGAGTGGCACCTCGCCTCGAAGTCCCAGCGTGCAGGAGGGAACCATGAGTGGCATATCCTTCTCTGTTCGGGCGGCGAAATTGTGGAACATTTTGCCCCCGACGTGGGATCCTCGGATAGCCACCTTGTCTTCGGAGGGCTGCCCAAGAATTGGCTCTTCCCCGTATGACCACCATACACAAACATAAATATACAGCGTATCCCTCTGTATATAAGCATTTATTTGGACTATAGATATGTACCTACATATGTGTATTGCTTTGTATAAACGTGTATAATAATTATGTTTTTAAATATATAGATATTTGTTAGTTCTGCTTAACAAATGTAAATATTACTTATAGTTACATTATTATATGTTTTTAACATGTATATGACTGCATAAATAATTAAATCTGTTATCATAACTATTTATCTACAATTGCTTCACTATTGAGTTACAAAACATAAAAACAAATAAATTAATTTAAAGTACAACAACACTTGAAAGCCGGAGTTTATTAAATGCATCTTTAATCTAAATATACTACCTTGCTTATGCATATATATACCTTCCATGTACTTCTGTATCTTTATATTTATTACTTTGCTTCTAATTCAACATATCCAATGCACTATCCTATTTCTCACCCTATACCGCTCTTGATATATCCTCTACCTCAACTCTCTGACTCATCTCAAACCTCATTCTACCACTGTTTCCAAAGCGCTACCCTATTTCGCACCCTATACCTCTATCAATATTTCCTCTACCTCCATGCTCTCCTTCATCCCAAACCCCATACCACTACTATGATCCCCAAAAAAACACTTTCTTTCCCTCCTCTAACCCTCCTTGCATCATCTCATACCTCTTTTACTACTCAGATCTCCCAAACAAGCCTTTCTAAACCCTTTCCTCTGACTCTTCCCCCTCCACCGTCCTTTACTCATCCCAAGCCCCCTCCTACTGCTATGAACTCAAAGAAATACAAAATCTAGACCCTTCCCTTTTCCATCCCTCCACTATTCCTTTTCAATCCAAATAACAGACTAACATGTCCACCACTCAAATTAATGTCATATTTCCCTATACTAACTCCCTTCTACCCCCCCCTTTACTCATCCCAAACCCCCTCCTATGGATGTAAACTCCAAAAAATAACATTCTAGACCCATCCCTCTTTTATCCCTGCACTATTCCTTTTCAATCCAAATAACAGACTAACATGTCCACCACTCAAATTAATTGCAAATTTCCCTATACTAATTGCCACTAATCCTGTTTGGGTTCGCCAGCAGTGTGCTACTCACCGAAAAGCACTTCAACACCTCATCAGGGATAGCAAGCACTATATAAATGCGAACATTTTCCCTCTTCTATCCTTCCACTATCATCCTCAATCCAAATAGCAGACTAGCATATCCACCACTCAAATTACTCCTTATTTCACTATACAAATTCACCACTAATCCTTTATGGGTTCTGGAATAGCGTGCTACTCGCCAAAAAAGCGCGTCAACACCTCATCAGGGGTAGCAAGCGCTATATCTGTGCAAACCTTTTCCCTCTTCTATCCCTCCACTATCCTTCTCAATCCAAATAACTGACTAACATATCCACCGCTCAAATTAGTTTCATATTTTCACTATACTAATACACCAGTAATCCTTTATGGGTTCTGGAGTAGCGTGCTAATCGGCAAAAAAATGCATCAACAACTCATCAGGGGTAGCAAGCACTATATCAGTGCAAACCTTTTCCCTCTTCTAGCCCTCCACTATCCTTCTCAATCCAAATAACTGACTAACATATCCATTGCTCAAATTTCTATCATATTTTCACTATACTATTTCACCACTAATCCTTTATGGGTTCCGGAGTAGCGTTTCGAGGCCTCGTCGGGGGTAGTAAGCGTTATATAAATGCATTTACAATACAATACCATCCCAAGTGAAATTCGGCCATGGAGAGAAGAAAAAGGAACTTAAAGCAGTCTTTAACAGTTAGGGTATTAGGCTTATGTCTCAGTTGGGTCCTTCACCTACATGGGGTCCAGAGGGCACTGAACAATCTGCCTAGTAAATCCCTGGATGGATGGACTCCCTATGAGATCCTGCTTGGGGTTAAGATGTGGGTCCCACAGCTTAACAGTCCCAGCATAGTGGCGGCTGAAACACCATTTGATACAAACAAACGTTTGGCTGTTTTACAGGAACTGAATGGTTTCCAGGACGAACAAAGCAGCGTCCAAGTAAAACGCGCCCCCACTGGTGAAGTGAAGGAAGTGCCAGCAGCTCCTGGTTGGATCACAAAGGTTGGGCATCTGGTCAGGGAGGAAATAGTGGACAAAAAAGAAGTTGGGTCATCCTACAAAACCCCTGTACCTGTCCTGGCTATTGAAGGTACCAGAACTGTACTTCTTCCGCCTCATAATAACTGTAGTAACAAGAGAGTTGTCTCCATTGATTTGATCAAACCACACTATGTGGCCGATTGTCAACAGAGGGCTGCGTGGGGTTCTGGGTAGTTACCTGCTTCCTCCCACTACCATACAGGAAACCCCTATGGAAGCCGTGCTCAGTGATGATGCTTCCACCCCCCCCCCAGCTGGAGACAGTGAAAAACAATAAAGTATCCCTTCTACCTGTTACTACAACAACTACTATACTGTCGACTTGTACAGAAACACAGATGTCAATTTGGAATCCTGACAAGAATGCTGCTTATGTCAATGTGCCACAGATCGAATCACAACCTGCAGAGCTGCCAAAAAAAGATCTGACTTCCTCTGGCAACTTCATCAACTTTGATGACTTTTCTTCGGATTTATCGATCCACCAGCACCTCCACCTCTAACTTTACGGATGAGACAATGTTTTTTCTGACAAATTATTAGAGAGAATTACGCCTTTGTATTATATGGAGAAATTGGTCACACCTACACATGCAAGAGTATTCCTAGACAAAGCCAACAATGCAAAACGGGCTGCTCTGTTCCTTGGACGGTCCCGTAGAGGTAAATATACGCACCTTGCTGTTTTCCCCACTTCGTTGGAGCGTCTGAGGCGCGCTGACTTCACAGATGAGCAAGAGGGGAGATGGGGGCTGAAGCGGAAGCGATTCCATGTCTCACCCGCCCTTTAAAAAACAATCCACCAGTGAAAGCACCGGAGGATCCTTTCCAGCCCTCCCAGTGTTGACCAATGGCCGACAGTTGCACTGGATAATGGCTGCACTAAAGGGATTAATACATAGTGCAAATTGCATCCACTTCTACAGAATCCGCTTATCACAAATTGCAGATAGTTATTTGATGCAATTGACAATTTTGTAAAAGGAATCTTAGTACATCAGGCCCCATCTTCTATACTGTGAATAACAGCAAATTAAAATGGCTGAGATGTCCATAATAACTGTCGTCAGTGTTTCTTCTGAAGTAACCATTCATGACTCACTGCTGACAGAAGACAAGTGTGAAAGTGAAATGCTTTTCTAATTGGCTGTTGCGTTCCTTTGCAGAACATGTGGGCACGTCACTGGCTCCCAGCAGATTTACATATCAATTTTAGTGGTTTTGCAGTTTTGTTAAATTCAGAATGAAAGATTACACTTAGTGCCCACTATGTGCTCCGATGATTATTAATTACGCCCTAGAGAAGGCAAACAAAGAGCATGCATTCACAAGGGATTATTTGACTAAGCCTAGAGTGGAAATAAGAACAGAGTGGCTGACTATGAACATTAAGCTTTTTAAAATTTCTTAACCCTCCACTCCACCCGCACCCTCTTGCTGCTATTTGTAAGACTGCAGATTGTTCTACCAAACACCCACTAGAGGCGCTTAGTTCCCACAATGAAGGTTACACTTTATAGGCATTGAATCCAATTATTAGATATTAATTACAATTAGGGATTATTCTTTATAGTTTGTGGTTTATATCTATAGTTATATAGTTTATATGTGTAGTTATTAAGTACTATTTCTTATTAGTACTACAGGAGTGCTTCTATACCTTCTTCAAAATGCAGTTTTGGGAATTGGACCCAATGTGTTGAATTAATCATTAGGAGCCAAGGAAAACTCCAAAAATCTGGGCAAAAAGAACTAAACTACAGAGCAGTTTGGAACTTATTAAGGTGACCTTTAAGATTTATATGGGCAATCACAAAGTTACATAGGGTCAAAAAAAGGTGGTCCTTCTGATTGTAAGTGAAGCCGTTCTCTTTTTGTTATTTTCTTTATTTCTTTTTTAATTCCCTTTACTGTTTTCAACAAAGTTATAACATCCCCCTTGAAACACCCCCCAGCTGTGTTCTCTTTGCTATTTATTGGGAAATTTACAGGTTTCAGCTGTCAACGAATTTTGTGCAAGCATTGCCGTTGTTAATAGTTGTCCTAGTATTAGAATTTGTTTTTGTTTACCCTGATGGTGGCAGACCTGTGCATGAACTATGATTCATCACAAGGGCAGTGGCAGCAGACATGGCATTATGGACCTTTTACCCCAGTGACACCAGAGGCTTGTAACCTCTCACTATCCCAGCTCTGACCTCTCTGTCCCTGATGACAGGTGCACCAGAGGATTTGTGGATGATAATTGCATCAAGCGTTCGGTAATTCGCAAGTAAGATAATTCTCGTCTATTGTGAATTTAGCCCTTCAAAATGTGTTATAACGTGGATTTTGGTCCTTTCACCACCAAAATCCACATGTCCTGTTGTTTTAGTGGGAATTTCCCCCGTATGCATAGGCAGATTTCCCCTGCTGATATGTGCCAGGGGAGAATTGCAGAGGTGTGGACTTTATTGCATTATGTAATTAACAGGAATGGGAAGCTCAACACAATTGATAATTCTAGTCCCTGTGTAAATAAGGTATTGCTCAGAGGTATGAGTTATCCATCCCACCCTCAAACAAGGACAGTGACTCTACTTCCTGTTTGCTGCTGGGTGGCTAGAAAAGAGGAAAGATTTGAAACCAATGAAGGTAGTTTTCCTTTGCTCCCTTACTGACCTCTAAGACCAATATAAAGACCCAATGAAGACTATCAAAGTCCATCTTGTTCCAAGGGTTCAGGATACTTTATATCATAAAGGCCTAGCACATCAGAAAAGAGGCATGCAAGTGCAGTTTGAAATATTGTCTGACTGACCTGAGAATTTATAAGCGCCCATTCCAAGATAATGGCAAGACAGCATGAAGAATGCCTTCCCAGACATGAAAACCTTACGAGAGGAAGAATCAATCATAGCTGAGTTGAATCACAGTTTTTCCTGGATGACAGTGAGTGAACTGTTGAGCTGTCTGAGATTTTTCAGTTGGAAAAAAAAATTGTGCATTAAACAACTGTTTTCTTAATAGGAGGCATGTAGTTTAATTCTGGCCTGAGAGACATGATCAAATTTTTGCATTTTGCAAACTACACATACTGCAAAATTGTGTATCCTTCCAAGTGTGTACAGGGATGCATCTGGTAGACCTAAATAGAGGATATTACTGCAGTGAAACCTAAAAAGACTACACAGGCAAGAGTGTAAATGACTACGTAAAAATGTAAGGACTTTTCTCAGTATTAAGAGATGGAAACAGGAGGAGCAAACTGCCTTTATTTCTGCAGTAAGTGATAGTTTACTGTCTAGAAGTAAACCCAAAGTTTAACTTTTATAGTAGGCAAAGGTAGTGTTACCATAGATTTTGGCTATAGAGAATCATACCCTAAGTCAATGTGACCTCCAGTAAGCAAGCTCTCCAATTTATTACTGTTCAACTTCAAGAAAGTTTGATTTTCACTTCTTAATTTTTTGCAGACAAGTGATGAGATCGGATACAGAGCATTGAGCAAATTGATCAAAGTGTGTGGTCAATTGCGTATCATCCACATAAGAGATGGTCATTGTTAGAAATTGCTTCTCTAGTTGGCAGAGGTATGCACCCTGTCTAAGTAGTGACCACAGTCCTAGTCAGGGTAAGTCAGATACACAGCCAAAGTTAACCTGTGCTCACCCTCTAGTAGCGTGGCACAGAGCAGTCAGGCTTAACTTAGGAGGCAATTTGTAGAGTATTTGTGCAACTCTTTAATTACAGTAACACAGTGACAACACCACAAAAAGACTCCACAGTTTAGAAGAATGGAGAATATTTATCTGAGTAAAACAAGACCAAAACAACAAAAATCCAATAAATAGAACTTGGGATATGAATTTTGAAAGAATAAACTGCAGTATGGTGCTGAAAAGCAAATACCGCTTAGGCGCTATTTGAGGTCGCACTGGACTGGGGTAAACCCAAAGCTCAGGCCAACCATGATGGAGGACAGGCCGGCTACAGGACCCACGCAGGGCTCACTGAAAAAGTACCTTGAATGGAGCAAGCGTTTGCGTCGAAGACTCGATGCGTCAGTTTCGATCCACACAGTTGGCTAGATGCGTCGGTGCCTAGCCTCGCAGTCGGGTCCCGTGTCGTTGTCAAATCCCCTTTTGATACAGGCGATGCATCATCATCTGGCCTCGCAGTTGGGTCCCACATCGGTGTATAACCACTTACGATGCAGGCGTTGTTGTTGAGCTTGTCCTGCGTTGTCATCGAGCCGCGCAGGGATGTCCTCAATTCGGTGCTGCGTAGACGTTGAAGGGCACTGCATAGGTTTCGTTCATCGCAAAGTTGTCACTGTATCATTTTTTGTAGAAAAACAGCAGCAGAACCTACTTTCAAGGCCCAGGACTCACAGTTGAAAGAGTCCAGCAGCTGAAGGAGAGTTGAAGGAAGTCTTTGATGGTCCTGAGACTTCAAAACAGGAGGCAAGCCAGTAAGCCCTTGGAGTCACTTAAGTTCTTGGAGGATGTAGCGATGCAGGTCCAGTCCTTCTCACTCCCAGGCAAGAGGCACCAGGCGAACACAGCAGAGCAGGTAGCAAAGTGATAGTCCCTCCTACAGCACAGCAGCTCTTCTTCCTGGCAGAATGTCCTTAGATCCAGAAGTGTACTTAAATCATGGTGTCAGAGGTCCAGTACTAATACTGATTTGAGCCTTTGAAGTAGGGAGACTTCAAAGAGATGCTTTAAAGTGAACAAGTGCAAAATGAACAATTGATGGTCAGAATGCAGAACAATGTCATACATTCACCCCAGTACAGAGATCTGGGCCTAAATCCATCGTTTTTTTGCTCACCATGCCATTCCAGTTTGGACCCAGCCATATGCAAGTCAGTCTTGACCCTGCACCCAATGGGAACAGTCCAGCCCGAACTGCCAAGCCAGGTCCTCCCTGGACTGGAAACAGACATCCTAGGACCGGTTTTGGGCTTTCAGCCCTCATCAGCCAGGATAGCTTGACTCCAGTGGCATGGAGAGCACGGGACCCACGTCTGGGCATACCCGTCCCACTCGGGGTGACAAATGCAAAAAGAACAATTGATGGACAGAATGCAGAACAATGTCATACATTCACCCCAGTACAGAGATCTGGGCCTAAATCCATCGTTTATTTGCTCACCATGCCATTCCAGTTTGGACCCAGCCATATGAAAATCAGTCTTCACCCTGCACCCAATGGGAACAGTCCAGCCCGAACTGCCAGGCCAGGTCCTCCCTGGACTCGAAACAAGCATCCTAGGACCGGTTTCGGGCTTTCAGCCCTCATCAGCCAGGATAGCTTGACTCCAGTGGCATGGAGAGCACGGGACCCACGTCTGGACATACCCGTCCCACTCGGGGTGACAAATGCAAAAAGAACAATTGATGGACAGAATGCAGAACAATGTCATACATTCACCCCAGTACAGAGATCTGGGCCTAAATCCATCGTTTTTTGCTCACCATGCCATTCCAGTTTGGACCCAGCCATATGCAAATCAGTCTTGACCCTGCACCCAATGGGTACAGTCCAGCCCGAACTGCCAGGCCAGGTCCTCCCTGGACTGGAGACAAGCATCCTAGAACCGGTTTCGGGCTTTCAGCCCTCATCAGCCAGGATAGCTTGACTCCAATGGCATGGAGAGCACGGGACCCACGTCTGGGCATACCCGTCCCACTCGGGGTGACAAATGCAAAAGAACAATTGATGGACAGAATGCAGAACAATGTCATACATTCACCCCAGTACAGAGATCTGGGCCTAAATCCATCGTTTTTTTGCTCACCATGCCATTCCAGTTTGGACCCAGCCATTTGCAAATCAGTCTTCACCCTGCACCCAATGGGAACAGTCCAGCCCGAACTGCCAGGCCAGGTCCTTCCTGGACTGTAAACAACCATCCTAGGACCGTTTTCGGGCTTTCAGCCCTCATCAGCCAGGATAGCTTGACTCCAGTGGCATGGAGAGCACGGGACCCACGTCTGGGCATACCCGTCCCACTCGGGGTGACAAATGCAACAAGAACAATTGATGGACAGAATGCAGAACAATGTCATACATTCACCCCAGTACAGAGATCTGGGCCTAAGTCCATTGTTTTTTTGCTCACCATGCCATTCCAGTTTGGACCCAGCCATATGCAAATCAGTCTTGATCCTGCACCCAATGGGAACAGTCCAGCCTGAACTGCCTGATGAAGGGTGACATACCCTGAAACCGGTCCCAGGATGCTTTTTCCGGTCCAGGGAGGACCTGGCTTGGCAGTTCGGTCTGGACTGTTCCCATGAGGCACAGGGTCAAGACTGATTTGCATATGGCTGGGTTCAAACTGGGGTGGCGTAGTGGGCAAAAGAATGATGGATTTAACCCAGATCTCTTGACTGGGGGAGAATGCTTGAATCATTCAGCATTCCGTCCATCATTTGTTGCAGTTACACTTAAAGTGAACAAGGCCCTGCCTTTCCTGCCCTCGTCCCAGACTCACTATAGGGGGTATGCAACCCTTTGTGTGGGGACTGGAGCAGCCCTGTTCAGGTGCAAATGTCAGCTCCTCCCTCTCATCTTGCCTCAGGATGACCCATCCACATGCAAATGGCTGTTCAGTCACACCTACCCTCCCTTTGTGAATGGATGAAGCCAGCTGTCACCCACCAGACGTGTATTCCAGGGACAGGCAGAAGACACCAAGGGGCAGATGTATCAAGCATTTTTTGTCTTCGCAAACAGCCGATTTGCAGAATCGTCCCTTTTGCGAACGCAAAAAAATGCTTTTCAGATGTAGCAAACCCTTTTTTGTGATAACCTGTTACCGAATCGCAAAATGGGTATGCGATTCGCTATTTGAAAGGGGCGTGTCTAGTGCGTCCCTTCCAAATAGCAAATCCTAACGGTATGTATGAATGTTTTGTGACCGTGAATGTGGTCGCAAAACATTCGCATTTTACCACCTACTTCAAGCAGTCATCTCAGCATGCCACCATCCCAGTGATTTTTGTGCTTCCTAATGGATTGCAAATTGCAACTGTTTGAAATGGCCCTTTTTGCAGGGTTATCCCCAAACTTTTTGCTTCTTCCTCCTATTTTTTCCTGACCTGTGTTTGTTGGCTCTAGGACTCTGGGCACTTTACCACTGCTGATCAGTGCTAAAGTGCATATACTCCCTGTGTAAATTGATATTGTGATTGGTTCTCCCTGATTGGCATATTTGTTTTACCAGTAGGTCCCTAGTAAAGTGCACTGAGTGTGCCAGGGCTGGTAAATCAAAAGCTACTAGTGGGCTTGCATCACTGATTGTGCCACCCATATGAGTAGCCCTGAAAAGAGGTCTCAGGCCTGCCACTGCAGTGCCTGTGTGCAGTTTGTTAACTGCCATGTCGACTTGGCAAGTGCACCCACTTGCCAGGCCCTACCCTTCCCTTTCCTTACACATAAGACACCCCTATGGTAGGCCCAAGGTACCCCCCTGGGCAGGGTGCAGTGTATGTGAAAGGTAGGACATGTACTGGTATGTGTAACATGTCCTGATAGTGAAATACTGCCAATTTCGTTTTTCACTATTGAAAGGCTATCTTTCCCCATAGGACAGAATGGGGAATGCTTTGTAACATTTTACAAGCATATCTTCCCATAAGGATAAGATGGTAAAATGGAGTTTGGTATCCCTGAACTCAGGATTTAATAACACATCTTTAAGTAAAGATGGTTTTTAAATTATGTGTTTGAAAATAGCACTTTTAGAAAGTGGCTATTTTCTTGTTCAACCTTCCTGTGTGCCTCTGCCTGTTTGTGGATTGACTGTCTGGCTTTGGAGTGACAGGGGCTGGGGAGGTGCAGTGGCTCCAGGAGTCTGGATGAGTCAGCACTAGGCTGAATAAGCCTGATCTGCATTTGGAGTGGTGGGAGGTGTAGCACCTGTACCTGAATAGGGCTGAGCCTGCCTTCCACAATGCTGGCTCCGCCCCCCTGTGGTGTGTCTGGAGCCAAGGCTCACACTGACAATGGATGTTGTTGTGTACTTGCAGAGTGCCCCCCAGAACTGGTTTGAACTCTGCTCAGAGCCCCTTGCACAAAGAGAACAAAGACATTTTGGGGTATAAGTATCAGACCCAAAACCCCAGACTTTAGATCATTCCTGGAATTCAAGAGGAACCTTTGCCAAGGAGAAGAGCTGGAGAGACTGAGGAGAAGTACTGCCCTTGCTGTGTGTCTGGGGTTGGCCTGCAGTTGCGGTTTCTGCCAAGGAAAGGAGAAGGACTTTGCTGTGTGCTGTGTCCCCTACTTGAAGGAGATCTCCAAGGGCCTGAAGTGTGCTGGCATCCTGTTCTGAAGTCTCAGGGACACAAAGACTTCACCCCCAGCTCCCCTGAACTCTGCTGCTGTGGGTTCTGACCTGCCAAGATGCGCCTGTGCCAGTTTTGGGCCTCCGGAGGTTGTTGCTGCTGTTTGGGAGCTGGAAGAAAGAAGAAACATGAAGAAATGCTAAAATCGACGCATCGTGGGATTGCGGCTGAAGAGGACCGACGCAGTGCCCTCGACGCCGCCGCATCGATCAGCGACGCATCCCAGATTTCCACGCATCATACCTGTGCAGCAAGTTCTTCCGACGCATCACCCGCGGACCAGAACCGTCACGAAGAATCGACGCATCACTCCCCGTACAGACCGGATTCGACGCAACCCTTCCTCTGTGTGCTGCGGGACTGTTGCGTCGCCTCCCCAAGGTCTCAGGAGTGTCACATCTCTTTGTTTTCCGATGCTGCGGCTGTTTGGCTTGGTGAACTTTGAGGCAACTACAGGTACTTTGGTGAAAAGTCACACATCCATAGTTTTCTATGGTACAAGTTCTTGAAACCTTTTGAAAGTCATATTTTTAACTGTGTATGTTGGATTTTTGTCGTTTTGGTCTTGTTTAGTTTAGATAAAGATATTTTATATTTCTAAACAGGGTGGTGTCCATTTGTGGTGTTTTCACTGTGTTACTGTGAGTGTTGGTACAAATACTTTACACATTGCCTTTGGGATAAGCCTGTCTGCTCGTGCCAAGCTACCCAGGGGGTGAGCAGGGGTTATCTAAAGTGTGTATCCCCCTTACCCTGACTAGAAGCAAGGGTCCCTATTTGGACAAAGGTACCTACCTATGCCAACTAGAGACCCCCATTTCTAACATTGGTGGTCAGCGGTGAGGATTTGAACCTGTATTTGTACTTGACCCACAGTGATTGGTGTACATCACTAAGTTTAGTGCAGACCACTACACAACCACATACTGTGTTTTGTTTTTGGTTCTATTTTTGAGTGACCCTTAAAGTATCCACGCACCATGTCTCAGGAAGGGAAACTAGCAAGTGAGGCTGCAGAATTGGAGTTTGAGATTGAAGCATTACATACGTACAGGGTAGATCAGCTCAAACAATTTTGCAAGGATTTGGGATGTCCCATGAAGAGCAGCTCCAGGAAGGATGAGCTGTAGAAGGCCTTAAGGGCCTGGTGGTACGCCAAAGAGGCTGGGTAGACAGGTGATGCCGAGGTGTATGATGATGCACACAGGGATGGTTTCAGGTCACAGGATCTGCCTGTGTCAAGAGTAGCCTCTTGGGCTCGCAGCAACCATTCCGCTGGAAGTCTTTCCCCAGAGGAGCGGGAGGAGAACCAGAGGGTCAGAGAGCATGAGCTGGAGGTCATGAGGCTCCAGGCCAAGGCAGAGGAGAGCAGGAGAGCTTATGCCTTGGAAGAAAAGAAATTGATCTTAGCATATGAGCTGAGAATGAGAGAGCTCGATAAGGAGTTTGCGAGGCTTGAGGCCCTGAGTGTCTCAACCAAGCAAAAAGAAATGTGTGCAGCTCATGAAGTGAGCTTAGCTGGGTTGGAGGTGGAGTCCAGCTCAGATGGTGGCAGCAAAAATGTAGTGTCTAGTGCTGAGGGAGAAGTACACACACCCAGAGATGTGGCGCCTGACTTGAAGGAGGGGGTTAACATACACCAGGGGATTCAGGTTTATGAGGTAGCTCCAGTGATGTGCAGTGTCCCTGAAGTGGATTGGGGAACTGACACCGGGGATCATATTCCTAGTGGTGGGAGGGACACTCTACTGACTCTAGATGAGAGGTGCATGGAGAGGGGTCCCCCATGGTAGAATTCCTGGTATGTATGTGTGGAGACCGCACAGAAGAGTGTGGGTTGAGTGACAGAGACAGTCAGACACTGTCTTGCCAGTCTCAGGAGAGTGATGTGGGGTACTTGTGTGAGGCACTGGATGGTGAGGCAAAGGGTAGCTTAGTTAACACCTGTGGGGGGCTGGGTGATGCAATTGTTGGAGAGCATATTTTAAGTCCCTGGTTTCCAGAGCTATGCCAACACCCGGTGGAGTGTGAGTTCTCTGATTCCAGGGAGCTTGCGCTGGAGCCAGACCTTTTGGTGAAGTCCAGAGGGTCTGATGAGGCTTTTTGGAGTGATCCCGAAGGAGGTGGCTCAGGTTTTCGCCAACCAGGTGAAGTAGGGGAGGTTTGGAGTAACCCAGATAGGTCCCAGTGTAGTGGAATGGGTGAGGAGCCCCATGTCCTGTCTCTGAGTAGAGGGAGTGGGGGTGAGCTGAGTCCCAAGGTGTCCGAGGCCCAGTTCCAGGGCCTGGTTGGTTCCATGAGTGAACACCAGGAGGGGAGTCTAATCTGTACCGGGAGGCCATTTCCTGAGGGGGATTCCAAGGTATTAGGTGAACTGGGGGAGACTGCTGTAACTAGCGTTCCATCAGGTCTGGTGTCCGGCAGCACCGCTCCAGTTGGGAGGGTGCATGAGTCCAGAGAAAGGGATAAGAGGGGGAGACAGTCCCCAGTGGGAGGACCAGTGGGTCAGGGGTTACCCACTCTGAGGTCAGAGCACCCCAGGACTGACCCTGGTGAGGCCACTTCTGGCCTGGGGGATCTTCATGCTCTGTCTGGTGGACAGGAGGCTGGAGATCTGTGCCAGGCAGACTCTGGCACAGCTCATGAGGAGTGTGTTTCCCTTGGGGGGGTTGGTGTACTCCCCCGGAAGTCCTGGGTTGCCAGGCACAGGTCCAGCCTAATGGTACACACCCTGGGTTGGAGGACCAGGTTCAGGGTGTCACCCATGACCTAGAGGAAGGGGCGACTGCTAACAGTGCCCCTACCAAGTTATCTTCTGGGGGTACCGCTCCAGGTGGAAGGGTGCAGAGCCCCAAGGAGGAAGACAGGGTGTGGGAGAGCCCACCCCAGTCTCTTGTTCAGCCGCAGGGTACAGACCCTGGGCTGGTGGGCCAGTGTCAGGAAGCCATCCCTGACTTGGCAAGCGGGAGAGTGGAGAAAAGGTGCCAGGCACCTGGGGCTACTGCCCCCCACTTTCTGATGCCACAGAGGTTACAGAGGCCTGAAAGGCATGAGGCCTGGCTCTCATCACTGACAGCTGTCAGTGGCCACTGTGGCTGGGTGTCCTGGTGGACAGAGTTGCCCCTGGGAGGGGGGCAGGAGTCACACCCCGGGGGTGGACTGGGCCACACCACTGTGTTGGCCATGTGGGTACTGTCTACCTGTTGGGATACATCTGTGAGCAAAGTAAGTTTAGGCGCTGCACAGATGGGGTCCCCAGGTGAGGAGAAGGGTCCCCCGTGGGTTAGCCTAGTGGGTCCCGAGAGTATGGATAGGGGGATCCAACTGGGTTCAGGAAGGCATAGAACAGGAATAAACCCCTGCTGTTTGGGCCAGGTTCCATGTTCTGTCGCCCCAAGCCAGAAAGCCCATCAAGGTATTGATTGGTCTACCCTGGCTTT
Organism: Calotriton arnoldi; assembly: GCA_963921515.1. Classification (NCBI taxonomy): domain Eukaryota; kingdom Metazoa; phylum Chordata; class Amphibia; order Caudata; family Salamandridae; genus Calotriton; species Calotriton arnoldi. The sequence continues at coordinate 183,054 of CAWUFW010001428.1, read as the reverse complement.
AGGCTGGAAGGGGGTTGTGTTGGAAATGGCCCTTTTTGCAGGGTTATCCCCAAACCTTTTGCTTCTTCCTCCTATTTTTTCCTGACCTGTGTTTGTTGGCTCTGGGACTCTGGGCACTTTACCACTGCTGATCAGTGCTAAAGTGCATATGCTCCCTGTGTAAATTGATATTGTGATTGGTTCTCCCTGATTGGCATATTTGTTTTACCAGTAGGTCCCTAGTAAAGTGCACTGAGTGTGCCAGGGCTGGTAAATCAAATGCTACTAGTGGGCTTGCAGCACTGATTGTGCAACCCACATGAGTAGCCCTGAAAAGAGGTCTCAGGCCTGCCACTGCAGTGCCTGTGTGCAGTTTGTTAACTGCCAGGTCGACTTGGCAAGTGCACCCAATTGCCAAGCCCTACCCTTCCCTTTTCTTACACATAAGACACCCCTACCCCCCTGGGCAGGGTGCAGTGTATGTGAAAGGTAGGACATGTACTGGTATGTGTAACATGTCCTGATAGTGAAATACTGCCAATTTCGTTTTTCACTATTGAAAGGATATCTTTCCCCATAGGACAGAATGGGGAATGCTTTGTAACATTTTACAAGCATATCTTCCCATAAGGATAAGATAGTAAAATGGAGTTTGATATCCCTGAACTCAGGATTTAATAACACATCTTTAAGTAAAGATGGTTTTTAAATTATGTGTTTGAAAATAGCACTTTTAGAAAGTGGCTATTTTCTTGTTCAACCTTCCTGTGTGCCTCTGTCTGTTTGTGGATTGACTGTAACCCTGGGTGTAGTTCGCGTAGTAGCGCTACGCGTAGCTACGCGAAGTGCACTTCGCACTACGCGAGCTACGCGTAGCACTACGCGAGCTGCGTAATGCGATAGGAAATGCTGTTCGCAATGATTGCACAGTGCCGGATGCTTGTCCGCACTGTGCAATCATTGCAAACGGCATCTTGCACAGTGCAAGCGGTCGTTTTCTACCGCTCGAGGTAGATTTGTACTCGAGCGGCAGTTTTCTCAACGCGGACTGGTAGTTTCTCATCGCGAGCGGTCGCGAGCATACGCGACCACTCGCAATCAGAAGCCTGACCTCCCCGCGTTGAGAATCTCGCCGGAGGTTTATTTTCCACGCTCGCGATCGGCAGCTTGATGTTGCTGATCGCGAACGAGGAAAAAGTCTCGCCGGGATGTCATTTTGTTCGCTCGCGGTCGCCAACTTGACGTTGAGGACCGCGAGCAAGCAAAAAATGCCCGCTACGCTATGCTACGCGTTTTTGCACTGTGCTACGTGCAATTCGCGTAGCGCGTAGTTGCGCAAACTACGCGAGCGTAGCGTAGTTTTCCGCCCAGGCCTAATTGACTGTCTGGCTTTGGAGTGACAGGGGCTGGGGCGGTGCAGTGGCTCCAGGAGTCTGGATGAGTCAGCACCAGGCTGAATAGGCCTGATCTGTATTTGGAGTGGTGGGAGGAGTAGCACCTGTACCTGAATAGAGCTGTGCCTGCCTTCCACAATGCTGGCTCCGCCCCCCTGTGGTGTGTCTGGATCCAAGGCTCACACTGACAATGGATGTTGTTGTGCACTTGCAGAGTGCCCCCCAGAACTGGTTTGAACTGGGATCAGAGCCCCTTGCACAAAGAGAAGAAAGACATTTTGGGGTATAAGTATCAGACCCAAAACCCCAGACTTTAGATCATTCCTGGAATTCAAGAGGAACCTTTGCCAAGGAGAAGAGCTGGAGAGACTGAGGAGAAGTACTGCCCTTGCTGTGTGTCTGGGGTTGGCCTGCAGTTGCGGTTTCTGCAAAAGAAAGGAGAAGGACTTTGCTGTGTGCTGTGTCCCCTACTTGAAGGAGATCTCCAAGTGCCTGAAGTGTGCTGGCCTCCTGTTCTGAAGTCTCAGGGACACAAAGACTTCACCCCCAGCTCCCCTGAACTCTGCTGCTGTGAGTTTTGACCTGCCAAGATGCGCCTGTGCCAGGTTTGGGCCTCTGGAGGTTGTTGCTGCTGTTTGGGAGCTGGAAGAAAGAAGAAACGTGAAGAAATGCTAAAATCAACGCATCGAAGGATCGCGGCTGAAGAGGACCGACGCAGCCCCGCTCGACGCCGCCACATCGATCACCGACGCAAACCTGGATTTCCACGCATCATACCTGTGCGGCAAGTTCTTCCAACGCATCACCCACGAACCGGAACCGTCACGAAGAATCGACGCATCACTCCCCGTACAGACCGGATTCGACGCAACCCTTCCTCTGTGTGCAGCGGGACTGTGGCATCGCCTCCCCAATGTCTCAGGAGTGTCACATCTCTTTGTTTTACGACGCTGCGGCTGTTTGGCTTGGTGAACTTTGACGCAACTACAAGTACTTTGGTGAAAAGTCAATCATCCATAGTTTTCTATGGTACAAGTTCTTGAAACCTTTTGAAAGTCATATTTTTAACTGTGTATGTTGGATTTTTGTCGTTTTGGTCTTGTTTAGTTTAGATAAAGATCTTTTATTTTTCTAAACTGGTGTGGTGCCCATTTGTGGTGTTTTCACTGTGTTACTGTGAGTGTTGGTACAAATACTTTACACATTGCCTTTGGGATAAGCCTGTCTGCTCGTGCCAAGCTACCAAGGGGGTGAGCAGGGGTTATCTAAAGTGTGTATCACCCTTACCCTGACTAGAAGCAAGGGTCCCTATTTGGACAAAGGTACCTACCTCTGCCAACTAGAGACTTCCATTTCTAACAGCGACCTACCTCATTAATATTTATGAGGTAGGTCATTTGCGACCCATTAGGAATCGCAGAAAGTGTTCAAACCACTTTCATGCATGCCGTTTTGCGATTTCCTAATTGCGAATCCTTGCAAAATTTGATTTAATTTTTCTATCTTTTCCAAATTGGAAATTACACTTATAAAATGTTGTAAGGCAGTCCCCATGTTAACCTACGGGAGAGATAGGCCTTACAGTAGTGAAAAACAAATTTAAGAGTATTTTACTGCCAGGACATGAAAAACTTAAAAGTGCATGTCTTACCTTTTAAATGCACTGAACCCTGTCTTCAGGGCTGCCCAGGGCCTACCTTTGAGGTGCCTTACATGTAATAAAAAGCAAGGTTTGGGCCAGGCAAATAGGTTAACTTACCAGATCGAAATAGGAGTTTACCTTGCATACATAGGCTACTTGCTACTTAAGTGTGTGGTACAATCAGTGCTGCAGGCCCACTAGTAGCATTTAATTTACAGGCCCTGGGCACATATAGTGCATTTATTAGGGACTTATAAGTAAATTGAATATCATAATTGTGGATAAGCCAATGTTGCCACATTTTAGGGAGAGAGCACATGCATTTTAGTACTGGTTAGTAATGGTACAGTACCCAGAGTTCTAAAGCCAACACAAATGAATTCAGCAAAAAGGGAGAAGGAAGGCAAAATGTTAGGGGGTGACCCTGCAGAAAGGGCCAGGTCCAACACAATCCCCCTCCAGCATAAAGCCAGGGTAGTCTAGTCAATACCTTGATGAACTTCTCTGCTTAGAGCGATAGAACATGGACAATGGCCCACTACTGCAGGAGCACTTGCCAGATCTATGCCTCTCTGAACCCAATTAGGTCCCTCTGTTTATACACTCAGGCCCACTGAACTGACCCTTAGGGAATCCTTCTTCTCACCTGTGGACTCCATCTGTGCCTCACCTAACTTTACTTTGCTCACAGAAGTATCTGAGTAGGCAGACAGTACCACTATGACCAACAGTGTGATGTGGCCCATTCCACCTCTTGGGTGCGACTTCTGTCCCCAACCCAGGGAAAACTCTGACCACACGGACAACAATCAACAGAGGTCACTGACAGTTGTCAGTGTCAAGAGCCAGGCCCCAGGCCATCCAGGGCTCTCTGACTTCTGTGGTTTCTCAAAGTGGGGGGCAGAAGCCCCAGGTGCCTTATACACTTTTTTCACTTCACCTCCCACCAGTTGAGGGGTGGTATCCTGAGACTGTTCACTGAGTCCAGGGTGTGCACCCTGAGGCTGAACAGGAGACGGGGTGGGCTCACCCTCCATCTGGGCCCTGTACCCTCTGCTTGGGAGTGGGACCCCAGAAAACTGAACTGTTAGGGCACCTGGGACAGCTGCCCCTCCTAGTTCCCCGGGGGCAACTCCTTCAACAGAATACAGTCTATTGGCATCTTGGGACTAACTATAACCTTCCTTTGGGTCATCTCCCCACTCCACTCAAGGGATACCAGGGCCATAGGGCGGAAGAAGTCTTGCCCATTGGCTGAAGTTACCCTACACACCTGACCGATGTACTGCTCTGGGGAAACTAGCCTTTCCACAAACCTGGTCCGGCTAGCCCCAGTGTCCCTCAGAGCAGTAACTGGGACCCCATTCACTGTCACCTGGTGGAAGTGACGACTCCCACCCTCAGGGACCACCAACTCACCCTCTGAGTCCTCCACCCAGCTAAGGGAGATCATGGCAGGATCTATGACTTGCTCCTGGGGACAACTTACCACTAAGGCCACATTGGCCACCCCTCTAGAGGTACCACCAGTGGGTGGTTTCTTAGGACAGACAGAGTCCCCCTGCTTGTGTCCTAGCTGGGAACAATCAAAGTAGTGGGGTTGAAAATGGGGCACCCTGGGCCACCGCCCACCAGAACCTCCTCCCTGTTTCTCAGAAGGAGCATGGGAACCCTTTCCTCCCCTATTGCCCTGGGGCCTGTCTGTGTCTCCCTTGACCTCCCACTCACTCCGCTGGGGGGAGCCTGAACCACCCCTCTTGAGGTCACTCCCAGGTACCTTCCTTTGGACCCTGGTGCTGATCCAGATGTCCGCCTCCTTAGCAAGCTCCCTTGGGTCAGAGAGCCTACTGTCAACAAGGTGATGGCGCACATCTGGAAAACAAAGACTGAACATGTTCTCTGTTTTACCTCACTTCACTTCACCCAACCGTCCAGTGCCTTGAAAAAGGAGTCTACACAATCCACCCAGGTCTGTTGGGATAGCTTCTGACTGTCCCTGAACTTCTGTCTGCACTTTTCTGGGGCCAGATCAAACTCCCTGATTAGGACCTCGTTCTTGGGGGCATACCTCATACCAGTAAAGTGTCCCTCCCCTCACTAGGGATATGCCTCCACAGACTAGTTCCCCAATCTCCCTCAGGGACCTTGTGCACCTGTAGGGCAACTTCGTAGGCCTCAAACCATCTATCTATGATGAATCAGGCTACAAAGACAGACACCAGACCCTTGGGTATGTGGACCCTCCTGTCAGAGAGTACTGCAGAAATGCTGCCGCCATCTTGGCTGTACTCATCCCTCCTGGCTTTGATGTCCAGCTCCCTCAAGCTCAGCTCCTGAGCCAACATCATTTTCTTTTCCTCCATAGTCAATTTCCTTTTGGTTTCTTCCATCTCTGTGGTTAGCCTTTTCCCTCCAAGGCTCTGTCTTAAGCTTTAGTTTGGCAAGTTTTCATTTTAGTTTCCTCTCTTCCCTCCTGTCCTCCAGCTCCTCTGGGCACAGGCCTTTAGAGGACGCACTGCTTCCTGCCCTGGGGGGCATCTCTCCTTAAATTCCTTAATCTGTATTACTATTTACATTCTTGTAGATTATATGCCAGTACTCAAATAACTGAGCTATTAACAATTTCTTGTGTGTTTTTCCCAAATAGTGTACTTGCTTGACTGGAATGCAGCTTTCTAGGAAAGCATCTCTGCTGCTGGACATCAAAGTAAATATGCGGTAAGTATTGTCATAGTAAGACTTTCCCTAAATTATGTAGTTTTCCTAGCCTCTGAAAGTCTTCATATTATTTTGTGCCGTTAGTAGGGAAGCGCGTAGGGTAAGGAACCTCACCAATAAATTAAAGTGAAAACGCAAGCTGCTAGCGCATGCTCCGAGACTCGGATTACTTCAGCGATGTGAGTCACAGAATTGCCTGATCTCACCAATGGAGGAAACACACTAAACAAATATTTGAACACTAATACTTGCACATGGGTGGCAGACACGGAACATTATCTTTGATTCTCAACGTCGCCCACTAAAGCAGCTAAGTCTGCACAGCTCTTAAATACTAAACTCTTATGCTGACGAGCAACGAACGCTCTAGCAACCGTTGGATGACAGCAATACTCCTGACTATGCCTGAGGTAATCGCACTTAGCCCATACAAGTATAGTCATGAAGGAAAACTCAGTTAAGTGCACATTTTTCAACTCTGCATGCTCTTAAGCTTCTCTTGCCTGAACCTACAAGAGAATTCCAAAGGAATCATCAGAGAACGACTAGACAGCTCACCTTAGATTAGCAGTGGCCGCCATGTTGAGATGCCTTCTGTGTAGTAGAGAGGCCCAACTGTAGGCATGGGTGCAGGCTAATTGTAGTGGTTTTTGCCCACCAGACCAGGGGAGCCTGACAGTACCCCCCTCAAGGATTGCCGTCCACTCTGTGGTTTATTTGGGTTTTTCTTATGAAAGGCTTGAGTCAATCTAGGGTTGTTAACCTCAGTGTGCAATTGCCAAGATCTCTCCTTAGAGCCATACCCTTTTCAGTCCAGTAGATAATAAATCTGATTTTGTTTCTCCTTTGAATCAAGTATCTCCTTCACTTTAAATCCTAATTCTCTTTTCCTCAGAATTGGAACTACCTTCTTAAGAAGTGACACGTGAAAGACTGGATGTATTTTTATTTTCTGGGGCATTTTCAATTGAAAGGTTACTGGATTGATTTTTTTTTCTATTGGGTATGGATCTACAGATCTTGGTTGAATTTTCAGATTTCCTTTCAGCCAAAGGTGTTTAGAACTTAAACAGACCCTATCCCCCACCTGAAAATCTGGGCCTATTCTTCTTATCCTATCAGCATGATGATTGTAATGCTCCTTAGCTAAGGTTAAGTTTTCTGCAGCTGACTCATGCACTGTGGTTAAGTGTTGGACTAGATCTTTCAATGCTGGCACTGTGATTTCTTTAGAACTAATCAAAGAGTTCGGATGTCTTCCAAAGTTCAGGAAAAATGGCAAATAGCCAGTTGATACATTTTTAACATTATTGTGTGCAAATTCAGCTGCCCAAAGGAGATTTGGCCAACACCACTCCTGATCTAAGAGGAATAATTCCAGATATTGCTCTAACTCTTGATTTGCCCTCTCAGTTTGTCCATCAGTTTCTGGGTGATAACTAGTGGAATATTTTGTCTCAATATTCAGTCCTTCAGTAAAGGCCCTCCAAAAACATGACAAGAATTGAGAACCTTGATCAGAGATGATCACCCTGGGTATGCCATGAACCTTCACTATATGCTGGCTAAATTGCTGAGCTAACTGTTTGGCATTTGGAACCTCCTTCAGAGCAATAAAATGAGCCGTTTTTTGTGAAGGGATCTTCGAAAATGGTGTTAAACCCTTGGTTGGAAGGTAAGTCGACTATCAAAGCCATCGTCAAAGGGTGCCAAGGATGAGGGGGAGTGGGTAATGGTTGCAGAAGCGTTTGTTGAGTCTGCGTATTTGATTTTCCCCCAGCAGAAATCTCACAAGTCGTTACATACTGATGAATGTCTCTGGTCATGTTTGACCACCAGGATTGACGTTTAACCAAATCTACAGTCTTATGTATTCCCTTATGCCCGGCTAATGGACTTTCGTGACATTCAACTAAAATCTTCTTTTGTAAATCTTGTGTTGGTATGTACAAAACCCCATCTTGATATGGTAACTGATTTCAAATTTCTCTATTTGGTTCTTCCTTGATCCATTCCTGAAATTTCAGCTGAGGTCATCTTCTTTCTGATCAGATCTTTCAGACCTTCAGTAGATACAGTTCATGCAATCTTTGAATCTGGAATGATGTTTTGAACCTCGATTGGGTTTCATGCGGTTTCTAAATTTATTTGGGACATTGCATCAGCCTTTCCGTTTTTACTTCCTGGATGATATGTGATCACAAAGTCGTAGTCCACAAAGTACAGAGACCAATGTACTTGCCTTGGAGTAAGAGTTATTGCAGATCTCAGGGACTGTAAGTTTTTATAATCTGTAAACATGGTGACTGTGTGTCTGGCCACCATCAAATAGTATTTCCATTCTCTGAATGCATCCTTGATAGCCAATAGTTCTTTTTCCGTATTGGTTTAATTCAATTCTGCTGGGGTTAATTTCGTCAACAGGTAAGCCACTGGATGAAGGTGCCTTGTCTCTTTGTGTCCCTGCGACAACACTCCACCAATGGCTTGATCAGATGCATCAGTTTCCACATAGAATGGCTCTGAGGGATCTGGATGGAGTAGAACAGGTGTAGTGGTAAAATCTTTATTCAAGGATTTAAAGGCTTCTTCAGCTTCTGATGAACAATTGAAGGAAACTCCCTTTCTAAACAGTTTAGTGAGGGGAATTATTCTTTGGGAAAAGTTTTTGATAAATCTCTGATAGAATTTGGCGAAGTCTATAAAGCTTTGAGTTTCTTTCACAGAAGTGGGCGATGACCATTCAGTAACTGCCTTCACCTTTTGTTCATCTTTAGTAACTCCATCTGGGGACAAAATGAACTCAAAGGATTCTACTGAGCAAATAGTAAACATAGCTGCCAAGGTTTCAGATTGCTATGTGTGACATTTTCATAACTTCAATGTAATTATGAGTGACATTTCAACAACTATGAGTGACACTTTCTCACGAGCTAAATCAAGCAATGAAGACGAGGGAAACACATAAATATCAGAAATTGCATCCATTGGAGCAAGGAGAAACTCTAAGAAGGTCTTAAAACTGCTGCAAAACACCAGAAATGGAACAGCACTAACCGAGACAGAGTGCATGATTGCAGTCTCAGCAACAGAGTGCACACTCTGCAGCTATCATAATGCATAGATCGATAGGAGAAGGCTGATAATAATACACAAAGCACTTAGAAGCTACATGCCAGAGGCACTAAACAATAATTAAATATGCTATTAGGGATTCTGTGTTACCCATGTGATAAAATAATACGAATAACGGCAGCTGTTATTTATTGCATGTGAAAGGTGCAAGCCACAGACTGCATACTCAATATATCCATTCATTATGGTTTTACCAGGGCTGGCTATGTACTGATATTCTCAAGTCACTGTTTTGTTAATGTATACAGTAAAAATAACACCTGCATTTTTACAGTACTTTGAAACATTAAAACTGAAGCAGTAAGCACTGCATTATTTGTAAATCTGCAGATTTACACATCTAGTGTCACCGTCACTTGAAGTTGCCAGCAGCAATGCCTCCTGTAATTGGGCTTCGAATCTGCACGCCCGAGGTTGCAGGCGCTGTATGAATGTTATTGTGTGTTAGGGTGCCACATGAAAGGATATGCTCACACAACCTTACAGTCCTCAACTTCATCTGTGAGGGCCCTTGCACCGCCAGAAGTCCGGGCATTTGAGTGCAAGTATACACAGAACCCTATGTTGCATAAACACAAACAGCCAAAATCTGACTCTCCTTAAATGCCGCCGCTTCAGCCGGGAAAATCATTACAAGCATTTTTCAAACAAATACTATACGGGCCCACGTGCTGTAAACAACTGCAGGCAACTGCTGTAGGAGAAAGTGATTTGCCGTAAAAAGGGGGTTAATAACTACTCTGCGGGCCCAAGCATTCTTAAGCGATTAGGAAATACAAAAAACACATGGGCCAGAGCACTTATGAGAAACCAAAAGAAAGGGCCAAACGCTTCCAAGAACAAACAAAAATTCATAAAAAGGAAAGAGAAAGATGTTTCAAGAGGGGGCTATACAGATGGCTGCATTTCTTAATTATTATTTGGATGAGGTGAGTGAGATGAGTAGGTAATGTAGGCCTAGCCTGCACAATTAATTATGGTTGCAATTGTACTGCGTCACAATATTTTCAACAACTTAATAATTTACCAATGGGCTGGACTCCACTGTCTGTCAGCTGAGAGGTCCGAGCTCTGCCCAGCCCGCAGCCGGCACAAGAGCAGCGTGAGAGCAGAGAGCTGAGGCTCAGACACTCAGTAATGTTCTTATTAATTATTGTACTGTGTGTTAGCTTGAAAGTCAGACCCCGGTTATGACTCTCTGACTAAATTAAAAATATTTTTAACAAGGATAAATAATGGATTACACATCTGAGAGTGCTAGTGACAGTCTAACAGAGCGACCCATGGTACGGGCTGGCCTCGATGAGGTAGTCACTGCTGCTGTGGGTCCGACTCCAGACCCACGCTGCATTCATCATTAAACACCGCAGGCACTGCAATATTGGCGGCATAACAGGTAGTGGTGCGAGCGGTTGGCGAGCTGCCAAACTTATTTAGAAAACCTAAACTGCCCCCCATCAAGTCCTGTATCTGCTTACAATTGGGCAAATCATTCTTGCAGTCTCCGTGATGCCATCATGTCACGTAAATGCCACCGTGAATAGAGAGCCAGCCCCCAGTCCTGCAGCAATCAGTCTGTCAATCAAACACTCTATGGCTGCCAGAGCAGCGCACAATCCGCGCTGCTTTGCTCAGTACTAAATATAGCAGTGCTCCCGCTCTATAAATGCGTGACTTTGCATTTTAGTACGGTGATGCGGACCACAACACTAAAATGCGTTAGTCTAACACCTGATGCGTGGTACTTGGCAGGGCTGAGTAAAGGCACATTTCTCCAGCCTGATGTATAGGCTGTTTTCTATGAGTTTCTGTAAAACATCTCCAACATGACCTCTAGGTCCATTTTCTGATGCAGAATAAATCAGGATATCATCGATGTATACTATTGCACATTTGTCGGTGAATTAGCTCAGTACGTCATTTATGAAATACTGAAATGCCGTCAGAGCATTACAGAGGCCATAGGGCATGACTTGGTACTCAAACCGACCGTACCTAGTTCTGAATGCTATTTTCCATTCATCACCTCTTCTGACCATGATTAAATGATAAGCTCCTCTCAGATCAAGCTCGGTGTAGATTTGAGCCCCTTTCACTTGATCGATTAATACCGAGATCAGTGGCAAGGAATATAGATTGTTGATGGTAGCATGGTTGATGGCACAGTAATCAATACAGAGCCTTAACTCTCCTTCTTTTTGAGTGACAAAGAAAAGAGGTGAAGATACCGGGGACTATGAGGGTCAAATGAACCTGTTGGCCAAGTGTTTTTGTATATACTCCTTTAGATGCTGATTTTCCTACTCTGTCAATGTATATATCCTACTGCAGGGTAAACTGGCACCTGCTTCCTACTCTATTTTGCAGTCATATGGATGGCGTGGGGGAAGAGACTTCGCTTCCTGTAGTCTTCGTATGCAGATGGAATTTCACTGGTATGGATCACACAAACTGAAACACCCCCATCACATAAAGAAGTAGCTGGTCCAGGTTCATTGCAATTTACATTTCTTCCCAGACAATTTTCTTTACAATAGTTGGAATTTAAGGACATGGTTCTTCTCTCCCAATCTATACTTGGATTGTGTTCTGTCAACCATGGTAATCACAAAATTATCTGAAACTGAGGGGCGTCTATCAGATTAAATTGAACTTTTCTTGATGCCCTTCTGGAGTGATCATTTCCACTTGTCCAATGCGACTGACTATCGGTCCAGAAGAAAGATTTGTACCATCTACCGCCCTAACCGCTTCACTCTTAACCTTCCTTATTCATCTTAGACCAATTTTTGCAACAAACTTTAAATTACAAAAGTTACCAGGCGATTCAGAGTCAATCATTACAGAAATCTTGGTCAAGGTAATATCTCTGAACTTGAGTGTCATGGAGAGGGTCAGATAAGGGGCCTATGATTGTAAGGGGTTTGTTAATTGATTAATTTCTGGAGTTGTTTCCTCTTTTACACTCACCAGTCCAACTCCTCCTGCTGGTGGTGCTGCAACTTTTCCTTCAACGCCTTCTTGGGTTTCTTGGGACAGATCTTAACAAAATGTCTGTGTGCACTGCAATACATGCACAAATTGTTTTGTCTTCTTTTATTTCTCTCTTCCTTAGTAAGTGGTCCTTGAATCGTACCAATCTGCATGGGTTCTACCCCCTGGTGATTATCTGGAACCTTGGAATTTTCTGTTTTTATCTCATCAAATCTCTGTACTTTTTGGCAAAATTCTTCTTATTTCTCTCCCTTCCTTTCTGTTTGGCTGTAGTCTATTTCTAAGGTCAAATCTATCAATGCTGAGATTTCAGTTGGATGATTTGGAATTTGGGCCAAGGCATCCTTTATCTCATTCAAAAGACCATGATAAAATAATGTGGCTCTTTTACCTTCTGGTCAATCCAACTCTACAATTAATTTGTTAAATTGTGCCAAATAAGCTACTACATCCTTATTCCCTTGTATGAGCTCCAATAACTTGTTATCTGTGGCTTGTGATATTTTTCTTCTATCAAAAATTCTGAGAAACTCTTTCTTGAACTCTTCAAAGTCATATAGAATGGGGTAGTCTCTGGGAACCAGGGGTATAGACCAGATTGCAGCATCCCCACTAAGATATGATAAAATTAAAGCCACCCCGAGATTGTGCGTCTGAGAAAATTGATGATCGGCACATAAAATGAAGGAAGCACTGGGTTAGAAAAATGTGGCCCTCCTGAGGATCGCCACAAAAAAGCTCTGGTGGGGCTAACGGAATCACTGGGGACAGCGAGTGAACAACTTGAGTGGTGATTCTTTGCATTGGGCTTCACGTGGAAGCTAAGGTCTCATTAATTGGAGTTGAGGGGGCAGAATTCAATCCAGCTATTATCCCATCAATCTTAATTGTTAACTCAGAAGTTTCCTTCCTTGAAGCCATTATATCTTGTTTAAGACTTTGATCTTCTCCCTGATGGCGACTAATTCTTTTTGTATGGCCCTTAAAATCTCTCCCAAATTTTTTAGATCATACCCTCCTGCTATTCTGCTTAGGAGAGCAGCCAACATGGGCACTTCACCCTGTCGGGTTCAATATATCTCTCAGGAGCTGAATGACGATATTTTCCAATGCCTCCCCCAGAGACTTGCTAACCTCCAAATGTAACTAGGGGTCCAACAAGTTCCAAGGGGGTAAAGAGGATTAAAGAAGAGACTGCCTCGTCCAGGTCTTCTATGGTTCTCCTCCTTCACTCGGGTATTGGAATAATGCAGCGCAGATGAAGAACTGTAACAACAATATTTACATATACTTGTGTATTACCTTCTAACCATTAAGTCTTCACATTCTACTAAACTAGGTTATCATATCAATAACAGCATACCCTTCTGAACTAAGACTTTAGCTTCTCTTTTGTATCTTTCTTGATATATATGATTCTTATGAACATTCCTTAATCTGTAATGCCATTTACATTCTTGTAAATTATAAGTCATTACTCAAATAACTGAGAAATTAATTTCTTGTGTGTTTTTCCCAATTAGTGTACTTGCGTGACTGGAATGCAGCTGTCTAGGAGAGCATCTCTGCTTCTGGATATCAAAGGAAATATGCGGTAAGTATTGTCGTAGTAAGACTTTCTCTAAATTATGTAGTTTTCCTAGCCTCTGAAAGTCTTTAAATTATTTTGTGCCGTTAGTAGGGAAGCGTGTAGGAAAAGAAACCTCACCACTAAATTAAAGTGACAACGAAAACTGCTAGCGCATGCTCCGAGACTCTGATTACTTCAGCGATGTGCGTCACGGAATTGCCTGATCTCACCAATGAAGGAAACACACTAGACTCCTCCTTAAACAAATATTTGAACACTAATACTCGCGCATGGGCGGAAGACACAGAACATTATCTTTGGTACTCAACGTCACCCACTTAAGATGCTGAGTCTGCACTGCTCTTAAATACTAAACCCCTATGCCAACGAGCAACGAATGCTCTAGCAACTGTTGGATGACGACAATACTCCTGACTATTCCAGAGGTAATCGCACTTAGCGCATACAAGTCTAGTCATGAGGGGGCACTCGGTGAAGTGTGTGTTTTTGAACTCTGTGTGCTCTTAAGCTTCTCTAGCCTGAGCCTACAAGAGAATTCCAAAGGTATTAGAGAATGACTAGACAGATCACCTTAGATTAGCAGAGGCCGCCATGTTGTGATGCCTTCTGTGTAGTAGAGAGGCCAACTGTAGGCATGAGTGCAGGCTAATTGTAGTAGTTTCTGCTCATCAAACCTGGGGAACCTGTCATCCAACTCTTCATCCTCCTCTATTTTCTCATCATCCTCCATCCCCTTCTCTAGGGTTTCCTGTGCTGCATCCCTAGATTCCAACCAGGCACTCAGCACCTGTGCCTAACTTTGTACTGAAGACTTTGGTAGAAAGAGTTGGGCCACTATGTATTTCTCCAACTTGGCCAACTCAAAGTCCATGCTGGCAGGTGCAGTTATGGGACCTCCAATCGGAGACATGATTTTAGGGAAAATGCCATTCAGTGGAATAGAAAAATTAAAAATGCCAAATGAAAAGAGCAGGAAAAGATACCAAATGGGGATCAGAGACAATTGATTTGAATTGGTCTAGATGTGGATGGTAGTGTACACCAAATTACTGTAAGGTACTGCACAAACACAGTTGTCGCGGCTGATCACCAATGACCACCAATGTTAGAAGTTGGGCCTCTGATTGGCTGAGATATGCACCCTGTCCAGGTAGGGACCACAATCCAAGTCAGGTACACAAACAAAATTAACCTGTGCTCACCCTCTGGTAGCTTGGCACAGAGCAGTCAGGCTTTACACAATGTTATAAGGCAGTCCCCAGGTTAACCTATGGCAGAGATAGGCCTTTCAGTAGTGTAACATGAATTTAAGAGTATTTCACTACCAGGACATGTAAAACTTAAATGTGCATGTCCTATCATTCAGATACACTGCACACTGTCCTTAATGCTGCCAGGGCCTACTGTAGGGGTGCCTTACATGTAATAAAAAGGAAAGTTTGGGCCTAGCAAGTAGGTTACCTTTCCAGGCTCTCCAGTGGCAGGCCTGAGCCATGTTTAATGTGCTACTTAAGTGGGTGGCACAATCATTGTTGCAGGCCCAAAAGTAGCATTTAATTTACAGGCGATGGGCACAGATAGTGCACTTTACTTGTGGATAAGCCAATGTTAGCACATTTTAGGGAGAAAGCACATGCACTTTAGCACTGGTTAGCAGTGGTAGACTACCCAGAGTCCCAAAGCCAACAAAAACGAATTCACCAAAATGGTAGGAGGAAGGCAAAACGTTAGGGGGGGTGACTCTGCAGAAAGGGCCAGGTACAACAGTCATACAACCAAATGGCATAGTTAGAGAGGGGATGGAGACACCCTCGCCTCCATCCCCAGGATCCACAAGACCAGAACAGGAGGAAGCTTGTTCTCCTACCTCACCGCCAAGACCTGGAACACCCTGCCCCTGCACCTCAGGCAATCCGCGTCTCTGACCCAATTCTGGAAAGACCTCAAGACCTGGCTCTTCAAATGATCCTCCACCCTGCCCGACTCACGGGTGAGTAGCCGTGCTTTACAAGTCCCTGATTGATTGATTGAATGATTGATTATAGTTATTAAAAAGCATAGGTAAAATGGAAGATCCTTGGGGTACTCCCCAGGTGAACGTATAAGATAGGGAGTGATATGGGCATAGAAACAGCGTGTGAGAATGATCACTAAGAAAGGATGAAAACCAAGGTGCTACTGAGCCTTTGATAGCGATGTACATATGTTTGTTCTGAAGGATGGAATGGTTCACCGTATATTAATGGGCACTGAGAAGAGATCAAGCAGTACAAGAGCTGCAGAATTGCCTAGATTACAAATGTACCTCAAATCATCAATTCCAAGGTTAAGGGTTGTTTCAGTGTCTCTGGAAGGAGCAAAGCCTAAATTGTCAGGGACCGGGAATGTCAAAGTCTTCCAAGTGCTTTGATAATTTCTTTGCTATAAAGCACTCCGTGAGTTTGTCTAGGCAGGATAAAAATGCAATGGGTCTATTGTTTTCTGTTCCTGATCTATCAAGTTTGTTCTTTTTTGACGATGGAGTGACCACACCAGCCTTCCACTCAATCGAGCTGCTCCTGATGAAAAAGAAAGATTCACAATTGAGGAAAGCATAGAATGGATGATTTCTTCATAGGACTGTAAATACAATACTGGGTAGAAGTCATCAGTGGAACCTTAGTGAAGTTACCTCCTCCGAATCAATGATAACAAACGGAATTGTTCCATCTACAAGAGGGAGCAGATAAAGCCCTGAAGTGGTCACAGTCCATAACGTCAGCTTGTGAAGCCTTAATATTTGAATAAACTTATAGAATTTTAAGCTTAAAAAATATAGAAAGTTGAATGAATGAATTTGGTATAGTGCACAGCTACTCAAACTAGAGTGTCCTGGCGCTGAGACCGGACAGTAGGCAGGTCAGTAAAACAGGAGTCAGTTCTTAAAAAGCCATGTTTTAAGGTGTTTCCTGAAGGTTGAAAGGTCAGCAGTGGCTCTCAGCAAAGCCGGGAGACTGTTCCATGCTTTTGCACCAAGGAACCCAAAAGATCTGCCCCCAATACGAGCTAAATGAATTTTGGGGGTGTGAACGAGATCAGCATTGGAGGATCTTAAGGTTCTTGTTGGCTTGTAGCGATTGACACGTTTGTTTAGGTAGTTAGCGTCTATGCCGTGGAGTGCTATAAAAAGGATCACCATGCCTTTAAATTTGATCCTTTCCTTCATACGCAACTAATGCAGGGACTTCAGAATGGGAGTCATATGGGATCTGGGCTTTGGTCTCAGGATTGCCCTCGCCGCAGCGTTTTGCACCACTTGCAGATGCTGAATAAGGTAATCAGGCAGGCCTAGATATAGGCTATTGGCATAATCTAATTTTGATGTCACCAGTGCTTGAACACAATCTTCCTACTGTCCAATGACAGTAATGGGAGAAATCTTTTTAACATACGAAGAGTACCGAAACAGGAACCAATCAGTGCTTGAACCTGTGGACCCATAGAGAGAGCATTGTCAATGACAATGCCTAGCTTTTTAACCTTCTCCTGGGCTAAAAGGGGAGGGGACAGGTTATCCGGCCACCATATACTCCAATCACACATGGCGGGTTGGCCAAAAAACACAACCTCCGTTTTGTCCGGGTTACACTTCAGCTGATTTATTTTGAGCCAGTTAAATACCTTTGTGAGGCAGGATCTAATATTTTCTCCATCAAAGTCGGTTCCTTTTTCACATGTAAAAACCAGTTGTGTGTCATCAGCTTAAGAGATAATGTTAGCACCCTCTTTCTCTACTAAAGGTGCAAAAGGTGATAGATAAATATTAACGAGGGTGGGGCTAAGATTAGATCCCTGGGGTACTCCTACGTTCATGTGAGGCATTGGAGATGAAAACGGTGGCATCCAAATATCCTCTGATCTATTTTCCAGGAAAGAGGTCATCCAGGCCAGTGCGGTCCCACCCAAGCCCACATTCCGTAGACTGTCAAGAAGTCTCTCATGTGGGATCGTATCGAAGGCCGCCGACAGGTCAAGTAAGATTAAGACTGCCCTACCTCCCTGATCTAGTTTTTCCTTAATGTGCTATGTTGTTATGTTTCATATAGGTACCCCAATATAGGCTCAGGTAGTCACCTATATTCCTACCATTACACTACATAACAGTTCTTGTGACTGACCTGTTACATTGTTACGATACTGCTTACAGGTCGCAGAGTTTTCCCTGAAACTAGCCTCATCCATTATGCATGAGGATTCTTGGAAACTCAGCAGGACTACCATCTCCTGCATAATAACTATATATAAGGGTCATTCCTTCCGTCATCCCAAGTCCGACATTACACAGCAAGGTACAACCCCTGAAGGTACCACTTTGGGTATATAAACACCATATCTTGCTGAGGTAGTCAGAGGAGAAAAGGACTTGCATGCCGACACACTGACGCGAGACACTGAGGTTCCTGCACGTAGACACTCCAGCTCGCAGTGGTCTGACATCCCTTGCGGGGTGTCCATCTCGAGACCAAGACGGGGTCCCACAGTCTCTCACTTCAGGTAATGGGGTTGACTTTATCCTAGAGGGATTCTTGGCTTTTACACGTACATACATGCTAGGGACACTTAGGTACATCTAGTTAGGGTCGCAACATAGGAGTACGCATTTTTACTGTCATGTATTTTATATACTTGCCTTTTATTCATTGTTTTAGTACGATGGTAGAAATCTACCATCCTTTTACTCTGTTAGTGCTTCTAATCATTTATATCTGTTTCTGTCTAATGGTTGTTTCAGCACACCTATTTTACACTAGAATGTCGCTGGTTCAATAAATGCTTATTGAAAAACGTCCCCACCGTTTATTCTGTGTATCTCCCTGAGACGAAGTGAGCACGAGTGACTGAGCGAAAAGTATCGCACTGTTTCCACGATCCTGAGGGATCAGGATTGTCATGTTCGATAATTGCCAAGAACTATTCTCTCCTTGGTAAGAGGGGTTTATAGTGTCACTGAGCTAGCTGGTATACAGGCGAACATACCCGGTGGGGGTGTCTGGAATCAGTCTGGACACCGAGCCCACAGTCTATATTGTCTAAATGCACAGATCCTATATAGGTTCATAAGAACTACACAACACTGTCACTTCCAACAGAGCAGATTCTGTGCTATACTTTGTCCTAAAGATGGATTGTGAGACATTTAACAGATTTCGGTCTTCAATGTACTCTGAGATGAAACAGTGAAACTTAATTCAGCTCAACCCACAAGACCTAAAGTATGGAAGAGGGATCTGAAAAACATTGATCCTAACATAATCACAACCTCCAGCTCCAACTTACTTCTTCCCCCTGAAGGGATATCCGATGTTCATGATCTCACCAACCACTACTTCAATTCCATGAACATGATAATAAACAAGGTAGCCCCCCTTCAACTAAAGAGAGTCTCCACAAAAGACTCTAAGCCTTGGTACAATGGAAGACTCAACGAGGACAGACGATCCCTAAGATTAACTGAACGCAGATGGAGATCAGCTCCATCCGCCAATCACCTCAAGATACTAAGAAAGAAGACAAACGCATACTACAGAAAGATCAAGCGCACTAAAACAGACTTTTTCAGTCACCAATTAGACCAGGCCAAAAATCGTCCCCAAAAACTTTTCGAGCTAATCAAAACTCAATCTAAGGATGCATCTCACCGCCCCCAAGATAATCTAGGCCCACGACCCAATTGTGAAGAATTTGCTTCCTTCTTCACTCTGAAGACCGATAACATAAAGAAGGACCTTCTCAACGATCTAATCACACATACTGTCACACATACGAACCCCTCACCATCCCTTCTAGATGCCCCACATCGAAATCCATCAAAGTTTGACCTAAAAAAGAATGCATCTTGGTCATCCTTCAATACCTACAATGAAGAATCTATTCTCAAAATGCTTATTGCCCTGAACCCTGCCAATCACTTCACTGACCCTCTCCCAGCAAACTTCTTAAAAGACTTCACCCGGTTGCTGCTGCCTCTCTGGACCAAGATCATAAATAACTCTTTACGCCAAGGATGCATCCCTGACATCCTCAAAGCCGGGCAGGTATCCCCCATTCTAAAGAAACCTACGGCTGACCCGGCGGACTTAAACAATTACCGCCCTATATCCAACATCCCTACCCTGGCCAAACTCTTATAAAAATGTGTACACCTCCAGCTTGTAAGACATATAGACCATTTCAACCTACTCAACAAATACCAATCAGGTTTCTGTGCAGGTCACAGCACTGAATCAGCCATGACCCATATAATTGACGATGCTCTACAAATCCTAGACCAGAACGGAGCTTGCTTACTCATCTTGCTAGACCTTTCCTCGGCCTTTGATACCGTCAAACACGATAACCTGCTAGACCTTCTGCAACACAGAATGGGATTATCTGGATCAGTTCTAAACTGGCTCACTTCGTTCCTCCAAAACAGATCGCAACGATTCAAGGTCAACCACTCCCTGTCCAAACCTGTCCCAGTCACGTTAGGAGTCCCACAAGGATCTTCACTATCTCCGACACTGTTCAATCTATTCATGGAACCATTCACTGAAATTCTCTACTCGTCTAACGTACAATATCACATGTACGCTGACGACACACAACTATACCTTAAGATCCATACTCTAGAAGACATCAAATCGCTCAACACAACTCTCAGAAAAACTCAGACCTGGCTGGCAGAAAACCATCTAAAACTGAATGCCCTCAAAACCGAATTCCTCCGAATCGCTCCTCCCGCCCAAGTACCCATAATGCAAGACTGGATCAAACACCTAACAGCACTCAACTGCCAACCTCTTATCGTTGACTCAGCGAAATCGCTGGGAATAACGCTAGACAGAAACCTCAATATGCAGAAACACATCAGCAACGCAACAAAAGGAGCAAACTTTCAGATAAATACCTTGAGAAAACTGAAACCTTTCCTGCCTGAAAAGGACTTCAAGCTGGCAGTACAAGCTCTAGTCATCCCAAGAGTGGAAAACGGGAGTGTCTCTCTCTGCGGCCTGCCCAGATGTTCAACAGCCCCTCTAAGAGCCTCAATCAACGCCGCAGCGAGACTTATCACTGGCTCCAAAAGAAGCTCCCACATATCCCCGGACCTAAAATCCCTTAATTGGCTACCTTTTGAAGCCAGAATTCATCTAAAAATAGCATGTATGACACATAAAGCCATTCATCACAACGCACCCAGCTATCTGGCACAGAAACTGGCGCCCTCATGTGGGATCAGATCTTCAAGAAGTGCCAAAAACCTCTTACTGAAACCGCAAATATTCAACAAGAAGAAAACATACAACCGAACCTTTTTAGGGATGGCGCCCAGAAGTTGGAATGCTCTGCCCCCAGAAACTAGACTTAATCCCTCTACTGCATCTTTCAAAAAAGAAGCGAAATCTCTTCTCATGGCTAAGTTCACTTGAGCATGGGCTACTGTTATTATGCGACTCAACATTTGATCTACATGGAACTATATATTATTTACTGTCCATCTATGTATCCTAGATATTGTATCTATATTATGCTTGATATACATGGAACGTTTTGTTATGCACCATATACCTATGTATCTATGATAGGGTGATTACACTATCATTGACTGTCATGGAACTTTATGTTATTTACCATGTACCTATGTATCTAAGACATTTACCTTGTAAAGCGCTCTGATACCCGCAAGGGTCTTGTTCGCGCTATATAAAACTTTCAAATAAATAAATAAGAGTACTCTGTTTACATGTTTCTCTAGGACCTTAGATAATGCAGGGAGGAGGGAGATAGGCCTGTAATTGGCCGGGTCTTTGTGGTCAGTGGTCGTCTTTTTTAGTAGAGGTAGGATTTTAGCCTGTTTCCAGATATGCAGCATTTTACCAGATGAGAGGGATACGTTCACTGCAGTATGCTTCAGATGAGAGAACCGTTACTAATATTTCTGGAACACATCAACCAAACAGGAGTAGCAGAAGAGGTTTGTTTTGTGGGGGTGTTTTCCCTGATTGCAAATACACTTCCATCAGATGGTCCCAGATATTGACCAAGTTGCTGTAAGTAGTACCAGGGCTGAATGGCCCTAGCGGGCATTGGCTTTTCCCCAGGAGGCTGGAAGGTTGGGGGCCGATTTGGTGGCGGTGCGGGCCGGTTTTGCAGCGGTGCTGCTATATCGACCCCCAGTAACAAAAGCAGCAGGGGGGGGCTGATCCCTCAAAATTGCCAGGGCTGGTTTGGGTTCCCAGTATGGCCCTGAGTATTACTCAAACTTTGTCTTGATGCAACTGCCATAGTGTTTTTTACTATGAGGCATTGAAGCATTTATACCCTGATATATACTGGGTGAGTACACAGATGAGATAATTTTAGTTTTGCAAGCAATCTGGTGCTATGAATATAGTTTTTCTATGTAAATGTAACTTGTGTTTTTTGTGTCTAACAGTGACTTCTACATGTTTCAAGTGCGCTATGTATGTTAACTGTGTAACTATAGAGTGAATGTAAGGCTGATATATAGTACTGAGGTCACAATAGGATTTAGCAAAGAGTTTATTAAGGAAACAGCGCCCATTGACTTCCACAGCAATGTGGTACCGATGATGAGCTCTGTGGCACCTGGTCATTTGACCAAGGCAAAAACCTCTGTGTCTTTTTACACCCACACACTGCATTGGTTGGTACTGCCTAAAACTGGATCCTTACAGAGGAACATTGATCTCATACAGTATGATGTGGTTTACATTGAAGGATGGAACACACACATGCTTGGCTTTCTCTGGCCCAGGGTTTAAAAAATAATTTACATAAGGGATACCCAGTCCATATTCCACTGCTAATGTCAAACCTTGCTATACAGTTTGGGGAAAGGCATATTTCTGCTTCTTTTTACTACTTGCCGCTTCCACCAGGCATTTATTGGTAACTCCCATAACCCTCTCTTTAAAATCCCCTTTTCACACCTCCCTTCCAGGGTTCTCTTGTCCCACCTGACCCCTTGCTCTCTTTTCTCAATCTATGGCACCATCTGTAGGTGGCCATCTTAAAAAGATTTTTTTAACCATTGCAAGATGGCGCATACATGCGTTCAAATGCATATATGGTGGGAATTCATTTTTTGCCTTAATAAATCCAATTCAAATATGCATGCATTTACGGCAGCCATCTTTGAATGGAATTTGTTAAAATATAACAAAATGTATTCAAAGATTGCCACTGAGGATGCGCTTGCATCCAAAGCGTCGTCTTTGAACAGCATTTGTTAAAACATAACAAAATACATGTAATGATGGCTTGCCTGGATGTGCACGTTCATGGCTGCCATTTATTTATGCATTTTGTAATAGTTTCACTAGTCGCCTTTGAACTTGGCCACTGCAGATGGGCATGCATTTGCAAAATGTATTCAAAGATTGTCACTGAGGATGCGCATGCATCCAAAGCCACCTAATATCTTTGCTTATGTTTATTCAACCAGACATGGATTTGATCATTACTGTGTTGTCATTTCTAAAATTATCTTTTAGAATGATTAACTGCCCTATACCTTCTGTTTGATGTTCAGAGCTAGCTTTCATTTTTTGGGAATTCTTTTCAGGTCATGTACAGGGTAATTTAATCCTCTGTTCTTACACCTGACTGCCTTGGCATTGTATTCCCCCAAACATTTTACCTGCAATTCCTCATTTTTACTGAACTCGTTTTTGCTGGCTTCAGGAATCTGTGCACCATCCCCTGCAAACCAGTGCTAAACTGCTTGTGCTGTCACCTTCAAAGATGGTAAAATTGGACTATACCTATTTGGCACATTTAATTTACTTGCACGTCCTAGTGCAATTTTAAACTGCCATTTTAAACTGGCAAAATAAATCTTTTGCCAGGACCAAACTATCCTTTTTAAAACTTGTAAGTCACCCCTAAAGTTGGCCCTAATGACTCATAGAGCAGGTTGCATTGTATTTAAAAAGTAGGACATGTACTTAAGTTTCACATGTCCTGGAAGTGAAAAACTCTTAAAGTCATTTTTCACTGTTGTAAGACCTATCTCTCCATTGACTAACACTTGGTTATCTTATTTAATTTAATAAGCTCTAACTTCAGATTGGGAGCAAAAGGAGATATGCTGTTTACAATCAAATGAATTGTAGACCTGGGTGGAAAACCCCACCCTGCTCGCACATTTTGCAGAGTTTTTCCCACTTCGTGATCCGCGTAGAGCGTGGGGTTCTGAAAATATCCACGTAGCAGCGTGGAGCAGAGTTTTTCCTCTCTCGTGGCTCGCCAACGATAAGTTGGCAAGCTTGGGAAATCCAACGCAAGACCACCTCCCAGCGAGATTTCTCAACGCGGGCAGTCACAGTAGGTCGCTACCGCTCATGTTAAGAAACCTGCCGCTCATGTTGAGGAACTTGCCGATTGAGTAGAACATCTACTCAAGTGGCAGAAAGAGGCTGCACGCTCTTGCGCTGCGTGTATTGCTGTTCGTGCGGGACAAACACCCGGGGCTAAAAAAACTGCGTGAGCACCTGGCATTTAGCTCACTCCGCCACTTGCGGATCTCCGCGGAGCGCAGCAAAGTTTTTTTTGTCACTTTGAAGCTCTGTGAACTCCGCCCAGGCATAATGAATTGTAATTTAAAATACTCTTCATTAGTACAGCCGGATTTTAAGTTACAATTCTGAAAATTCCACTTTTATATTGTTGGCATTTTATTGTCCCAACCAATTGTGCCTCCTGGGTCACATGACTGTCACATGACTGTGAATGGCTCTGCTGTTGGGGTTTGTGTATTGCTTCCAGACAATGAGACAAAGGGGGCTAAAGTATGTACAGGTGTGGCAATCATGGCAGAATGACTAGGGAGGGACTGTATCCAGCCTCACACTTGAACTGGCTTTGTCTATAATGCGCACAAAGGACATGACACCAGCCCTGCCCTGCCTTTTGTCACTGTAAACCGTTAGAAGCCTGGCCCAGGCGAAGGGTAATAACTGACCAACATCAGTTTGGAGTGTAGTTCAGGGAATTCCTCCGACAAAGCCTGGCACTGGGTATAAAAATGGTACCTTAAGAATCACTCTTCAGAACCCTCCTGGGCCTATGGAAGATTCAGAAGACGGACTGCCTCACTGTCAGAACTGCCCTCTGCTGGAAAGACTGCCTTGCTGTCTGAAGAAGGAAGACTGGGCCTGCTTGCCTTAATCCTAGGCTACCCAGAGTGACTCCAAGGGTCAATTGGCTGACCTCCTGTGAGATACAGAGTCACAACAAGCTTTAGATGTCCCCCTGCAACTTCCCATCTGACCAGTTGCAAATGGACCTTCCTGAAAGTGCCTGGCCCTGCAACTTGTCTTTGCTGGAGTGAGTCCTGATCCTCAAGAGGTGGTATCCAGGTCCTGGAACCTTCGGTGGCATCAGTGGAAGCTCTCTCAGAAGTAATAGGTGAAAATGCTGAAGTTGGGCTCCTTGCAACTGCGAACTAGCCAATTTGTGCAGACACTATGCTGCTGACTGCAACTGCCAAAATGAAGCTCTGATAAGACCTGCTCTTTGTGCCGACAGCGACCGTCCGCAAGGATCCACCAACATGAAGCTCCAGCAACGACCGTATAGTCGCACTACAGCCACTACTGTCTGCGATGAAGAAGGTAACTCTTTAGATGTTCTAACCTGGTGCCTGTATCCAGCTTGCGCTCCATCACAATCAGCCTGAACAGGTGACTTTTCGCCCATCTACCTTAACCGGATGTCCGCGACTGCCCTTTTTACACTAAAACATTTTAAATTCCATATCTTTGGTTCTACCGATTTGAATTTTGTCATTCTAGTATTATTAATTTTTATTATATTTTACTCTATTTTTTTCTAAATTGATTTGTGATTTGTGTTGTGTTGCGTTTTCACGTTATTACTATTTGTGTGCAGCACACTTTACACATTGCCTCTAAGCTAAGTCTGACTGCTTTGTGCCAAGCTCCCAGAGGGTTAAGCACAGGTTAATTTATTGAGTTTTGTGGTTCTCCCTGACAAGGATTGTGGTTGTTGCCTGAGTGGGGCTTCAGCCCCTCTCAACCAATAACCCAATTTCTTACAACTGTGCAAAAAACTGTGAAATCTCATCAGTACAAATCACATCGCACTGGTGTTTTCTTTGCTACTTATTAATAGATCTGTATCAGGAGAAAAGCAGTATAATACATCAAACAGTTTTGTGGTATTATGCATGTGTTATCTCATGAAAGTTTCTAATTTTGTGATTGGATTTACCAGCAACTATACGATGGTGGTAAGTCTGAGAGCTCAACATGAGCAAGCACACTTTTATGCTTGTGCAATACAACTAGCTTTTAATTTGTTGTTTACATAAACTATTAACACAGATGAAGCCAAATAATGTGGTTTCTCCTTTTAATTAACATGTAATTCGTATGAGAATAGGTCATTATGATAAGAATCGGAGAACATATGTAAATAACAGTCTCTTCTTACCTTATTTTCACAAATATTCAAACCATGCGTAGGTTGACACCTTCTTTTGAATTTCAACATCTAATTGCTCTTATAATATTGCAATAGCACCTAACTCAACCCAAATAGTTTGCATTAGACTCTATAAAATCAGAGATTATGAGCATTCAAATTGTTATCCTTCAAGCAATTAAATAAAGAAAACCCCAATTTACCCACATAATATTCTCAGGTCTTTGAACCATAGATAGAATATGAGGATGATCCAGAAACAGATTGTACCTGTTAGAGCGATGTCCCCAATAGAATACTTCGAATGTTATGGTTCATTATTCTGCTATTATTATCTAAACCATGAATAGAATTGTTGTGATTAGAGTCTAAATATTGGTGGAAGCATCAACAATGAAGAAAGACAATTCAGAAGATAATTTAAAATCCTAATTCATTTAAATCTGATGATATCAACATTTTATCAGTGATCTGAGGTTCTTAAATGAAGGACTTACCAATATGATGTTGAAAATCAAATAAACAAATTAATAATGAACTCCAAAATAACTAGGTTGAAGCATAAGTAAGTAGTCACCGAGGAAAAGAAAGCCTCCCACTTATAACAGGAACCAGTCATTTCGTGCCTCTACGTCTCAAACGTTACAAGGGACCCCCACACCCAACGTTTCCATAAAAAACTGAAATATTATTTCAGAAAATGTCCTTACATAAAATGATCTTGTGTATTCCTTGTAAGCCTGGAGTCAATGTATGTTTGAGATATCTCTTTTAGTGTGGATAACATCTATCAGGTTAGAGCAATTTCCTCCTATGAATCATATTAAAAAACAAATCACATATAGTGTAATGATATCAAATCCTAAAGAGGTTTAGTTCATAATAGCAAAAGACAATTGCAATTAACCCAATTGCTAATAATCCGAGTAGCCAATGCATATTCGAGCTCTCTAATGCCCATACATACAAATTCAAGATGACATGAATTTAGAAGGTGTCCTGTGTTCAACCAGTGTGAATTATTATATCAGTATTACAAATAGTGGTCCTATTAATATGCTATTGTTTAATTCTAGGCAAAGTAGGGGCCAACACTACTGGAAATAACATTATGGTACATAATGCTGAAATGAATTCTCAAAACATAGCATATGAACTTGACAGGCCTCTATTTACATTGAGCTTGTGAGAATAAGTCATCTTGAGGCACATACTAATGTGTCATAAATGTGAACAATGTGCCGTCTTTGAGAGGGCATTCAATTAATAGTAAATGATAGTATTGTCACCTCCCTCCTGCAAGTCAAGGAAAAACATATTTCTCGGAAGGAGGTTTCTGCATCTTTTGCTGTCTAGCTCCAGCTACATCATTGATGCGGCGCTAAATCAGAATTACATTGCGGGTAAGGTTCATCTAGTCCCCTTGCTGTCAAGGCCAGTGTGTTGGTTAACCCAGAGGCATCACTCTGTAGAGACATAATTTTGGGTTGTCTCAGTTTGGGCAAGGGTTACACAATTCTGTGGCTGAATTATATTTAAAAAACGTTTTTTTGCTCTGGGATTGGCCTCCCTTTCTATGACTCCTCGAGGCATTAACAAAGAAGAAAAAGTAAGGGTTAAGCTTCATTTCTTACAATACAGTGAGGAGAGAAGGCTGCAAACCGAACTAACAAAATGCTCATTGTTGACCTTTTATAGGTATTTCATTCCTCCGCGCCTGCCTTCTATTTAGCCTTAGATCCTACACACTGGTAGAGGTCTCTCTTCTTCCGCTTTAGAGCAGGCACGGTTTGGGGGCTCCTGTGCTTTGGTAGAACTATCAGTTCATTGGGGGGCCCTGCTCTGCTCTGCCCCTGCTATTGCACAGTTGAGTAATCGCTATTGCATTTTTTATGTTTTTTTGTAATTTTTTTAACCTCTCGCGTAGGCAAGCCCATATTAAACTGTTTGCGGCTTCGCAGAGAAGCCATGTTTCATATACAATTGCTGAACACTCCTGATATATATATAAGGGTCAGCTTGTTTCTAAAGCCGCAATAAGATCTCGAAAATCTATGGATGGATAACCTCCTGGTATAGCTTATTTCGGGCAACCATTCTTCATTGGGAACATATTACTGAAAGCAGTATCTGTCCAGTGGCCCTTTCACATGTCTGTAATTTTATACTTATCACTGCTTTACCACCTGTTTCATCTTATATATGCATTTTATATTTCTTTAATTTTCACTGTGCATTTTTATGATTGTTGTTTCATTTTTGAAAGTTATTTTTGGCGCAAGGACTTAGCATCTTCTGGTTTGTTAACCGCTACTTTTTTTGTGCTCTCGGCCGTTAATGCCGTTTTAGCTGTAAATGTGCATTATGCTCTCCACACAATTTTTATCATTTAATTTTTTTATTGTATGTTTTATTGCATGTTTTTATTGTGCCTTGTTTTGTCTTTTATGGTCACACATGGCCAAATAGATTTCATTGAATTTAATTGAATTGATAGCATTGTCTGACAACATGAAACACAATATAGTTTTATGTACTCCTGTTTGTGATATTTAGTCCTGAAACAGAATAGTGGATGGTGCATCATCCTAAGGACCAATCAATACTAATGTGTTGTGAATGCGATAAGCACGCCATCTTGGAATGGGCATTCAATTAATAGTACACCATAGCATTGTTGACATGGAAACTGTATTCTACTGAAAGCCCATAGTATGATATTTAAGGGCTAAAACGGGGTGGTAAATTATTTTAAATGGTCTCACAAAAAGGTCATTTTAAAAAACATTCCGATTTAGGTGTAAGCGAGAATACTAAAACCACACCATCTTTGAACACATAATAATTCAGCTAAATACTAGAGAAAATCACAGTTTACGCAAATCAGGGCTTAAAATAACCTGCATTGGTAATTTCCAAAGCATATTCCGAAATCGATATAAACGTATAACACTCTATGTTGTTGTGTCTATATGTCTGTCTCCGATTTCATCACGTTTACCTCTAAATCCCTAATCATAAATAACAATACCAAATGTATAAAATTGGTTATAAACAAGTTTCCAATTATCTCAGTTCCAGCAGAGCATCGCGGTTGTGTCCCACGCAAGATTCCGCAGCATGCATGCTGTGAAGGTTACCAGGTACCTATTGTATTGAATTAATGCAAATACATAATCCAAAGAAACAATTTGATACAGGTTGGTACGCCAATACCAAAACTGGGCTATCTTGAAATGTGTAATGGATTCACAAAATGTGAAGGAAAATCTAATTTTTTACACACCAGTGCTTAAAATGATGACAAGCATTAGTAACTGTCAAAAGCATATTCAGAAATCTCATAGAATCTATTTAATTGGTTATAGCAGAATGCCAAAGTATTTTGACGATTTGTAATCTGAAGTAGGGCGCACGTCTTGTAATGTTCATATCTTATTGGTGTAACATCCTATTGTGTACTAAAACCACACCATTTTGGAATGTGCAAAAGATTAAGTGGAGTGAAAAGAAATCAAAAGGCACAAGATATGTGGCAATACATCACATTTCGTCCAAGTCAGTGTAGAAATTATTAAACAGCATTCATGACTTACATGAAGCAAGATTCAAAATAATTGGGAGTCTGTGGGATTTGTATTGAGAAAATACCTGGGTATTGAGCCAATCCCTAACCAAAAATTAAGCCTCCATGGTCTAATAACTGTTATAGGTGCAGCAGGTTGGCAGAAAGAAAGAACCATGAAATTTGGCCAAAGTAAAGGTCGCTAAATGAAAACAAAAATGAAAACAAATAATAAGTATCAGCGCTGAGAACATCATGTGGCCAACTAAAATGCATGCTGGCCCGGTAAGTCGTAAACTGTTATCCTCCTCTATGAGAATCTCAAGTAGATCTGACGATACAAGTTGATCAAAACATACTGAAAGGATACTGTCCCCTTATTGATTCACAGTGAATCATGATTTATTTTAAAACGATTCATTGATACCTATACTTTCCCATTTAGAAAGGTTCATTAAAATCTAAATTATTCAGCCAAATCAAATAATCTATAGGTAGATACAGAAGAACCCTGAGTTACAAAGTCAAAGGTTCTATCGCATTTTAAGAAAAAGCCATGAAATTATTTTTTTCTTTCAATCTTTGCTCTATTGAGTGTAACCAACAAATCCACTTAGCTTCTCCCTGTCCAAGTGCCAGTTGCCTGTCCTCCTCTCTAGGGTTCAATGAGACTACATGGATCCCATAAATTGCACTTCGGGTGTGACTCTTATATATGTTCTTGTATAGGGTAGCAAAGATCCTGGTTAGTAACAGGCCTATTGTGTTCTTGTAGTCTTTGCTTTAGAGCTGTGATGGTACTGCCCACATAAATCAAAATGCACTTGTATATGATGACATATACTGAAAAAGTGCTATTGAAATTTATGAACTGTGTGATGTGATGTGTTCTAGTAGAATTATAACAGAAATTCATAATTTCATTAATGCCATATTGACCCATATCACAATTGGTACAATTAAAGAACCCTTTTGGGGGAGAAGGAAGACAACCTGTTTTTGCTATGTTAGTTACTAGGTAGTTGGTATCTATTCTTTCTCTAATCATAGTGTTTCTTCAAAACACTATTTTCGCAGTTGAGGATTCTACGTCGCTCAATCCTGGTACCCCCTCTAGTAATGGCCAGTGGTTCTTAAGTAAATTCTATATTTCATTGTTAGCAGAATAGACTGTTGTGATGAAAGCTGACCAATTTTCTTTTTTCTTATTAGATTGACTCCTAAGATCCTGAGAGTATCTTTTCTCATTACCTTTTTAAGGTGAGATTCAGACTGATCAAATATATTAATAGCATATCCTTTTGCTTTTTGAGCAAGTAAGCCAATCCTGAAAGGGATCATCCTCACTGCAGTCCCTTCAAAGTCAAGTCATTTCCCCAAAGGGGATTCCCTTGATACAGCTTGTAGATGCACATTGTCTTCGCTAATATTGTTAGACACAGTCTCTTTCCAATATAAAGTGCTTTATATTATTTTGTCCTGGATATAGCATTATATAGAATTCAACATCCAGAAAGCAAGTTCTGTTTTTGTTGATTGTCATGGTGAAGGAAACATTCTATGGATTTTGTTTCAGATACACGAAATGTTCACACATTTGTTGTTCAGAGCCAGTCCAAATAATAATCACATCATTGATGCAGCAACCCCAAAAGTATGTAAATTGGGTCCATTCTTTAGCCAATGGGGCCAAACATGCCTTCTCTCATACCAACCTATAAATGCGTTGGCGTAAGAGGGGGCAAACCTGGAACCCATTGCAGTGCACTGCAATTGACGGATCCAATCTGAATTGAAAAGAAAGAAGATGTTGGAAAGAGTAATTTATGTCACCTCCAATAGCATATTAGTACGGTCCATATAATTAGTAGGTTTAGAGGATAGAAACTGTTTGATTGCAGCCAATCCATATTCTTTCTTAAATCAAGTATATAATCCAACAAATTCAGATAGGTGTTCATTGATCCAACCAAATCCTGAGATAACTGTCTGCTTCTAGGGAAATCACCCCCTTTATTTTGGATAGAATATAAAGGAAAGGAAATTTGGGATGAATTTTGGGATGTATTGCAAAGGTAGAGTCTTCAGCGGGGCAGGGTACCAGCTTGGATCCGAAGTCGGGTCATCAATGACAAATGAACGAAAGAAGAAGTCTGAGTGAAGCCGTCATTGAAAGTAAGACAAAGCGAGAAAAGCTCAGAATGGGAATAGTCTAGAATTTGAGCACAGGAAGCCATCGACATCAATCGAATAACTGTAGCTCGAGAGGGTTCAACACCATCAGAATAAATTTGCTGCTGCAGAAAATGATGTAGTGGGAGCTGTGCTGTGGTGCAGTCAGGCACTGGCGATCCACCCTCTGTGGATCGGCTGCCAGATTGGTCCCGGTCCCACGATGGTTCTCCAGGCAAAAATTATTTTAAAAGTTTCTAATCCCAGCTTTTAGGCTTAGGCAGAAGGAGTACAGTCTGACAGCTGTAAATTGTTCCAGGACATCAGCAACACACTTGGGTGGCAGTACCAGTTAAAACTGGCCAACTGTGCTGTTTCTGGAAAGTGGGCTTCTTGCAGCTTTTGTGTCCTTGTAGTTTAACAAGAGGTCAGCCATATGATCCTTTGAGTCTACTTCTTTGTCATGGGTACAAGTGGGGGTAGGCCCAACTCTTAGGGTTCTCCTCACAGGTCCCAACAGCAAGTGCAGTCATTCTTCTGTCTTCCACAGGCCCAGTAGTGTTGTGAAGAAGGTACCCAGGGGTGTAACATTTATGCCTGGCACTAGCTTGCGGGTGGGGGTGACACCTGGGCACTCTCTGACCAACAGGGATAAAGTTCCCAGGGGTACCCCTACCCACTTTTGCAGCAGTTGCAGTGGCCCTACTGCAAATAATCCCAGAGTGCCCTGTGTATCTGAATCCAACTTGGCAGAACCTTTCCTCCCTTGTGCAGAGCACCTGTTCCCATGGTAGAGGTGTGGCCATAGAAATTAGGGAATGCTCTCCTGTGGCCACTTATGATTGGTGCCTGGCTTCTCTCCGAGCTATAAGTATCAAATAGAACAAAAGACCGGACTGCTGCCTGCGCAATACACTGTGTGATATGTTATCTACACCTAACAATACTAGTACTGAGTTTACAATTGTAGTTACCCTAAAAATGTCTTTAAGGATAGACTCTATGCCACTCGAGAACACTTTTATTCTGGGGCATGAAAAGAAAATGTGTTCGTTGTTAGCTTTTAAAAACCACATCTTCTACACCTTGGAATGGGTGATGGGGCAAACTTGGCGATCTTTGCAGGCTTCCATTACAGCCTAATAAATGTAAAAATAATTGTTACGCTTTAGATTTGCCGGCTTAACAATTGAATATAGCAATTTCAAAGAGTCGTACCAAATTCATTGTAAGTACTCCCCTTGGAAGGTGTCTCCCCACACCGTATATGGTTGTTTAAGTTCTTATCTTCCGCTTCCAGGAATTTCCAGTACCATGTGGTGATCTCCTTTCTTTTAGGTCTTATGTCCTGGAGGGAGAGCTCGGGTCCCAGTCTCCCCTTGTCTCCACTTTCGAGGCCTCCAGCCAGGAAGAGAGTTGTACATATTTGAACCTGGATAGATTGTCCCCGACTTTTGGTCTCAGGACTTCCCAAGGTAACATCCCTTGCATTGACATCAAATCTCCCCAAGTGGCCATCCCCGCCCGCCTTAATGGGAGACTCAGCCCATCCCTCATACATTCTGGGGGTCCAGGGGAGTCCCATATTGGTGAAAAGTCAGAATAATATCCGATACCAATCTTTCTCCTCACCTTACACCAAAGATTGAGTGCAGACTTTAAGACTTTCAGCCGTACCTTCTTAAAAGATTTTGGAGGACCAAATTTATATAAAAACCCATCAGTGCCCACCTCTCTGGTCATTTCCCCTAACCGCATTCCCCAGGTAGAATTGTTGGGTTTCCCCAGCAGCATCAGGGTATTCTTAAACTGGAACGCCATGCAATACATGTTTAAATATGGGAGGGCCAGGCTGCCCTTTTCTAGCCTACGCCTGAGCTTTTTTCATGCCAATCTGGCCCCCCTAGAGGCCCAAATAAAGCTAACTGTTTTCCCCTGGATTTTCTATATGCTTGATCTTGGGAATGTGAGGGGAATGCAATTGAAGAGATAGGTACATTTTGGAAAAATCGACATCTTTACTAAATTCACACACCCATAGATTTTAGGGGCAAATTCCTCCACCTAGATAACAATAATTCAACCTCCTTAGCCACCCTTTTTAAGTTATGCAGTGGAATTTCATCCACGGTATTAAGAATCATTATCCCTAGATATTTTGCCTCAGAGCTGACCCTCCACGTCCACCCTTTAACGTTCCGACACATTATCTCTGTTTTAGAGTGATTCACCGAAAATCCTGATAAGGCTCTGAATGCTACCACCATCTGCTCCATTCTTGGAACAGTTATAGCAGGGTCTGATGTGTAAATTAACAAATCATCAGCATACCAATGCAACCCTACTACTAAAGGTTGACGAGTAAAAGGGGATTATCTGTCTTTCTTCCCTTAATCGCTGTGCTAAGGGCTCAATATAGATATCGAACAATAAAGGTGACAGGGGACAACCCTGCCTCGTACCCCTTTGTATGCTGAAACCCCTTGTTAGAGATCCATTCAGAAGAATCTTAGCCAATGAATTTTCATACAGCTTCTGGAGAGTACTAGCAAAGCCCTCACCAAATCCTATTACACCGAGGACCTCCCACAAGTAAGTCCACCACACCCGATTGAAGGCCTTACCTGCATCAAAAGTGACCACAGCCAAAGGGATCGAGCGGGTCATGGCAAGATCTATCATGCCAATCAATTGTTGTGTAAGCTCCTGTATCTGCCGCTTCAGGATAAACCCTTTCTGATCTATATGGATGAGCTGGGGAGCAAGCTTTGCCAATCTCCCTGCTAAAATACTCATAAAGATTTTATTGTCTGCATTCAACAGGGAGATTGGCCGATAGGAGTCTGCCTTCCTTGGGTCCTTAGCAGGTTTTAAAACCAAGACTATTGTGGCCTCCTTCCACGTATCCGGGATCAGCCCTCCCTGCCGGTATATTGAGTTAAACAGGGCCTCCCACTCCAGAATCAATTCCTCAAGCAGAGGTTTATACACTTCTACAGGCAGAGCATCTGGGCGTGCAGCCTTACCATTCCTTGTCTGGAGTAGACTAACCCTAATCTCTTCCCTAGTAATAGGGGCAGCCATAAAATCTCTACCCTCAATTGTACTTTTTGACATTTGCACTTTTCCCAGCCAAGCTCTAAGCTTTTCTTGATCGGGTTGGACTTCCTCAGTACATAACTCAGATAATAGAGACACCAGGCAGGCCTGCATTTCGCCTACATTGTTCGATATCTCCCCCATCGCATTCATTTCCAAGTCACTAATATAGTTTCTCGCCTGCTCAGCCCTAGCTTTCCACACTAATAATGCCCCCGGTCTTTCTCCATACTCAAAGTTTCTCATGTACCCAATTTGTCATCTCTCCTTGCACTTCAGGTCCAGTTTAATCTTATAATTTAGCCTCGCCTCATCCAATTGTCTTAGTAGCCCCTCTCTTTCACCATTTAACCAAGGGCCTTGCCTCTGGAGATCAGCCTCTAATGCACCCACTCTATCTTCCAACCTTTTAAAGTCAATTCTCTCCGTCTTGTTTTTAAAATGGGCCAGACTTTGCAACACCCTACGGATATATGCCTTAAAAGTGTCCCAAATTACGCCAGGGGAGGCTGATCTGTTATCAAGAAAAAAGCCCACACTGACTTGCCTCAGGGAATTAACTACCTCAGGGTCCAAGAGAAGGGTCATTTTTAGGGTCCACCTCACTCTACATTGGCCACTACAACAGTATAAGGACATACTAGCTGCAGCATGGTCTGAAATATACCCTGGCAGGAAACGGGTTGCCTTAATACTTTCCACCAGGGTTTTTTCCGCAAAGATATAATCCAATCTAGAAAAATGGCCATACTTTTTACTCTGGAACGTATAGCCCGTATATCCCCCTTTATATACCTCCATACAGTTACCAAGGTTAAATAATGAAGCAAATTTGTCAGGGCCTGTCTCACACTAGGGGTGTATGCCTGTACCTGCCCAAGATGGGGTCGAGGAAGGTATTAAAATCCCCCCGACAATGATTGGAGAAGTAGCCTCTACTAAATGCCACTCCAGTTTAGATAAATACTGGGGATCATCAATATTATGTCCATAAAAGCTAGCACAGACAAACTCAAACTCTGCGTATCTCACCGTAGCCATGACCCACCTTCCAGTGCCTTCAGTTTTTGAAGATATTATCTCAGCCCCAGCACTCCGCCTTGTCAGGATAGCCACTCCCTTACAATGCTATATTTTTCAGAGACTACGTAACTTCCCACCCATCTACATTTCGAGTAGAGAACTCTACTCTCACTAGCCATAAGGTGGGTTTCTTGTAGGAAGATGATAGATACCTCATTGCCAGCCTCTGCCTACTATTGGACCTAAGGCCATTTACATTCCATGAGAGCAGAGAAAGCATATTCTTTCCCCCCATTATCATCTCTAAATAGGGTATTCGATTTTACTCGCGATATTCTGGGGCATCTTATTGCATGTTTATATCTAGGTGATATTGATGACTTATTATTTATCTTTTTTTCCATCTGATCCCCACCCAGTGCCCTTCCCTACATCCCGCCCCTCCCTGGGGAACCCTCCTATTACTATTAGGCATTAGATGCCTAATGAGCTCCCAGGAGGAGTGATCACATTTTATTGCACTTATTCAGCTCCAACCCCCCACCTTTGCCCCCCACACACTTCCATTCGATGGAGTTCAAGGAGCCACTCCTTTTTTAATGATGTCAATCAATCCATCCACTTCTTCAACTGATCGATAGTTGTACATATGATTGTTCTACATTATCCGAAGCATAGCGGGAAATTTAAATTGTGCTTTTGCTCCGAGCTTATTCAACTCCTCCATCCTCTTACCCAGTTCCCACTGCCTTTGGTCAGTAGCCCAAGAGATATCCGATCTAATGGAGAGAGAGTAAGAAGCGACCAAGAAGGGACCATTTCTTAGGGCTACACTCAGGATCACCTCCTTCACCGAATACGAAAGAAAATGTATGAGTATTTTCCTTGGTCTCTGCCTTTGGAGATTCCTTTTAAAGGGATCTCTATGCACCCTCTGAATCTCAGTGTCAAGATTGAGATCTAGCCTGTCTTTCAGAGCTCTGTCTCGCAACAATGCCAATCATGGAGGACTTGATATCGGATCCCTCTGCGGATTCTGGAACATTTAAAAGCCTAAGATTGTTCCTACGAAAGTGATTTTCAATTCTCTCCAGGTCCTCCTTTAATCCCTGGTTTTGTTTCAGCAAAAAACTTAAATCAGTGGTATTCTTTGCTATGTCCTGCCTCATAGAGGCCTCCTCTTCTTCCAATATACCTGTCCGGGAGGCCACTTCCTCAAGTTTTTGAACCAAGACGGCACAGGAGGCCTGGATGTCTGCCTGGTTGCTCTCAGAGATCTTCAATCTGTTCCTCATCTCTTCTTTTAAGCCCAACAAGATAGTGGCCAATGACTCCTCTGGCTGACCCCTGGCTGCACTCCCAGTCTCCATCTCCCGCAGGGGCACCCCTCTGCCAAACCAGGGTCATCCATAGTTGCGAGTGCATTGAATCTATTAGAGATGTGGACCTGGGCTATTCAAGTCCGCAGTAGGCCCTTTATTTGCTTCAGTGGTCAATCTTGCTACTTGTTCCACGTCCTTAGCAGATTTAGTGGTGCCACTATCCATAGTGGCACACTTCCGGCTTAAGCACTGATCAGCCTCTCTACCTTCACTTTGAGGCCCCGGGGAAGCAAGAATTCTATAAAAGGACTTGAGAGAGGGGGTAACCTTAACCTGGGAAGGTGTTACTCTTTTCCCCCTACCAATCGGACTCTTTACATGCAGTTTTGCTACTTTTCCGGCTTTTATTAATGGGGCCCTCTCCTCTGCAGCCTGCCTGGTTAGGATGTTTTGCCCCCTTGTGGCGCCCCCAACACCCAGAATCACCACAACAGGGGAGAGTGCAGGTCCTGGGCATGCACCTACTACTGATGTTATTCCTCTAGTACGGAGAGTATACCTAGAAACCTTGTCCGTTATCTTCCTGTCCACGCTTTCCAAATGCTGGCTGCCCTTCTCCATGGGCAGGGGGCCAAGAACCCAACAGCCTTCCCTTTCTGCCTCCCCTGGGGAATCCCCCCGCTTTCGTATAGTCAGCACACCATTCACAACAATATATGGCTTTCCTACGGCCTTTGGGAGGATTACCTCCCTAATGCCCATGACTCCCTCGAAAAAAAGCCTGCTGACAGACGTCTCTGGCCACCTTCCAGCCTGTGCTGACTCCACCGCCACAGCCCTGGAACAACAATGCACCAGCCACTCTACAGCGGCGTAGCTCTCTTGCCACGCTTTCCCAGCGCAGCTCACTCGCAGAAAGCTTCAGGCTGATGACCGCACCAACCGCCGCCAAAGCCTGGCGTGGCCGCACTATCTGAGGGTCAGCAGCTGCCACAGGTAGGGGTTAAAACATAAGAAAGGGAATACAGAGGCATGAAAGGGGAAATTGGGGGGAGGGGGGTCCGACGCCACAAGGAAAGCTTATCACTCCTCCCGGCAAGCTCGTAGCCGATTAGCTAGCGGCCGCCATGTTTCCCGTAAGGACATGTTTAATGTTAAACATTTACATGTCCTACTTTAACATATCATGCACCTTGCCTTATGGGCATTAAAGGCCTACTTAGGGCTGACTTTGTAGTATTTAAAAGGAGGCTTAAGGCGTGTCAAATGGGATTATTTTGACAGGACAAATTTGCTGTTTAAACCTGCACAGCCAAGTTACTGGTGGCAGGCCTGAATTCATGTTTTGCATTGTTACTTTAATGATGGCACAATGAATGCTGCAGTCTACTAGCTGCATTTAACTTACAAGCCCTTGATATATGGGGTACCATATGCTAGGGAAATATAGCTAAGTTAAATGTGGCAATCAGGGATTTAGCAAATTCAACATGTTTTAGGTGGCAGAGCACATAGACTGAGCACTGGACAGCAGCGTCCCATTGTGCAGAGTCACACAATCAGCAACAAAAGCCAGCAATAAATGGGGGTGACTGCCAAAAAGAGGCATTTTACTACATAGAGCATGTGTTACCTTCATGGCAAGCAAATCTATAACTGCCTGTTGTGCATGGTGAGAAACACATTTCAAAGGAGAATGTAAGTCACTTTCACAGTAAAAGTCAGGTTTAATATTCAACGATACCAATATATTAGGCACGTCTACTCAATCATCATTAACTAAAGATAATAAAATGTGGATGTCAATTGCATCAGAAATTGATAGATCAGAGAGAACACCTTGTATAGCTTTGAAAATTTATTTTTTATCCAACATTGAAAAGTAACTTTTCAGTTTTAAATATCTAGTAAATGTAAACAATTCCACATGTACATTAGAAAATTCACAAGAAGAAGTAGAGCAAAATCCTAAACCC
Organism: Calotriton arnoldi; assembly: GCA_963921515.1. Lineage (NCBI taxonomy): Eukaryota > Metazoa > Chordata > Amphibia > Caudata > Salamandridae > Calotriton > Calotriton arnoldi. The sequence goes on along the minus strand of CAWUFW010001428.1, from coordinate 143,955 downwards.
CTACTTAGGATGTCAGTTTCAATTGGAGACAGTACCTTGTTAGATACTTTTTCAATTTTCAACATCATTTTCTGAGGTGATGGGTGTTTCAATGATGTTTTTATCATCGTTAGCAACTGCCAACAAATTTACAGTTCTCACTTTCTTTATTGACTGTGGGTTTGAACCCCCAATCTTTTTGCCCTTTCTAGATTGTCTCCTGCCTCACCTTGTTTTGGGTCTGGTCTCTTGGATCCTATTCGAACTCTGCCAATCCCCTCTTAAAAAGGACTAGCATATGTTTAGCGCCCTCAAGTGCATTGTTGTAAGATCAGTCAGATGTTGGTTCTTAATATTTATGGGATCATTAGAACGCACTCCGCTGATTTTGAATAATAACTTTTCTGTGCAAAATAAGACTTGACAAAAATGATTGATTGCAACACGTGTGGAATGTGCATTAAATGGGCTGGTACTTCTAGGTACGGAGTCCCTGTACAGACCGTCATGCAATCGGATCTTTGGTACTGAGAAATTCCACAACTTTGGTGGTGCTGCAGAAAAGTTGTAGGGGAAACTTTTGACAGACAGATTCTGCAAATGACAAGGCACTGCATCCTTTGTCCGATATCATCTGGACCATTGGCGGGCTCTAGCTGCTCTGCCAGATACGTAATTGTGGGCAAGCCAAACTTGAACAACCTCAAATCACCCTAGTTCTGGAGTGATTCGAAAGTCCTTTGAACTTTCAAACTTTTTGTGGTTCAAGTATGGGTTCATTTGACTGCTATATCATTGTTTTCCAAGTTTGTATATAAACCGAAAACGTTTTTTTTGTGTGAACTGCACTCTTTGGAAGGCGGATTTAGATCAGGAACTTCTACAAATCACCTTGATGTTAGTATATTTATGCTGATCAAACTTTAAGGGACTCAGGCACACTACCCAATGAATCCCTTGTATAAGAATACGAGACTGCAGAAACAAAACAAAAAAATACATGTATTGTCAAATCCAAAATGTCTGACCTTGGCAAGCTTGTGCAGTTGTTTTTTTTTAAATTACAAGTAGATACCTAAAAAAGGCAAATCATGCTGTCACCTAAACGTTCTGCTATATGCTTGTAATAAAAATGTGAAATTTGAAAAACAGTCACTGATGTAGTTGTTTTAGTAGAGATGTGTTTTAAATAACAAGCCTTTCGGTTGTGTCATGCATTTTATTATTACTATTTGTGAAGCAGACGAGAATATAGACTTAACCAGGCACTCGAATCGAAGGAACCTTATAAGGTTACAATGTCACCAAAATACTGTATAAAAGTGACTTTTAAAAAGAGATGGAAAATAAATCACGGAAATGGCAGACACCAGAAGTGCAGGCAAAGTAAATAGCGGTTATTTAAAGGTAATAGGTAAATAAGTGCATTTTGAACCAACTTTGTCACTGAAAAGAAAGGAGCTTCTTTGAGTGGATACTACAATATGCGCAGCCTTTGTGCAGTCACTCCAAGTGATGATCGTCAATGGGTGAACTGAGCTGACGAATTCCCCATTCTGTGGAGGGCGGAAGCAAATTGTGAATTAATATTTGAAAGACCAATGGATGAAACCTGGTGACCAAAAAAGCTCATCTATGTTGCACAGTATATACGATTTTTTTGAGGGGGGAAATTGTCTGTCCAGATGGCTGCTGCCGTCTCTAAGGCTATACCTACAAATATTTCCCCCAGGAAGTGAATTAAAATTCAAATTTGAGGCAGATGCCAGTTTAAACACAACAAGAATAAGACGATTGGATATTCGCGCGCCAGCCACCAATTGTGCAGCAGAGTGAAGAAGCAACTTAACGTCGGAAGAGAAGCCGAAAGACATCCATTTTAGAAAGGGTTCTCATCGCCGCGTCTAGAGAGTTTCAGAGCTTTTACGGAAGGATGTGAGTTTGTCATTTTAATGGCGTGTCCTGACAATGAATAAATCCATTATTGGCCCAGAAGGGAAGATGCTGCTGTGATTGGATTTAACGTGAGGGAGTGACACAGCATATGGTCCATTGTAACACCGACACAGTAGAACAGGTAATGTAGATTAGCCTGTGATGACAGCCTTAGATAGAACTTGGGGCCATATGTACAAGGACTGGCGATAATTACCGTTAACGCTAGTTAGCAGCAGTTTTCTTACCGCCGTGTACCGCTGAAAACTATCGCCATGTTAGCGGCGTATTCACAAGCCGCCGCTACATGGCAATAGTTTCTCATTGCGGCGGAAATTGTCGACGTTAATAACAGCGTTACGGCGATAAAAATCTTGCCGCTAACGTGAAAAAAGTGGCGGCAGGCCAGTCAGCGGCCAGGAACTGCACGCTAATAAGCGTGACGCCACTTTTTTTCATGTTAGGCGGGAAAATCGACTACAAAACACCCGCGAAGTATCACTAACAGAAAAAAAAAAAATCTGAATAACCATGGAGGAAGCTGGACCCAGTACTGCAGGAGACAACAACCCCCCAAACAGCCAGGAGGACCAGCCAGAGACCCAGGAGAAGGGCAAGGGGAAGAAGAAGAGGAAGACCCATTTCAGGCAGCACGAAACCCAGGTCCTGATTGCGGAGGTGACAGAGAAACAACGCAAACACAAGGAGATGATGGACGGAGCGCTGAAACTTTTCAGACACTCACCCCCAGTCACAGATCTGGGTTGCCACCACCAATGTCAGCACACATGCACCATTGTGCAAGGGTGTCTGAGTTGATTTGAAGATTGTACATGTGCATGAAGGGGGACCTTACTGCACATACACATTCTTGCACACAACTCAGACACCCTTGCACAATGGTGCATGTGTGCTGACATTGGTGGTGGCATGCTCACTTATGCACATAATCAGTCGCCTTCACAGTGCATCCTCATTTTGTCGGCAAAGAGATGCAGCCCTGTGCAGACAAATTGTATGTGTGTGGTGTTGAGGCAAGGGGGCCCTTTTGACACCCTGCCACATCTCCAGTCAATGTGCCCCTTTGCTTGTTCATGAGATGCAGCCCTGTGTACACCAAGTGAGAAAGCATGTAGTGAGTCTGCATACCATGAACACATGCATTGTCCCAACATAGTGATCATGCAGCCTTCTGTCTAAAAGGTGCATATCCCACAATGCACACATTCAGCACAGTTGACTCAAAATGTGATGTTATACCATAAGCAGGGGGTACATGTCGTCAACAGTACAGTGCATGGACTACGCATATCAGGAATGTGCCACCATAATGTTTTACTACATGTCTTGTCTGTGTACCATACTCACAGAAGTAAGAAGTCCCTGTAAAGAAGTATGACAAGTCAAGTATGACACCAAGCAAGAATAGCAATTTAGCACCAAAGAATGTCAAATAGCTAAATGGCACCATCACCCCTTAGGTCAAAATGCACTCCTCTACTCTAAAGTGTACACGTGCCATACAGAAAACAGTATTCCACATCAGTCCTGGTGTGAGTTGCCCATTACACCTTGATGTGCATGTAAACAAGTATTTTGGGAAAGTCAGCAGTGTCAGTGAACAAATATGCAGTCATGTCTGTTATCATCCGCACACAAACCCCGGCATCCAATATTCAGAAACAGGACAGCATGTATCATCCATGTGACCATCTGCGTGGCATATTCACAAACACACATCACCCTGCCAATCGCACCTGATGTGATGTTGGTGGGGGTGATAGGGCCTGAGCACCACTAATAAGCCTTTGGAAATCCACAGCCATTAAATCTGGGCCCACTTACACACTACACGTGATGTCAACGTTGAGGGTAATGGGTGTTGTTACTGTCTGTTCAGCCTGCAACAACAATAGAAAGTCACGCTGCACTATGCTCACAACGGTTAAGCCAACAGGAGGGCAGTAAGCAATGCATGCAAGGAAATACCTGACCAACGACATGCATACAAGGTAAATCACAATAGCCAAAGCTATTTGGATGTACATGTGTACTGCATTGTGCAGCACACATACAAACAGCAATTAGTCCATCATTGCCAATGTGCCTGAAGGGCTCCCTCCTCACACATAAACAATCTCGCCCCGAACCCATGCACATGTGCACTACCCAGCAACGTTGCCTCTTTGTGTGCCACACTGACAAGGCAAGTGACAGTGCATGATGAAATGCATGCTTGCACCATAAACATGTTAACATGGTGCAGGCCACGGTCACTGAAGTGGCTGAGTGTGGAGTTCATCCTTAAAGGAGCAGGTCTCACTCCGTCACTTCTTCATGTTCATACAATCCCTGATGAAATAAAGACATCTGCTGGCCAACAATGCCCAAGTGTCCCAACCGTGACCAAGCCCCATATTTCCTCAAGCTTGCAACATCTCACCATTGGAAATGCACATAAGTGAAAGGCTCACTGGCTGAAAGGGATAAGGGGCAGTAAAACCAAAGATGTACCATACTTGCAGATCAACATGCATCCATTAAGATGTCATCACTCCCTTTGACTCAACAAAATGAACAAGTATCCACACTGTCTGTATCATGTCAAATCAAGCATACCTCCCTGCCCACATCATGTGGCACAGCACATCAACCTAGATCACAACAGTGGGATAGCCCTAATCATGGCACAACAACAATCATGTTGCATTGCCAACAGCAAGGTGTGGTACCATGCAATCCACCCCTCCAAAAATGAGTAATCTTGAAAATGATCAGGGTGTACTGAGTAGGGGTGACTCTCCCACAATGCAGTGCACAGAAACACATAAATCTGAGCTAATCAACATTGACAACAATGTAGTACAACCTGCACCACTGTCACTACTGAACAGAGGACACAACTGGTGCTGCATGTGTAGAAATTGGCCACTCACATTTGGCATACCTGTAAACTGTGAGATGATAATGTACAACTATAAACTCACATACATGATGTTGTACAATGAATCACTATCCGGCATGTAATAGGCATCTCCTCCTAAACATCCTGAATGGACATTGTCATGCAGTCTGCTTGTAAACTTGTCCAATGCATTATCATACTTGAAACACACATACAACTGCATCTCCCTTTACATTGCAGAGGGCGAAACATCACCTCCTGTACAGCAGCCTGTCCCACTCTTCAATGATGAAGATGAAGAGCTCGCAACCATCGACCAGGACAACCTCCAAGACCTGCTCAACTCCATTGGCTCCCCAACTCCTGAAGCAGGGCCATCCAGCAGCATCGTGGAAACTCCACCCCCTGCACAAACCACCCAGCAGCAAGCACCTACCACCACAGCTGTCTCCCAGGACCTTGAGGACCCACTTCTGACATTTCAACGTCGTGCTGTAGAGGTCCAGCAGGAGATGGCTGGTCAGGTGCGGGTGGGGTTTGACAGCCTGGCGGCCAAATTAGATGCGGTACGTGGGTGTCTCAGTCCCATTCGGAACCACCTACAGACCATCACATACACCCACAGTCCGCCCCATGCTCTCCGGCATTCCATGGCTGACATTGCTGGAGTACTGACAAGAACAACTGTCCAGTGAGAGAGGCTCCAGCGATGTCAGCAAGGAGTTGCATCACATGCGAATGATCATGGAGAACATGGAGCGGATGCAAGCCTCACAAATGGCTGCCACGGCTGCACACCACAGACACGTTGCTGGAATCTTTCATGCCCTGCAGCTGCTCATCACAGCAGTGCTGCCTCAAGGTTTGGCACAGATGAATGCTGCTGCTGCTTCAACATCCACATCTCAGCCCCCTGATGTGTCAGTGCCTCACAGTGCCGCAGCCAATCTACCACCATGCACATGACACATCAGAGGACGAAGATGTGGATGATTCTGCATTATTGCTAAGAAGAAAGCGGTAGCATTCATCTATGCCAAATGGACTGTTTTGCCTTGGATCTGTGCTTAGCATCATGCCCCGGAACATCAGCTTCCACTGTCCTCAGATTCACACTGCGACACTCACCTTGGACCTCGATATGGACTGCCATAATTTGTGGTGAGATTGATTTTCGCTTCACCCAGTTTCCTGCGATCACTCCGGAGAAATCCCTGGAACTCATGATGGCTCTCAAGTCGGACTCACCATCCGACCCCTGTCCCGCTAAAGTACTTTCATCTTTGGCTGAAGTGTTCAACCCTGACGTCAATGTGATCTTAAACTCTGCTTTATGAGAGGGTTATATGCCGCAAACCTGGAAACAAGCTAAAATTCTCCCTCTTTTAAAGAAACCTATGGCAGACCCTGAGGTCCCAGGTAACTACCGTCCCATATCTTTACTCCCTTTCTTTGCAAAGGTTTTGGAAAAATATGTTAACTCCACCATTACGGATTATGTGGAGACTAACCACCTCCTGCACCCGAGTCAGTCGGGTTTCCGAGCTAATTTTAGCACGGAAACGGCCTTACTTGAAGTGGCGGAAACCATAAAAGCCACCCTGGATAGAGGAGGCAATGTGGCTCTGGTGCTGCTGGACCTCTCACCGGCCTTCGATACCGTCCCTCATGACAGACTAATACAAAGACTGATGGAGGGCGGTATTGGAGGCACAGCACTGAAATGGTTCACATCCTTCTTAAGTGACCGTATACAAACTATCTGGGCCCCTCCTTTCGTTGCTAATATCCCTCCCTTGAATGTTGGGGTCCCGCAGGGCTCTATTTTGAGCCCTACTCTATTTAATTTTATATGGCCCCTCTTGCCCTTCTGGCCGAGAAATTTGGAGCCAAAATAGTGTCTTACGCGGACGACACACAACTATTGTTCACGTGCGAGAAGGGAGCGGAATTTAATGGCAATGTCATCAACACCTGCCTCTCAGCGGTGTTTTCTTGGTTCGGTCAAAATCAATTAAAGTGTATCTCGGAAAAATCTGAGATTATTTTCTTTGGCGTTCGCCCCTGTGAATCGTGGCATAAATGGTGGCCGCATGACATGTCTCCCCCCTTAGCCCCAGCCACTATTGTGAAAAATCTGGGGGTAAAACTAGATGCCGCCCTCTCTATGAAACCCAAATACAATCAGTGGCGGGAACTTGTTTTGGGACACTGAGAATGTCGAGGAACTTCCTCCCCTTGCTCTCAGTCTCTCAGTCTCTCACAGAAAAACAGTAGTCCAGGCTTTGGTGGTCTCGAGATTGGACTACACTAACTCCTTGTACTTGGGTCTCCCGGACTATTTGCTTGGCCGTTTGCAGGTGGTCCAGAATGCGGCAGCCAGAGCCATCTGTTTGGCAGGACCTAGGACACACATCTCCCCTCTGTTGTCTTCTCTACACTGGCTCCCGGTTCGGAAAAGGATCCACTTTAAGGCGTTGGTTCTTGTCTTTAAAGCCTTCCACAAGATAGGAGCCCCATACCTGGGGGAAAGATTCCAACATTATATTCCCCAACGCACCCTGAGGTCTTCTGCCCAACTTCTGACATCCACACCTAAGGTCTTGCTGTCCAGGGTGGGAGGGAAATCCTTTCAAGTGGTGGCTTCCTGTCTGTGGAATAGCCTCCCGTTGTCTCTTAGACAGGCTCCGGACCTTATCCCCTTCAGGAGGAAACTAAAGACATGGCTGTTTTCAATCCAGGCCTTGGGCGGCTTCTGCTTTGGGTGCTTTTCTGCTATTGTTATGTGGTGTTTTTTTTCTGGTCAGCGCCGGGACACTCCTGGGAGTAGCCGTGCGCTATATAAATACCTTTTAACATAACATAACATAACATAACTGTTTTGCCTTGGATCTGTGCTTAGCATCATGCCCCGGAACATCAGCTTCCACTGTCCTCAGATTCACACTGCGACACTCACCTTGGACCTCGATATGGACTGCCATAATTTGTGTTGTTCCCAATGACACTGCAATCAGCCTGCTGACTGAACTCTGCCTCTTCCTCTGGACATGTTCCCCCCAAAGGACTCTGTCAGGCCCTCCACTGGTCATCTATGGAACGTGGGGGTTGTTTGACCAAGTACTGGGACAGTCTTCACCAAAGCCAATGCACATGCAAATAAAAATATTTAAGTTACACAGATGTGTGTTTCCTATGACCATTCAGGTATAGAAGTCTGCAAAAGTTTTGGGCCAGTGAATCCATCAAAACGTACACAGAGGGACATATGATAAATGTTCATGTTTAACTGTGTCCCAGATAGGCAGTGAGATGACCGGGCATGTGTAAACTAGCCGTGCCCTCATTGCTCAAATACAACCTTCTAGCAAGATTTAAACATTGCCCTACGTACATGATGGCAATAGGCATGTGCGGAAATATGTCCAAGTCAGTCGCATACCACAAGTAGTGTCTCCATTTAGCATTGCTAACAAGTCTCTCTTGGCAGATCTACTCACACTCTACGGGGTGGACAAAGCTTGTTGTGATGGGGGTCATTGCATGCCACATTCCAAGATAGAACACACCATATTCACATAGATGAAGATTCGTAATGGCACATATCTACCACCCGCTATTGGAACCACAATGTCTGTTTCAGTGAAGTTGTGTTGGCAATAGGGACTTATCCTAAAGTGCAAATCCTCAGTCAGCCCCTTCCCGTGGCTTAACAATGCCTTGGAAATAAGGAACCCTATCATGCTGGGCTCACTGTGAAAGGAGAGGGCAATGTGTCTAGGGATGTGTAGTGCACTGCAATTAGCATATAGTCAGATGCTGTACCACCATTTCAAGGGTGGCATCACTATGAGGCAATGACAAAAGTAACAGCTGGGAAAAGTGGGTATGACACTGGCACTACAGGGAGCAATGCTACATTTCCCCTCCTGTTCGCATCAGAACTGTGTTCTGCCATATGCCGTGCACATTTGATCCGCAAAATGAAACATTCTGCATGGGCAGGAGGGTGAGCCTCCATGCACAGGAGCATCCAATTTCAATAATGCTGACACACTTGCACTACGCAGCAAGTGTGCCTATATGTGTGCATGGTAGATGGACTCTGCACCAGGCTCATTTGATATGCAGGGTATGGAGGTAATCTGGAACACTGCGTATACATCCATTTTCATGATGATAAGAGTTGCAATGTCAATATCTGCTCAAGGCCATGTTCCTACATTGTGTTGTAGATGGGCAACAATGTGCTGTCCAACTCTGTGAGTCACACATAAGATGTTAAACTTCACAAAAGAGTGTCCCTAGCCTAGGCCAAAACTCCTACTTGCCACCCTGTAATCCATGCAAGTTTACTGTGCTCAAATCAAAAGGATCCTGACACTATCCGTCCAGCTAAGTAACATGTCATGACCACACGTACACATTCAAATGATTGTTCTGTGATTGAATAAGTTTTATACAAGGTAAAAAGCAACACTCCACCAAATCACTTCAGACATAAGTTCAACCAGAATTCAAAAACAGTAAACATTTATTATCAAGTAACAAAATTAACTACCCTAAACTAACACTAAGCACCACTACAACTAACCTAATCTTAACTAACTGGAACAAAGTGAATGCTAATCTAAACTATCTAACGTAACTAATCCTAAACATGCAACAACATATCTAAGACATCAACCCCCCTCCCACCCTTAAAGCACATCAGAATACAGGACAAATACATCTTAGCTAAACATAAACTAATTACACAGATATCATACACAAATATATATTTTTTTGTAATTTTTTAATGTTTTTATAACAACAAATACATCAACCCCCCTCCCAAAGGAAAAGGAAACTTATCCACAAATACTAGAAGAGAATAAATAACTAAAACTATGTTAAAATCTAACACTACCTATTCCTACACTACAACTACACTACCTAACACTTTAAAAACTTACCTATCACTAACTAATAATAATAAATAACATTGGGGGAACGGAGAAAAGGGGGATGGGTCTCTATCGGAAAGCTCAAAATGGGAGACCCAGGGCAGCCTTAATGTCCTGCAGGTGGGTGGTATGCTCCGCCATTTCACGTTCTATTTGTGCCACTCTGATGTTCATGTCCATGACTGTGCGACGGTCCCGCATGGTAAATGGCACTACCTGATCATATGCTGCAGCTGGCATTGTCCCTTGTCCGTGGGGCTGTGAGGGGGCACCAGATTGTGTGCTGGATCCTGAGGCAGCAGCTTGTCTGTGTGGTGTCTCGGGGGGGATGTGCAGATCCCTGTCCACGTCGGGACCCACGCCTGTCGCCAGAAGGGCCAGGTATGGCCTGTGTGTCACTCTGCCTGCGTCAGAGGACTACATTGGGCACCGACTTCCAACTCCCAGCTGCCCAGTCAGCTCTATGCCTCCTGGCCATGTTGTGATATCCCTTGGCCACCCTGTGTATGTGAAGATACCGGTCCTTCCTGACCTGGAACGCGTGGACCTCCTCTGGCGACATGTTGTCTGTCAAATAAGAGCAATGACAAAATGTGAGTCCATGTTCTCCATTTAACTCAGAAACACAAGGTCAGGGAAACATGGGAGCCCATACTCTAACGAAAGATTGTGAAGTTCAAAAGTGACATGGCAATGCAATGTAGAATCAAGGATCAGTTACAACATGCTGGCGACACTGACATGACAGTGCATGGCATGTGACATGTAGTGTCACAATCCAATGAGACTGTCAGTGTCAAATGATGGGGCTGTCACATACCCTGACTGAGGGGGACATGTACAAGGAATTGGAGGAGAGAGGCATTAGCCCTCCGTGTGTAGCGCCTCGTTCCTCCACTTTTGCAACACAGGGCTGCACCATATATACAATATTCTGGTGCAGCCCTGCGTGTCCCCCGGCGATGGCGTGAAGTTTATCAACTCTGCTCCAACACAGGCACCCTTGCACAAGAGTGCAAGGGTGTCTGTGTGCAGGGGAGGCTTGTTTATTTGTAGGAAGGTGTCCCTTCCTGCACATGAACAATCCTGGAAAAGCCCTACTGTCACTTTCATTGGGCTGCATCAAGCAGCACACATGGAAAAACAACATTAGGTGGCTGAACACTGACTTGTACATGAGGCGCAGCCCCTCTCGCCACCACAACGTCACAATAGGTGACGTAGTGGTGGCGAGCGGGAAAAACGTTGTTTACCCCGCATTTTTGACTCCGCTAAAACTTTTACAACGCAGGGCTTTACACCGCAAACTGTTACAAAGCATTCCCCAAAGAAACGCCCCCCTGGAGTTAGAATAGTAATTGCTTTGTAATGGGGAATGCATTGCAACAAATAGCGTTGTAAAGCCCTGCGTTGTAAAAGGTATTGCGGAGTAAAACCTACGGAGTAAAAGCATGCAGGGTAAATGCATGCGGGGTAACGTCACATAGTCAGTGAGAGGGGCTTGTACATTTGCCCCTGAGTCTACCAGGGGAATGACCCCAAGGAGACACCTTGACAACACCATTGCAGTGCCAAAACATGCCAATTACATACATAGGGCCATCTTTGCTAGGTGGTTGGGGAACGTGCCATTGGTAGCCTTGGCTTAAAGCTACGCCCTGCAACTTTGGGAAAGATGGTATGCAGCAAACCTACAATAGTACTGTGCAGACCTGTGTCTGATCCCGCACGGCCTGAAAAACACTACCTCCTTGTGCATGATCTGGCCCACTTGCACAGTCATCTCAGTCAAGGATGTACACGCATTCCATGTCTGGTCATACTCATCACCAACACCACTCACATGTCTCCTCTCCTGTCTGTACGCTCTGTAATCCACATGCATGTGCTGTAGTGACAAAACCAATTGATATTTCTTGCATGGGTATCAATGACTGGGGATGTGCAAAGTTACATCCGGAAGACATATGCATTGCTCCATCTTCACTTACTGATTTGTACACCCTTCACACTTCCACGAAACACCCTCACACTGGAGGCAAGGTACATGTGATACACACCCATACTGCATCCTACTAAGTACATGACTTGACTCAGACATTCATCACATCTCACAATGACAATATTTAATGGGTGAACTCACCAGTGGCATGTGGGTCCCTGAAGGCGTCGATATCCTTCTGTGTGATGAGTGGTCTGCCAGCTGTGAGACATGAAAAGAAACATGTGTTGATAACAGACGTAAATTCACACATGTGACCTATTCATCATCCAATTCATCACCATCAATGTCAATGCTCTGTATCTGTACTGTTGCAGTTCATGTTGCATACATGATTGTGTCTAGTTTGCCTGTTATTCCCACAAGACATGATAATGCAGAGTTAGGCAAAACAAGACAATCATGCTTGCACATTTGCACATTTTGCACAGACTACTTGTGTGACACATTCCCAAGGCCCCGTTTCTCCCAACAACATCATGTTCTCCATGCTCTGTAGACAATAGCATCGCTGCACATCGCACAAGGGTGTGTCACAACTATTGATAGTGTATGACACTCTGGAGATGTCCTATAATAAATGTCCAATTTTTCCTATCTTATACAACGTTACATAAAACCTAGGTACAAGGGCAGCGTACATTGGAGCCAGCGCCAAAAGTAAAGGTCAGGGAAAAGCTGATCCTAACTTACAAAACTAGGAGAAATGCATTATTCCTCATCCTTTTTGCTTTTTCCATGTGTGCTGCCTTGTGCAGCACACATGGAATAAGCAAAATGCCTTGGATTGTTTACGTACAGTAAGGCCACTCTTCCTGTACATGAACAATCTTTGCCCTGCACGCAGACACCCTTGCACTATGGTGCAAGGGTGCAAGCATTGACACTACACTGCTAATTGTTGTGCCAGCGCAGGGGGAAACGCAAACCTGCACCATATGCTTATAAACATGGTGCAGTGTTGCGATTCTGAAGTGGCAAAGTTAGGCGTGAAGGCATGACGTCTAACGCCTCACTCCGCCACTTTCTTGAACATATACCCCATTGTGTTACAGACAGCATTTTTTATTTGTTACAAAAGTGTTCATTTAAATATTTTGAGGTTGTACTTACCACCTTGTTGGCCAATGAGAACTCCCAGGTGGTCCAACATGTCACCCTCACGGCCCACGCAATCCTGCCATCAGTGCTTCCATTGTCGGACAGTCCTGTCCACACCGAGGACCCGCAGCATCTGGCTCCTCACATGCTCCTACCTCACCTTCCGCTCACGTACGGCATATCCCTGCAGGATTCGACCCCCACTTTCAACCATCAAGGGCAGGTAGTACTTCACTAGCCAGAGGAAGCCCCCCAATGCCCCCTCCGACATCCTGCCCTCCCTACCCACACCCACCATCTCCCAGCACACACCTAAACCCACTCCTAAAAAATAAAACCCTAATATATACCCCAACAACTATTAAGAATGTAAATTACCCCTTGGACAAACACCCGACAAGATTTAGTACAAGACGCAAAAAACACGTAAGGACAAGTACACAAGACTTCACAGGGACACTAGGGACAGTTCACAGGACACAACAACACTCTTAAATCCAAAATCACCAGCACATAACACCAAACACCTCCAACACTCTCCACAGTCACCAGCAGTGTGCTCAAAAGAGAAAGTGAAAGTGCACAGTACTCCTCCAGGCAATAGGATGCATGCTGACATCACTTCCTGTGTGTTTGCGGCCCGTTTTTTGACTATGCGGTGTGATTCTGCACGCAAATTGGCTTTAGCTGTAATATTTCGTGTTGTTACATGTATTTAGCTATTATTTTCCATCGCGGTTATGAAAAAATTGTTGCGTTAGCGTTAAGGCGGCAAAAATTTGGACGCTAAGTGCAAGTTGTTCCTCATATGAACAGTATTTGCTGACATTTCCTCTCTGACCCCAAAACACACCCTAAAATTCATCTCTGACCCCAGAGCACATACCCACCCACAAACTTTCAAGTCACCATTACTAACCGCACAATGTTTAACTTTCACTTGTCAGATAGATGTACTTATGCAGAGAATGAACATGCACACAAGGTTTTGGTGTTGTGATGTTTTATTGCACAAACTATGCTTATGTGCATTTTGCACAGAAAAGAAAAAAAGGATGTCATATTTTGACGTGCTTATGTGAAGAAATTATTGATAATTATGTCCCTTCGTGCTGTTCCTGCAGCAGAAGCTGGGGTGTGTGCAGCATCACCCTCGTCTTCTTGGTCATCCTCAGGATTGTCCAGTTCATCCGGCACTTCGATCCATGGCACATTGGTGCGGACACATATGTTGTGCAACACACAACATGCCAGGATGATCTTGCATGCTAGTTCAGGGCTGTACAGCAGTCTGCTGCCTGAGATGTCGAGGCACCGGAACCGTGACTTAAGCACGCCAAATGTTCTCTCGACAATGGACCTGGTGCATCCAAGGGCAACATTGTACTGTCTCTGTGCCTGGGTGTTTGTGGCTCTGAGGGGTGTCATCAGCCATGGAGAGAGTGCATATCCTTGATCACCTGTGACATATAATGGAGAGATGTGTACTTTAGTATTTGTGCCTGCTGTGTTTGCAGAGTTTCTATTTTGGCGTGTGTGATTTATGCTACTTTGGTAATTTGGGTTTGTCATGTGTAGCTTCAGACAATTGACCAGCATCAATGCAAATTACATTGCCTCCCAGTTGCTCGTCCCTCCCCCCTACCCTATTTGATGGCGGCGGCTGCACATTTGCGCCGCTGGCGCGACAAAGGCAAGCCCGTCTGCGCCCGTCCGCGACCCGACCACGACCAGTGCCAGGGACCCTGGATCTCCTCATGTCTACCACTACGACTCATCCGCCATCCTCGCACTCAACCCCGGAACAAAGAACAACTGCCATCAGGTCACACTGAACATGACCCACAGCCAGTTCTCCTGCCGCCACTGCCGCCAGACCTTCACCACCGCCACGGCCGCCAACGCCCTAAGAAGTATCCTCCACACCGTGCGCTCCCTGCACAGACACGCCGTGGAAATCTGGAAATCTGGAACCTCCAGGACACACTCTCACCCGACATCGCCTTCTTTACAGAAACCTGGACCACCACTTCCTCCGCCCCTGACATCGCCATCGCAATCCCAGACGGTTACAAGATCCAGAGGGAGGACCGCCCCAACGACCCGGGAGGAGTCCTCACCATCGCGCACAAAAACTCCCTCCGCCTCTCCACCTCCAGCGACAACTTACCCGCTGCCGAACACCTGCACTTCCAGGTCAAGACCACACCAAATCCACACTCTGCGGCACACTCGCCTACAGACCCCCCGGTCCCCAGGACCGCTTCGCCGACACCATCACCGACCTCGTCGCACCCCACGCCATCACCTCCATGGACTACATACTCATCGGAGACCTGAACTTCCACCTCAACAACACCAACGACCTCAACTCCACTACCCTCTGGGAAAAGCTCGCCAACATCGGACTGAAACAACTCTTCACCACATCGACCCACAAGGCAGGACACACCCTCGACCCCATCTTCGCAGGATGAAACAGCGTCCACTTCAGCCACACCATGCAACACCCATGGACCAACCACCACTGCGTACACTTCCTCTGCGACAAACCCAAGCCAGCCAAACCTGCACCCCGCGAAGGAACTGGAGCAGAGTCACCGAGGAGCAGCTCATTTCCCCCTCAACCACAACACCCCCACTGCTGCATCCGACGCCAACTGCGCTGCCAAGGAATTCCACACATGAATCTCCAACTGCGCAGACAAACTCACCCCGCTACGCAACTCTGACAGACAGCGCCCCAGAAATTCGCCTCGTTCACCACCGACCTCCAAGAATCCAGACGCACCTGCAGATGCCTGGAGAAGAACTGGAGAAACAGCAAGACACCCGAAAACTTCACCACCTACAAGAATGCCATGACAAAATACCACCAAAGCATCTGTGCCACTAAAAGGACCTTCATCCACAACAAAATCGTCGCCAACTCCACCAATTCCAAAGAACTCTTCAACGTCATCCAGGAATTCACCAAGCCCCCCAGCTAAGCCACGGACAACGCCATCATCCACCCGCCTCAATCCGGATTCCGCAGCAAACACAGCACCGATACCGCCATAGCCACCACTGACGACATCCGCATCCTCCTCGACCAAGGCCACACCGCAGCCCTGATTCTACTCGACCTGTCAGCAGCATTCCACACTGTCTCCCACCGCACACTAGCGGGCAAACTACATGATGCCGGCATACAAGGAACCGCCCTCGACTGGATCCGATCGTTCCTCACCGGCAGAAGCCAAAGGATCAGACTGCCACCCTTCCTCTCTGAACCCACGAAAATCAACTGCGGAGTGCCCCAGGGATCATTGCTCAGCCCAAACCTCTTCAACATCCACATGGCCCCCCTCGCCGCCATCGTCCAACAGCACGGCCTCAGCATACTATCCTACGCCGACGACACCCAGCTCATACTCTCCCTCATCGAGGAGCCCACCACCAGACTCAACTTCCAGGAAGGAATGCAGGAAGTCGCTACCTGGATGAGCAACAGCTGCATGAAACTCTACGCCGAGAAGACAGAAGTCCTCATCCTCAGAAGCACCCCAGCGGCATGGAAAAACACCTGGTGGCCCACTGCCCTCGGCAGCCCCCCGAACCCCACGGACCACGCTAGAGACCTGGGCATCGTACTCGACTCCTCCCTCTCCATGAACCGACAGGTTACCGCCGTCGCCTCCAGCTACTTCAACACCCTCCGCATCCTCTGTAAGAGCTTCAAATGGATCCCCCCGAGTCAAGAAAGACAGTCACCCACGCACTCATTACCAGCAGACTGGACTATGGAAATTCCCTCTACGCAGGCATGGACAAATCTCTGCTCCGCAAGCTCCAGGCTATGCAGAACACCGCCGCCAGACTCGGCCTTGTGTTCACACTTTCCTCATAGGTCCTGACCCTCCATCACACCTACTTGGTTCCCACCTCTCCCAGCATTTGCAGATGTG
This sequence comes from Calotriton arnoldi, assembly GCA_963921515.1. Classification (NCBI taxonomy): domain Eukaryota; kingdom Metazoa; phylum Chordata; class Amphibia; order Caudata; family Salamandridae; genus Calotriton; species Calotriton arnoldi. Next base: position 127,137 of record CAWUFW010001428.1, on the reverse strand, counting down.
TGACGGAGGGGCAGGACCTTTAATGAAAGTTTGTCTACAAGCCTACCCCCAGTGACCGCAGTCCCTTGGGTTCTTGTGTATGGTAGGTGGACATGTTACAAGGCATGTTGTATGACATTTGCTACATGTGCATTCTCACATTTGTGAGCTACATGATTGTGGACTTGAGGTGTGTGGTGTGTTCAGTTAGTACTTTCCAACAAGCAGTCCATTTCCATATGTGCAATTCTCAAACCGCTGGTTGATGATGGACTGCCGGAAGATGTTGGAGTCATGCACACTCCCTGGAAACTTGGCAACGACATTGGTGAACAAGCCCCGGTGGTCCACGATTGCATGCACGTTCATGGAGTGTGTGTGCTTCCTGTTCCGGTAGATGTGTGCAGTGTCTGCAGGAGGCACAAGTGGGACATGGGTGCAGTCAATTGCCCCCAACACATGCGGAAAGCCAGCAATGGCATAGAAGCCTTGCTTGGTGTCAAGCTGTTCTTGCGCAGTGTTGGGGAAGTGTAGGTGCTGTGGCGTCAGGCTGATTATGGCATCCAAGACAGTTGGGAGGAACCTTGAAAAGGATGACTGGGAGACTCCCCCAACTCTAGCAGTGGTTGGTTGGAAGGTACCAGAGGCCAACATGTGCAGCACTGCTAGTAGCTTTGTCTGCGGAGGGATGTTGGTGCTACGCTGTGTTGGTGCCTGCAGCCTGGGGGCTATCTGGGTCAGTATGCGGAGGATGGAGGACCTTTTCAGCCTGTAGTGGGCTATCACATCCTCTGGCGTTAGGTCTATCGGGGTGATGCGTTGACGATAGACCCGCTGTCTTCTTTGGTGCTGCCTCCGTGGTGGTCCTGGGGGCGGTGGTGGTGGTAGTGGTCTTCTTGGTGCTCCAAGCTGCATGAGTAGTACCTCCATGGCATCAGTAGGTTAGCAAATGTGGCTCTGGGCTCGTCTCCCTTATGTCCTGTGTTATTTATCTCCATTTTTAAGACCACCTTTTTTCTGGTCTTAAAAACCAGCCTCTAACAGGCCTTAGCAGCTGTTTTTGGAACATATCGCCGGACCGGGCGATCATTGTAAATACCACGAAATGGGGTTAGTGGCAGTTTTTGCACGGGAACGCCTACCTTGCATCTCATTTTCGTTAGCTATCGCTAACAGAAGTGGCGATCGGAAAAACGGACGATTTCGCCAGTAAACTGTCGCTAACTGCGGTTAGCGGCAGCTTGTAAATATAGCGATAAAAAAAGCCGCCATAACGTCAAAAAATTGACGCTATGGCGGTGTTAACTCCTTCTACATATGCCCCTTGGTGTCATCCATATGAAGATATAGCTCACTCCCCAGTCTTTGCCTCTCCTCTGTCCAACACAGTGTGAGTGCCACTCTGAGAAGCTCATGTCCTAACCACTGATGCTTACCTCTCTGGATATCAAGGTAGCATTTGTTAGATGAAGTCAGCGTACACTTTGATGCGTGACCTTCAGGTCGATAGCCTCCCTACAAAAGATGCATTAGTGGATAAGACATGGGTGCGTCATGCACAAAAACCTGCCCTAGGAGGAGGTAAGTCATTGTTCATAGTTCTCACTTCCATCTCTGCATCCTTAAAGCTGAAGCTGCACTCATGCAATAATCAAACACTTGATGATGCAAATGGGAGCAAACACGGATGGTCCTTTCTGGCATCTGGCAATGTAAGGCCCTGAAGGCAATAACAACGCCTTGAAGGAGGGCTGAGCTCATGGACTCACTGAATAGTAAAATCCAGTCAGGATACCCTATCAATGACAGTTTTAACTTACGCAGTACAGTGTGAGACTTGCTCCCTTAGTCCCTTCATTATCCACCGAGAGTCACTGGGAACACATGGGGGTTTGAAAACAATTAAAATTAAACAGGATGTACGTCAGCAATGCAAATAAGTAACAATGTAAGCTGAACCTTTTAGCATAGCTTCTGGAATGGTTTTGGAATGCATTAAACCTGTGAGTGCATCTTTTTCAAACACATCACCCACCGCATTTTCTTAAATATCTCGAAATAGAGTGGCACGTTTGTGGTGTGGGTGCGTGTTGGAGCATGCTTGTGTAATTTGTGTGGTGTGATGTTTGACGATGTGGTGTGTGTACATGTTTTTAGAGTGCGTGGGTTTGCAGTTTAGCGTTTGTATATGTTTTTTTGTATTGTTGTGTCTTATGTAAGGAGGCTGCAATCCTGCACATCTTTGTCCATGCTGTGTGCCGTCTTGTGGGATTATGAGAGCATGTGTTAGCATGTGGGTATACGTGTGCCTGTACAGGTGTATATAAAGGTGTGTCTATTGTGTATTTTTGTGCCTACGCAGGGAAAGCAAGTGTGTGCACTCTTTTGACTATGTGGCTGGTGTGCTGTGCCTTCACGTATTTGTAAATGTGTTGATGTTTCTCTGCACAGGGGCGCGTGTGTGTTTACTTTTGAGTGTATGTGTCCTTGTATGTATATGTGTGCCTGTGTGTTTTTACTTGTTTGCGGGTGCGTTGTAGCGCACATGTGTGCTTGTTTAAAGCCTTAGAGGTGAGTAAAGTTTTCTGCAGTCAGCATGTCCTGGGTGCGCAGATGCGGCCCTTCCGCGTGCCTCGGTGGCAGAATAGAAATGAAGCTATCTGGCTGGTCCCAGTGCAAGCCGAGCTTCTGGAGGGTGACAGCTGCAGATGTCCGCAGGAGAAAAACACAACAGAAAAACGCCTGAGTTCAACCGTGGCAGCTCCCATAAAAAGATGATGGATTGCAGCAGCAAATGTGAGCAGGTTAGAATTTGAAAATGTCAAACCTGATAAATATCTTAGACGGCCTATGATAATGAGAGTGGAGGAATGCAATTTACAAGTGTGGAAAGTTCACCTTAAAACTGCACTGCAGTGAATAACAAGAGCACAAAAAATAGCACCACCATCGACCCTGCAGACCGAACACTAGGGCATGACAATGACAGCCTTGACAGAAATGTCATCTGACGTTTTAAGACTAGTGAAGCAGGCTGAGGCGCCTTGCATTTCAATTGGCTGATATTGTGAACATTTGGCATCGGGAAATGGGTAAAGAGAAGGTTGGCTTGTTTACATCAAACATTGAAAAGATGCTATGAATGGAACACAATTGGGCTAATTCTAAAAGAAAATCTAGACAATATTTCTAGCAACACTGAAATATGTGCACTGGTTGCTGCTCAAATACTGGATCCATTTATAATTGTGATGGATAGCGGATGAACCGAGCCTTGCCGCCGTAGATCTGGAGGCAAGGCCAAGGCTCAGTAGATTAAACAGTGACTACCTGTTTCATATAACATGTAAGTGCAAATGTATGCAGGGAGGGTAAAGGAGTTCAGTACAGAGCATCCCCTTCTAGGTTCAAGAAGCCTATCCCTCTGAGTCACAGAAGTGAAGCCCACTAGTTGGAGCTAACCCTCCTCATCCTGAAGGCATTCTCAAATGCTATCAGCCATTTTTCAATGTCATCCTCCTCCTGGTACTTGGGAACTATCCCCTTGGGAAGTCTGGGATCAAACCCACCACCCCTGGACATCTCACCATCTTTTCGACTTCGCTGCAACCATCTGTCTTCTCCTGCCTTGGCCGCTTTTTCTTAGCTAGGTTCAGCTTCTCCTTCTGTACAGCTACGTAAGATAGTTGAGCATCTCTGAAGGACATCTCTGGATTCTCTCTGGGGGATCCTCCCCTCCCCTATGAGCTGAACATCTGGACCGGGTGCTAGAAGCAGGCCTTAATGAATCTAATCATCTCTGCCTTTCTAATCTGATTAGCAGCTGGTAGCCCCTTGGCCCTACACTGTACCCTAATCTCAGCCACTGTGAGGTTAGACGGGTTGACCAGATCAAGCTCCATGGTATCTCTAGTTTTGGGTCACAAAAACGTTTGCAAATCAGAGGTAGAACAATTTAGAAAGATTAAAAATGAATTTAAAACAGTTTAATCCAAATTATTTATTTTTTCAAAAATCAATTTTTTGTGCTAAATTAATTTACTGGATTTTTACAGATATTTACTTAAATACTGTATGATGTTGTAAAACACAAGCACTGGATCCCACCACTGAGCACCAAATGTTGGAAGGTGGTTTATTAGTAGGTGTAAGTAGGTACCTACCGCAAATAATAAGGCCACAATCAGAATATAAGGTCCAGTGAAGGTCTCAATAAATTATTCCCTTGCTCAAAGCTTGGTATTTGACTGCGGGCAGGCAGGCTTAACTTGGGAGACAGGTGCGTAAAGAATTTAAAAACATCAATACATTAAATAAGTGAGACACAACACCCAATAAAAATCCAACACCAATTTATAACAATAGGAAATATTTTTATGATTAAATATAACACCAAAACAACGAAAATCCAATGTAGGGAACCGGAGTTATGGATTTTTAAAGAATAAACACTTTCTAGTTCCTAAATGCCAAAGGCACCACTTTGGGACATCTGGTTGCACTTGACAGGTACAAAGTGAAAGTTTCAGGGCGACTGCGATGGAGCACTGATCGGATACAGTGAACAGTAGGGCCTGGTCAAGTTTTTACCTTCTGACTTAGTCACTTTTTTGGAGCTTTTTCTCTCTGCATCGAGCGAGGCTCCTCGTCAGGCCGGCTATGGGTTTGACGAAGGCAGCTTGGTCCAGCGGGAGGCCTCGGTGAACTCCTGGAAGTCTTGTTGACGACGAGTTTCAGCGGGACGAACCTGGATTTCAGGCCGGGTCACGGTTCGACATCGCCGGTTTGACTCTTGATGACGGGTCGGTCAACTTATGGAGCTTTTTGATGAAAATGCTCCAAAACATCTCAAACTTCTGAAGATGCCTTCAGAAGGTCCTTTTGGGGTTCCATAGTGTCCACAACACCAATCCAAGGTTCCAGAATCTGTGAGTTATTTCTTGAGATGTTGGGACTACAGTTCCCACAATGCACCTGGCCAAATCCTTTAAAGTCCATCTGAAGGTGGTCTGCTGGTCTCTTCTTGCTGGAGATGATGCAGGTGGAGCTCTTTTAACCTGTTGCTTTCAGGGAGTCCACTTACATTTTCAGAGCAAGGCAAAGTCCTTCTTTTGCTGTAGTTCTAAAGTATGCAGCTGGTGCAGTCATTCAGAGTGCAATCCTCTTGGTGCAGACCTGGGTTCCAGTAGGGCAGTCCTTCTTCATCTTGTTCCTTCAGGCAGAGATCTGAGTTGCTGTGGCAGCCATCCCACATTTATCCTGGTTCTGGGGGACAAAAATATACCACACTTTGGAGGATGTTTTCATGCCTGAGGGTGGCACCCTGCACCCCATTGGTCACCCCAGAAGCTTGGTTTGGTTTGCCTGTCAAAATTGTCAAGATGTCATGAAATATTCAAAGCGGAGAGTGAGAAGCCTTTCATTTGGACCATAGGACCTATACACTTGGAAACATGGTCCCATTAGAACCGGCAACCATTCAGGAGCATAATATTTTCAAAAGAATGATAAAAACATTCCTATTTAGTTAAATTTTTCCTTGATAATTGAGGCCTCTCTTTCTTCCGTTTCACTGCTTTCATAGTCTTTCCATCTGGAAATTTTAATTCCAATTGGCCTTAGGAAACGTCATGATCTCAGTTACACTTTATTGGACTATAGGGCAGCCATTCATAGGGGGAGTATGGTTAAGGTGGAAGTACAAGCTCATCAGTAAATGTTCATTGGTATCTCTGCACATCATCTAGCCTCTCTGGATGTGGATGAGTCAAAAAGTCCTTGTTGGAAAATGGTCCTCTTTGAAGGGTCACCCCAAATGTTTTGCTTTCCTCCTCTTATTTTACTGACCTTCTTTTTGTTGGCTTTAGGACTTTACCACTGCTGACCAGTGCTAAAGGGCATGTGCCTGCAGCACTGATTGTGCCACCCACACAAGGAGCCTTTCAAACCTGGCTCAGGTCTACCTTTGTAGGGCATATGTGTGCACTTTACTGCCACTTTGACTTGCCATTTAAAACTACTTGCCACGCTTTAAACTCCCATTTTATTATATATTAGTCACTCCTAAGGAAGGCCCTTGGTAGCCTATACGGCAGTTTGCTGTGTAAGTAAAAGGTAGGTCATGTACTTTTAAGTTCTGCATGTCCTAGTAGTGACAAACTCCATAATTCGTTATTTACTACTGTGAGGCATACGCCTCTCATAGGTTAGCATTGGGAATTCCTTAACACATGTTTAAGCTGCAATTCCAAATTAAAAAGAAGTAGCTGCATAATTTTTCATATTTTCGGAAAGGTAATGATAAATCCTCTTTACTGGTAAAGTTGGATTTAACATTACTGTTTTAGAAATGCCACTTTTAGAAAGTGGACATTTCTCTGTTCTCACTGCTCTGTGTGCGTTACAGCCTGTCTCCAATACACATCTGGGCGGGTGACAGCTACGCTTTGTGTATTCCTTCTAGACATCCACAAACACAGGAAGGGAGGTATGACAGCGAACTCATCTGCATTCATCTGCATTCTGATAGCTCTTCCTGGGCAGAAAGACGGGGGAGCTGACACTTACACCTGAATAGGCAGTGTCCTGTTTCTCACGCAATGGACTGATTACCTCCTACTGATAGTCTGGAGCTTGGGTTGGGAAGAAAGGGGAACTTGTACACTTCAATGGGCTGCTCTTACGTCACCCCCACTTGAAAGGCATAACGGGGTATAAGTACTGGGGCTCTGACCCTACCAAGACAGTACACTACTGGACCTGGGAAGAACTTTGCCAGGAGCAAAGACTACTGTGCTACAAGGATTGCAACTCTGCTTGACTGCTACTCTGGAAGAACTGCTTTTCTGTGCTGCCCTTCTGCCTGCTGATTTTTGCTCTGCTGAGAACACGGACTGGACCCATCTCACTTGAACCCAGAGTGAATCCAAGGGGTTGCTGGCTTGCCTCCTGTTCTAAAATCTCAGGGCCATCAAAGACTTCCAACAACTCTGCAACAGCACCTGGACTCTGTCATCTGTGAGTCCTGCCTTGCCAAGTGGTTGGGGAGAGGAGTTGGCCTAATGGCTAGGGCGGTTGACCTTGGAGCTGGGGAACCAGGTTCGAGTCTCGGCAGGGATGCACAACATCCTGTGATTCTGGGCAAATCACTTAAACTCCCCGTGCCTAGCAAAAATGAATGTGTCCTCATGTAACCCAACTGGTGCTCGTGTAAAGCACTCTGATACCTGAATCGGATCAGGTTCGCGCTATATAAAACTCCTTAAAAGAACAAAAGTGGTGCAAATCCAGTCCTGGGACCTTGAAAGTGAACTTCTGCTGTGCAGAACCATCAAAATCGGTGCTGTCATGACTTTGCACCAATCGGAACTGACGCATTGCCCTCCTTCAGGAGCTGATCATCAACATCGCTTCAATGGACTGCGCCGCTCAACGACGACACAGCACCTGCATCGTAAAGGGGTTTGTCGATGAAGCCTTCATCGACTGCGCGCATAGGAACTGACACATAGAGTCTTCGACATAGACGCTTCCTCCATCCAAGGTACTTTTTCATTGGGACATGCGTGAATCCTGTAGCCGGCCTGCCCTCCATTGTGGTCGGCTTTACTTTTGGTTTACCCTAGTCCAGCGAGACCGCAAGTAACCCCTAAGTGCTATTTGCTTCTGAACACTACATTTTGATTTAATCTTCAAAAATTCATAACTCTGGTTCTACTTATTGGATTTTTGTAGCTTTGGTCATATTTTACTCATAAACATATAATCTATTTGTCTAACACTGTGGAGTATTTTTGTGGTTTATTAATTGTGTTTACACATTGCCTCTTTATATAGGCCTGACTGCTCTGTGCCAAGCTACCAGAGGGTGAGCACAGGTTGTCTTTTAGTGTGACTAGAGTGGTGGCTTGTGCTTGGACAGGGTCCATACCTCTGCCAACCAGAAACCCAAGTTCCAACAGTCCTGGTCGGCTTTCTAACAGATGCTCATGTCTCATGGGCTTGTTCTAGGTGCAGGCATTAGGAGATGTGCTAAGCACATGATAGCTGGAATAGCATTCCCCTTAATGAAAGAAAATATAATCTCTCCAAGACCACCATTTATTCAATCCACTGTGTTCACAAACACCACACAGAATGCATGCAAATGGAAGTGAAGGATCACAGCAAGACTATATGGATTTATGAAGAGGGTCAGTTTACACATCTCTTTGGCTAACAGGAAAACAGATATGTGCTGCTGCACACACTTAGTGTACCACCACTATCGACCTCCTAGCCTGGAGCCAGATGTACGAAGCATTTTACTGGTCGCAATCAGCCCATCAGCCATTTGCGACTGGTAAAATGCATTTTGCCATGTACAAAAGGCAAAATGTGACTCAGTAACTTGTTACCGAATTGCATTATGCTTTTGCGATTCAGTATTAGGAAGCGGTGTGTTTAGGGCGTCCCTTTCTAATACCGAATAGCACTGGTATGTATGAATATTTTGCGACCGGGAATGCGGTTGTAAAACATTCACAGTTACCACTAACTTCAAGTTGGTGGTAACCCATTCGCAAACTGGAAGGGGTCCCCAAGGGACCCCCTCCCCTTTGTGAATGTGGGCGCCAACATTTGTTAAGAGCAGGCAAAACACCACTGCCTACTTTTAAAAAATTAAAAGGAAACTTTTACTTTTTCTTTTTTAAATGCATCCCATTTTCCTTCAAGGAAAACAGGCTGCATTTCAAAATAAAAAACTGCTTCATTTAAAAAGCAGGCACAAACATGGTGGGCTGCTGACCCCAGCAGGCCACCATCCCTGTGAGTGCTAGCCATTCCCAATGGGTCGCAAATTGCGACCTGCCTCATGAATATTAATGAGGCAGGTCCCTTGCGACCCATTGGGAATCGCAAACAGTGTAAAACACACTGTTGTACATAGCTGTTTGCGATTTCCCAATAGCGAATTGCAAAAATTCGCTATTAGGAAATCGCAAACGGAAGTCTATGTACATCTGCCCCCCGGTGAGGGAGCAGTAATAACCGCCATTTTGTCTCTGGTAAATTTTGAGTGTATCCCTGGTCTAGTAGAGTTTAGAACTCTGTTGGGAGGGTAACATTCACATAGGTGGAGCCCATCCGCAGATCTCAAGATATGAAGCCATAGAGCAAAAAAAAGTCTTCATAAATCTGACTGGATTATGAATTATTTTTTGAGATTTAATATGAACCAGAGCTCGAAACAACTTGTCCTTTCAGTGTTTAAGATAGCGCTAGGGGAGTAAAGCGCTATATTTAGTTTCTTGAGGACAGATATTTTTCCAAAGCAGAGGCCCTGTCACCCACCTTTTTTGCATTTTAGCACTTGTGTAATTTGTACACCTACTGATTCTCAACTTCTTAAATGCATCTGTGCAAATACAAGCATTTATTGAGTCATAGATCTCTAAGTATACCTGTGTTTAATTTCTTCCCACCGCCTTACTATGGGATTAGACCATTGGAGTCACATTCATGTTTAAAAATGTAACCTTGCGCTAAACACCACTCTCTCCTCAAGCTAGCTTTAAACTCCATCTCAATCTAGGAGCATAGCAGAGCTTGATATAGTTCTTCAGCCTAAAGAGAAACTGGGAGAACTATTAACTAGCAAAAATGCAAGATGGCCTCTCATAGCAAGAACTAGTTTAAGAAAAAAAACTATCTGCACATTGATAGCATAGACATCATAATGGAATGGTCATTAAATAGTAAACCTTGACCAGAAGAGGGGTAAATTGAAAGTGTGCAAAGTATACAGGGACATTGCTCGGAGCATTAGATAGTGTGGCACCTGATACTTGAGTCAGTGGGTACATGTGAAGGGCTCACTCATTTTTGCGAACCAGGATTTATTTTTGATCATCAAACTTTGACCCAGAGAAAGAGAGAGAAAGGGAAGAAAGGGAAGAAGAAGGGGGAAGAGAAAGACAATGAAATAGAGACATAGGGAGAAGAAAGGGATGAAGGAGAGAAAGGAAGAGTGCGATAGACACCAGAAATCTAGGGTTGTGGAAGAATGAGACATTAGGTGGAATCGTGGGTAGACAGCCTCGTTGTCAACAATCATGGCATTCAGCAGTGCTAGCAGAGAGCTCCTAAGCAAAACTTTGTGTCCTGGACTTACTTTGTTTTTTACAGATTAAGCACTGGCGCCATGCCATTGTATCTTGGTAGAATGTATTGATAAAATATTACCTTTCATCTTCACATAGCAGTACTGTTCATCATTACATCAGAATAGGACCAGAGGCTTTCTTGAATTGCCAGTGGTTAGACAAATTGCAAGCATTCCTCCCATCACCTTTTGTATGTTTCATGTACCGCCTTAAGTGGCATAGGAATGCCAGACGTGGGTCCCATGCTCACTGTCATTGGAATCAAGCTGTACCCAGCTGATGAACCCACAAGTAGGGCAAAACCAGTCCTGGGTTGCTTGTGTTCAAATTCAGGTAGGGCCTGGCTTGACAGTTCAGGCTGGATTGTTCCCATGAGGAGCAGGGTCAAGACTGATTCTCATATGGCTGTGTCCAAACTGAGATGGCATGGTGAGGAAAAGAACAATGAGTTGGAGTGCTACCTTGAGCTATTGTCAGTGGTTAGACTTATTGCAAGCAGCCTTCCATCACCTTTTGTATGTTTCATGACTTTGCTTTACAGACAGCAATAGAGCCCTTTTTTTAAAGTAATCTTTTTATTGGTTTTTCATTCAATGCAGCACCATCACATTTGATTTGCATCTCAATAAACACATATTGATTCAACACTGACTTATATTGCAGCTACCTCTCTCGTGGTATAATGCTGGATACCTACCATCACGTAATTCTCTGGGATGAGTCTCGGCCCGATGTTAGACAGTTTTTCTCCCCCTTCCCACTGTCTTTCCTATGATCCCCACAGTCTTATATGTTTCTTTGGGCATCAACATGCCTCGTACAACGGCTACTCACGCACACAGCAAAGGTCCATCTCGGCCCTCCAGGCACCCCAGGTGGAGCAGTCTCCTGCCGCAATATGAATGCTATGTCTCTTTTGGCAATTAATAGGTCGATTGTCAGCAGTGTCCTTTCTGTGTGTGTGCACCCCTCCTCCTCCACCAGTTGAAGAAGAGCTATTGTGGGGGTTAAGTCAATGGGACGCCCCATAACAGCTCCCCACATGGTTTCCACTGTGTTCCAGAAAGTTCAGAGAACTGTGCAGCTCCATACCATGTGTAGAAAATCCCCAACTACATCATTGCAGCAAAGGCAGCAAGGGTTGGAGGGCTTTTGCATGTGCCATAAGCAATGGGGCGTCAAATATAGGCAGTGTAGGTATGTAAATTGAGTGAGGCAGAATCGTGCCATTACTGCTGCTTCTCTTAGTCCCAGTAGGGCCAGCGCCCTGTCATCTAGTGCTCCCAGGTCCTCCTCTCAATATTCGCGTACCCTCAGGAAGGAGTCTAGGGTATGTATTACTGGGGACTTATAGAGTACAGGCGTTCGGCCTCTGTGGGGGGGGCAATGTAATGTGTGCTTCTAAGGAGTTGCATTCTGGCAGCTCAACAAGCGTGGTGAGGTGGGGCCTTAGGGTGTGTCTAATCCGCATCGGGTTTGAGTACCGTGCCACATTTGACATGACCCAGGGTGGTGATGCCCAAGTCGTCCCATTCACAGAATCCCTCTAGAGATGTCACCTTGGCAGAAGAGTGCCGTGCCACAGAGGCATCTCCTGTGTAAGTTTTCCTTGCCACCCTATGTCACTCAGTGCTGCCCCTAGGGGGACCTACAGGGACAACTGACCTCCACATATATAGTCTAGTGGGGAGAAAGGTGCCCATGTGCCAGTGATCCAGTCAATAAGCCATATCGTCATCCGTGCCATAGAGCCAGTTGTTCAGAAGAAGAAAGTGAGAGGCCCTATAGTAAGAGAGTAGGTCTACCATTGCCAAGCCACCATATATTGTTGCCTTACAGCACTTGCCGAATGCCATCTGCTGAGGCCCACCCCCCCAGCTGAATAAGTTAAGGGCTGATTGGAAGGATAGGATTATCGCTTTTTGTATATAGTATGGGTAGTTTTGTATTACATACAGTAACCTGGGAAGGATCATAATTTTTACTAGAGCCACGTGTCCAATGATGGAAAGCGGCAATGAGTAACACTTCAAGAGTTCACCCCGCGTGGCCATATACAACGATGTTAGATGGTCTGTTTTCATCTGGGCCATATTAGCCCGGATGTGGACCCCCCTTGGTTTTGAAAGCAGATGGTCATGACCTCCTGAGCCCATTCCGTCATGCGCTTAGATAAATCTATGGGATACATCCTCGTTTCCCCCCAGTCTGGAGTATTGTCATAACTAGCGGTCCCGATATGTGTAGGTTGCAAAAGATCAGGAGGTAATCCATGTAAAGGGATACTCGGTCATCTCAAGTATTGGACCACCTGACCCCTTTTGGCGCAGACCTGTTTGGAGTGCTTGGGCCAAGGGCTCAACTGTAAGAGCGTATAACAGATGCGACAGTGGGCATTCCTGGCGCATCCCACATCCGGTGCAAATAGTGTTGATATAGCACCCACAAGCCTGACCCTGGCATGTGGCTCGGTGTATAAAAGTCAGATATAGACCAGAAACTGGGGGTCAAAGCCCAACTGTCAAAGTACTGCGAACAAGTAGTCCCATGATACATAATTAAAGACCTTTTTGAACTCTATGTGTATCACCGGCAGGCGCTGCCTTAAAAGCCAGTGGTTGCTAATATGCTGTGTAGACGGCAAATGTTATGCCGTGTCAACCTGGTTGGCATGAAGCCTCTTTGGACCTTGTGTAGGAGGTCAGGGACCACCGTAGCAAGGCGCGTCATCAATGTTTAGGCTAATATTTTGGTTTCAGAGTTTATTAGTGATATAGGTCTGTTTGATGACCATAAATGAAGGGGTTGCTCTGACTTGTGGATCGGCACTATCAGTGATTCCTCGAGTTTGTGAGAGAGATGCTCCAATTTGTAAGCCTCCGTAAATATTTGCTACATGGGTTGGGTGAAAATATCAGATTGACAGCAAAAGAATTCTCTAGGGAGGCCGTTGGGGCCAGGTCTCTTCCACCTGGGAAGCTGAGAGACGAGCTCCGCTATCTCATCAGCTGTGAGCGGGTCACCAATAGTAAGACTGTGTTCCGCTGATATCCACGGTAGCTGGAGGTTAGAGAGATATGCATCGGTCTTCTCAACAGGGAGACCAGGGGTTCATTCATATAGTTGGGCATAGTATTCAGTGAATAAGTTCGCTAGTTCGTTAGGTGTTGTGTGTGATATGCGCCTGTTGTCTGCAATTAGTGTCATGTGACAGTGTATTTCCGGTGCCTGGCTCAATAAATGCAAAAGCTTGCCAGTTTTGTTGCCTTGTTCGTTTAGGTGTCTTTGGGAGGCCTGCTAGATCTTTATCCCTTTGCAGTTATTTGTGGGCCATATCGGCCCTCTTGAGCCTATGGAGGGCCTTAAATGTGTGCTGCTCTGCGTACATGTGTTTCGAGGATTGTGCCGCATGTTCAAAAGTTTTGTGAGAAAACAATGGTCATACAAGGCCAATTGGTTCTAGAAGAGATAAATTATCAACGAAAGTTTAATTACATAGCCTATGGCATAAGGCACTTTTCTAGATAGATTTAGGAAGGGACACACATGAACATTGTAAGGCGGTTCATTTATTTAACAATATTCACTTTATCATTACAAGCAGATTATAGATCCAAAATAGTGAAAAGGAACGTGATGTGGTGAGTGAAGGAAATTTGTTAAATCATACATCGCATTGACAACATGAGCAAAACTCCTTACAACACATTTTTAAGAATAAAGGAGTTTAGTTGTAAAAGGGTCGACAGTGTTTCGATCTCAATAATTAGAGATCTTCATCAGGACAGATTTGTGAGCATGTAGTATCTATAAGGTAAAGACAATGCAAGGTTCATAATTCATGAAGTGGTCCCAAAATAATGCCAGCTAGCAATGTAGATCAACATTTACATTTCCACAGTTGGATAGTAAAAGGACAGCTATGTAGGGTAAAAATGCCAGAAGGACAGAGTAAGAATTTGACAAGGTTTAAAAATGAGTGAATCACACGAGACCGATAGATATATAGAGAAGAGGATCCCGGTAGAGTGCTAAGTGCCTAATGAATGAAGGCTATAGCACCAAGGTGATCACGAATGAATGAGCGTGGGTGAGTCATGCCAGGCCAGCTAGAGGGGGTCAGTCTCATATGGAAATGCCTGTGCAATATATGAAGAACTTACTCAGAGGACCCTAAGGTGGCGAGACAATTCCTGGTAGGGTGCGGCGTCGCGGGTTGTCGATGCCTAATGGGGACAAGTCTTAACAAAGTGAAATAATAGTGAATAATCTAATCATGGATAATAAAGTAGTGCAGGTGTTACACCACGGTTGGTCAAAAAAACCACTTACTGATAATATCATCAAAGAACCACGTTGGTGTGGTCATGGAGCTCCGGTGGCCGGAGGCTTGATTTGGAAGGAGACTCCGATGGCCTGGAGGCTTAATAGGAAGGAGGGTAGTCAAGCCCCCGTCCAGCTAATAGCAAATCAACCACCACGAAGTCGGTATTAGAAGAATTCTTCTAAAGGGAAGAAGGGATGGCTCAGTTAAAAATTAAATGACCAATATTGGGGTAGAAAGGTGGGGGGGGTAAGGTGCAATGGACTGACTTGTGTTGTACTGCGAAGCCGGTAGAACAAGAGGACGGGCGGGAGCTCCATCTGCCTCCAGAAGGTAACTCTGCTGCGAGGACGGAAACCGGTCAAAGTTATAGACCCGGAAGTGTGGCATGGGGGCGAACCAATAGACCGCTGACTTGGGGACTGCACGGAGCATGCGCGCGCTGATGCACACGTGTACTAATGGATTGGCTTGTGCAAAAGAGTCCTAATGCTGAGCTTAAAGTCTGGAGTAACTCCGAGAGAGGAGCCATATCGAATGCAGTGGAGTGTGGAGAGGGAAAATTAGTTAACCTCATACACACAAACATCCTGTAGAGTGACTAGAGAAAGGAAAAAGAGCAATTGAGGAAGAGTACAGATACGAGGTATATCTAAGACAAAGGGAAGGCAAACTAAATTAGGTGATACAAGTTGTGTGACGGGCAAACGCCCCAAGAAGTATACAGATTGATAGATCGGCATATGCATACGTAGTCAACAATGTGAAGGGACAACCGGTTTAAGACCAAAAGAACAGACACAATTAATTTAAACAAGACATCAAAAAAGCTAATGCTGTAGGAGTGTTTTCAGACTCAGTATGAGTCAAGTACTGATACATTCTATAGTGTTGTGGTGTATATATACAATAAGAACACAGTTGGGAGAGGAAGAAGACAGGAGATTCAAAGAATTGCATTCCACTCCTCTTGTGTGTTCAACCCATGATAGATAGATTGGCAATTGAAAATCTATTTGCATTCCAGCCTGTTCAGGATCAGTTGGTTGTTGCCACCTCTGGGTTGTTCAAAAGTAGCAATCTCTAGGAGTTTCTCTTTCCACTGGTGAACCAGGGTTGACAGAACCATCCTCCAGTCACTGCCCCGAAGGCTGTCCATAGGGTTGCTTTGGATTAGACTGATCCCTTGTTGTTCTCGAAGAACCTTGTTAAGCTTTCTCAAAGTGCCACCCTAAATGGCTGATGAGTCAGCCACCATGTGCTAATCATCATGGGGACTCAGTGCATGGTCGGCCACACCCCGCATGCAGTTCTAGGGGGGCATGGTCGGATAAGCCACAAGCATGGAGCAGTATTGCAGCGATCAAGCCAAGTATGTTGTGGGAACTAGGAAATAGTCTAGGCAGAATAGGGTGCCACGGACTCCGGATAAGAATGTGTAACTGCCCTTCTTATGATTGCTAAGACTATGAATGTAGTCAGTAATTGTGAGGAGAGCTGGAAATGCGGATGGGGCCTGGCCCGGTCAAGGGTTGGGTCCATCAACCCATTAAAATCACCCCCAATAATTGTGAGGTGTGCGGAGGCTGACAGGAGTGCCTCATTGATATGTGTAAGAAGTGTCTTCTTGAGGGGCGCTGGGGCATATACCGAGCACCGAACAATGGGGGACCCCAAGGGGATCCCGCCAACTAGAGAAATCCGCCCTATTCTTCGTGATGGACCCTGTCTACTAAGGGGGGGGAGTCTGGCGTGGATCAGAATGGCCACACCCCGTGATCCACAGTGGAATCCAGTGTGGTGTGCAACCCTGAAGCCATATCTCTGGAGACATCTATAGTGATTTCCATCCAGGGGCCGTATTAAGTATTGGCATTGTTTGCACCCGGCGTATCTTTGAAAAGGTGCGCCGGGCGCAAACAATGCCAATGCGCCCCATTATGGTTAATGTGCTGCCCCCAGGGCAGCTGCGAACTCACGCTGCCCTGGCGGCAGCGCATTCATGTGAAAACACGGAGCAGCTGCTCAATGTTTTCACATTGCAGGTGGCACCCGCCTGCACTTTCAAAGGGGATTAGAGATCCCCTTGCAGGCGGGTGCTGTCATTGACTGCACCCGCCTGCAACGGGATGTCTGGGGGGTCCAAGGGACCCCCTTTACCCCCTGCAGAGGGCTGCTTTCAGGGGGCGCACTGATAGTGCACCACCTTTTAAATGGTGCACTGTCAGTGTGCCTTCTGAGGGCTTCTTTGACTCTGCGCCCATGTCTGTAATATGGCGCAGGCACAGAGTCAAAGGAATTCCCTCATTTGCATAGGGCACGCCCCTATGCAAATGAGGGAACACCCTCTGTTGATAGCACTGGCGCTTTAAGTGCACCAGCCCTATCACTATTATAGAAGGGGACGCACATGCTTCTGCGCCCCCTTCTATAATACCAAAGTGCCCCGGGGGTGCACAAAGTGTGTGCAAACGCCCGTTGCGCCCCCGGGGCACCTTATGTAATACGGCCCCAGGTGTGTCTCCTGCAGGAGAAGGAAGTCTGTCCAAAGTTGTTTGACCCACATGGAGATTAGGATAGCCCCTCAATTTATTTTATTGAGAAGGCCGTTTACGTTCCATGTTAGGCAAATCAACAGGGTTCCCTCCTTGTGGGAGTGTGCGTCAGGCTAGGAGATCATAATGTCTCCGTTGAGGAAGAGCTATGGTATTGACATTAGTAAGGAGTGTGCAGTCTATGTGAAAGCTACAAACTAGAAAACTGTCCTCCCCTCACCAAACCTCCACCCCATACTTCCAACAGTGAAGTACCTGATGTGCAAAACTAGGTCGTATGTCATCCCCCCAGACAGGGCTACTACGTGCACCCCATTGGGGGTACCCTAACTGATTTTCCAACCCCCTGCAATGAATTAAAAACAATACAAAGAAAAGCAATAATAAACACATAACCATAAACATAGTCTCAAAGTCCAACCTAGTTAGGACACTGTTAAAAATTGGGTTCCTGGTTGACTAGGGTGTAAAACCTGGTCAAGCATTAACCACAATCCTCATCAGGGTAAAGCACAAGCACACCCTAAATTAACCTGTGCTCACCCTCTGGTAGCTTGGCACAGAGCAGTCAGTCTTATCTTTAAAGGCAATGTGTAACGTATTTGTGCAACATTTCAAACAATAAAACAGCAAAAACACCACCCAAAAAGATTCCACATGAGGTTAGAAAAATAGAGCTTAATTTTATAAATATAACAAGACCGAAATGACAACAATCAAATACGTAGAACTTGAGAAAGTGAATTTTAATATTTATAGTGAAAAATTGCGCTTGGAAGCAAAAAGCACTATTTGGGATATCTGGTTGCACCGAACTGGGACAAAGTCAAATATTCAGGCCGCCATGATATAGCACAAGCCGGCTACAGGGACCCAGATAAGCCTGCTGAACAAAAGTGCCCTAATCCTGGTTGAGGCTTGCTTGCGTGGATCCACATCAAAGATGCGTCACACAGCAGAGGCAATGCATTGGTTCCGAAATGCGATAAGGATGCAGTGCGAGGTCCTGATGCATCGGCGTCGAGAATCCTGTCGATGGAGTTTGCAATGCGCAGGCTGGTGTCAAGGATGTGAGGCACCGTGAAGACGATGCGTCGATTACGATGAGCGGGGAAGCTGTGATGTGGAGGTTCGGCATCGTTGAAGAGGCTGCTGTGGCGAGAGATGCAAGGAGCTTGCGCCAGGAAAAGCGTTGTGCAGTGTCGGTTCCCAAGGCGATGCATCGGTACTAGATGTGGGATGCAGCAGCAATGTGAGTCTTGTGCGATGGGTCTAAGCCACGCAACAGCAGCAATGGGTCAGTTGTGCTTGAAAATGCGGCGCTTCACCAAGGAGATGTGTCGGTTCAGCTCGAGGATGCGTCACTCAGGAGAGGATGCATCAGTTCCCCTGGAGAAACACCTTAGGCCCACTTCCAAGAGTCCAGGACTGCGGTGGCACTCCTTGGCATGGTAGACTTACAGATGGCAGAGTCTAGGTGCAGAAGCAAGTTGGTTGGAAGTCTTTTATGTTCCTTAGACTTCAGACACTCTGAGTTCAAGTGATGCAGGTCCAGTTCCCTCACCAGGTCAGCACAGCAAGGGAGCAGTACAGCAAGACAGCAGTCCAGCAGAATGTCAGTCATTTGAGCAGCACAGCAGTCCTTCTTCCTGGACAACAGAAGATTAAGTGGTTAAAATTGAGGGAAGTTATTCCCACTACACAGTGCGACAGATGGTGCGCGAGAATGTGCCCTAAGGTATACTTTGGTATGAGCTGTGTGCTGGGGCGGTGCACAGCATCTGATCGCACGCATTAATGGACGATATGACGCTGGATCAAAGAATTTATATAAGGGAAGGAGTGCATTCTCAATACACGTTTTCTGCTTAGTAATTAACCGTCCCAAAGAGAGTTTGCACCCCATGGATGAGTTTAATAGTTTGAAATGCTGGACAAGGATTGTTGCTGTACTACGGAGACAGCGAATAACTTGAGTGGATTCTATATTAACAAACTGTACATTTGACATTTGAACACCAGCAGCTGGCTTACGAACAATTGACCTTTGTTTGCTTAAACAGTGATTATCTTTTCTTGTTCCTTTATTAATGTTTTTAGCGTTTGATTTATGTGAACATGAATTGAATTAATTTGTATGTGTCAAGATTATGTCACATTTTGTTTCATTTCTGTAATCATCTGAGTGTTTGTGGTACAGATTTAGGTTAGTGACAGGGGGTGGAGTAAGGGGAGCGTGGGTTTTGTTTATATACGTTATTATTTAGGTTTATTCCATTTCTATAGTGGTATGGCACTGAAGGGTGTATTGTGGGATATGCAGTTTTGAGGTAGCTTTTGAAGGATTTGGCGCAGCTGAAGGTTGAGTAGGTCACGGGGTTAAAAATGGCGAGTTAATTGTGCACGCAGGTGAGGACTCAGCTTAAAATAACGAATCGAGCGGCAAAAGGAATGTAAGTTTTTTTAAAAGTAACGGAAAGATGGAGGAGGAGGGTAGATTGCCGTTTTCGGCTCCAGTAAGGTAATCTCTTACAGCTTTCAAAGACTAGGTTCGCTTGGACATATTTCAGAGTTGCATGGGGGGATAGTGTAGTTGTAACGTGATTTTGAAAATAGCAGGTTGGGCCATGAGTTTTATTGATTTTGGCAGCTTGTTTTGGTCACGGTTTATGTGTGAGGGTGAAGGGGGTCGAGAGGTGGGAGGGGAAGGGGACTTGCATGACGTTTTGGTAGATGGGTCATTTAATTAGGTAGACATGGGAGTAGTGGGGTAGTGTGAGAGATGATGGGAGCGGGCATTCTGTTTAGCATTATTGGCATATTGTTTAGCGATAATGGATGCATATCAGTGGAAGTCAATGGTGAACAGTCAGCTGAGTTGTTTTTTTCATTGGTTGCAGAAACCCCTGAAGAAGAGCCTTAAAGGCTCGAAATGCATTGGGTACATAGTGATGAACCTACCCTCTTGAACGTTTCACCTTTTGATTGTACATGTTGCTGTGAAAAGCCTCGATGGGCACTCAGTAGTCATTTGAAGAATTTACAATAAAGAAAGAAGGTGGAATGACGCTGTCTCCGCAGTGAATTAATAAGCTTTGATGAGTGATATAAAAAGGAATTGTACAAGAATTGTTTCCAATGATGAAAAAGGATAACAGAAGATTAAGTGGTTAAAATTGAGGGAAGTTATTCCCACTACGCAGTGCGACAGATGGGGCGCGAGAATGTGCCCTAAGGTATACTTTGGTATGAGCTGTGTGCTGGGGCGGTGCACAGCATCTGATCGCACGCATTCATGGACGATATGACGCTGGATTAAAGAATTTATATAAGGGAAGGAGTGCATTCTCAATACACGTTTTCAACTTTCTTAAAGAGGCATTTTCAGAATTGTAATTTGAAATCTGACTTTACTATAAGTTACTTGTAAAACTTGAAAGTACATGTTCTGCCTTTTAAATACATTGCACCCTGCCTGCTGGTGACGTATATGCATAAAAAGGGAAGGTTTGGGCCTGGTAAAAGATTTATTTTGCCAGGTCGACATGGCAGTATAAGCTCCAAACACAGGCTTTGCAGTGGCAGGCCTGAGACATGTTTACAGGGCTACTTAAGTGGTTGGCATAATCAGTGCTGCAGGCCCACTAGTAGCATTTAATTTACAGGCCCTGGGCATATATAGTGCACTTTACTAGGGAGTTATAAAAAAATAAATATGCCAATTGTGGATAAGCCAATGTTACCACATTTTAGGGAGAGAGCACATGCACCTTAGCCCTGATTAGAAGTGGTAAAAGTGCCTAGAGTCCTAAAGCCAACAAAAACGAGGTCAGAAAAGTGGAAGAGTTAGGCAACACTTTGGGGGGAGGACCACCCTTGGGCTGTTAGATCTAACACGTGTCCCCCCCACAGCTGAAAGTGGGGAGAGCTACCCAACCCTTTGGAAGTTCTCTTCACTAAGGTGGAAGAACCTGGAGAGACCATCAGCATTGGTGTTGTTTGACCCCGGACGGTGCTCCACTGTAAAGTCTATTCCCTGTAGGAAGATGGACCACCTCAGCAATTTGGGATTTACACCCCTCATCTGCATGAGCCATCTTATGGGGCTGTGGTCTGTCTGAACCAGGAAGTGAGTCCCAAACACCTATGGTCTCAACGTCTTCAGTGCCAAGACCGCAGTAAACGCTTCTCCCTTAATCACACTCTGTTCAATTGGATGTAACCTTCTGTTAATAAAGGTAACCGGTTGGTCTAGGCACTCCTCATTCAACTGTGCTAAGTCGGCCCCTATGCCATGCTCTGAAACGTTTGCCTGCACTATGAATTATTTGGAGAAATCAGGTGCCTTGAGTACAGGTGCTGTACACATGGCTTCCTTGTGGGTATCAAAGGCTTTCTGCCAAGCCTCTGTCGAGATCACCAATCTGGGCTGCATCTTGGAAGTCAGCTCTGTTTTTGGGTGCAACAATGGTGCCATATCCCTTAACAAATCTTCTGTAGTATCCTCTGAGGCCCAGGAAGGCTCTCACTTCTGTCTGAGTTTTAGGTGGTTGCCAGGCCATGATAGTCTCAATGTTGGCCTGAAAGTGCTGCACCTTGCCCCCACCTACCAGTTGACCCAGGTACACCACGCAACCATGCCCTATCTGGCACTTACTAGCCTTGAGGGTCAGGCCTGCCTGTTGCAGGGCATGAAGCATCGTCTGGAGGTGATGTAGATGTTCCTCCCAGCTAGAACTGTAGACAGCAATATCGTCTCAGTAGGCAGTACAGAAGGCCTCCTTACTAGCCAGGACCCTGTTAACCAACCTCTGAAAGGTGGCAGGGGCAAGCCAAAGGGTATCACCCGATATTGGAAGTGCCTCTCTGGGGTTGAGAATGCTGACCTGTCTTTGGACTGCCAGTACCTTGATGTCAAATCAAATATACTGAGGAATCGGGCAGTGCGGAGCCTGTCAATTAGCTCATCAGTTCGAGGATGGGATGTGCGTCAGTCCCGGTGATAGAATTGAGACCCCCGGTAGTCTATGTTCTGTGACGGTGCCCAGTGGGGCAGCCTTTAGTACCAGCACTACAGTGCTGGACCAGAGACGGTTGGAGGGCTCAATCACCCCTAGCACCAGCATCCTGGAGACCTCCTCCTTGATACTGGCCCTCACCTTATCGGACAACCTCTAAAGTTTATTCTTCACAAGTAGGCTGTCTCCAGTGTCCATATCATGGACTCACAGGTGTGGGAGCCCAGTGAGGCAAACTGTTCCAGTCGCTCTGCTGCTCTGCGATCAGGGTAGAAGAGAGGTTGACACCTTCCACTAACCCATCGTGCTCCTGGGCAGAGTGGAGGTCAAGGAGAGGCATGCTTTCCTCTTCCACTCCCTCACTGATCACCAGGAGCATGCTCACCTTAGACCTCTCGAAGTGAGGCTTAAGTCGGTTGACATGGAGCACTCTTATGGGTCTTAGGGGTCTGAAGATCTACCAAGTAGGTGGACTCCCCCTTTCACTCCTTTATTTCCTATGGTCCAGTCCAGTGGTCCTGGAGAGCCCTGGACTCTACTGGCTGCATGACCCATACTTTCTTGCCAGGCTGAAACTCCACCTGAGTGGCCTTCTGCTCGTACCAGAGTGTCATGACTTTTTGACTGGGCTCTAGATTACTTTTTGCCTTTTTCCAGAAGTGATGCATCTGGTTACATGTAGCTGACCACATCCTGTGGGGTCTCCTGGGAGCTTGCTCCTACCCCTCCTAGACAAGGTTCAGAGATCCCCTAACAGGTGGCCATAGAGGAGTTTAAAGGAGCTGAACCCTACTACTTTCTGTGGCAACTCTCTGTAGGCAAATAGCAGGCATGGAAGCAAGACTTCCCATTTATGCCTCATTGGCTCAGGCAGGCCCATAATCATGCCCTTCACGGTCTTGTTGAAACTCTCCACAAGACCATTGGTTTGGTGATGATAGTGTGTGGTGAACTTGTAGGTTACCCTAATCTCATCCCACATAGCTTTTATGTACGCTGACATGAAGTTAATGCCGCTCTCAGACACTGCCTCCTTGGGGAACCTCACATGGGTAAAGATCCCCATCAGACCTCTAGCCACCACAGGTGCAGTCATTGTCCTCAGATGGATGGCCTCTGGGCAGTGGGTGGCATGGTCCACCAAGACCAGGACAAACCTGTTGCCTAAGACTGTCTTGAGGTCGAAAGGTCCAATGATGTCAATGCCCACCCTTTCAAAGGGGGTGTGTTAGAAATGGGGGTCTCTAGTTGGCAGTGGCCTGCACCCTGTCCAAGCAGGGACCCTTAGTTCTAGACAGGATAAGGGAGTTACACACCCAGATAACCCCTGCTAACTCCCTTGGTTGCTTGGCACGAGCAGTCAGACTTATCTCAGAGGCAATGTGTAAAGCATTTGTATATAACACAAAGTAACACTACAAATGGGCACCACGCCAGTTGAGAAAAATAAAGTATCTTTATCTAAACCAAACAAGACCAAAACGACAAATATCCAACACACAGATATCAAAATATGACTTTTAAACGGTAAAAATAGTTCTGTGCATAGAAAACTATCGATGTGTCACTTTTAGCACAAAGTACCGTGGATGAGTCAAAATTACAGGATGAAAACAGGCACAGGGAAGGTGACTCGTCAGTTTCTTACTCACAGTGAAGGTGATGCATCGGTTCCTTGCTTCAGGGGCGCTGATGCGTCGGTTCCTTACTGCCACTCAGGGGAGGTGATGTCTCGTTCCTTACTGGAGAGGAGGTGATGTGTCGGTTTCTTACTGCAATGGGAGGTGTTGTGTCATTTCTTACTGAAAGGCCAGCATCGATGTAGATTTGGCACCCTGAGAAAATCCAGGTGCCTACAGGTTGATGCAGCGAAGATCCAGGCACTGTGTCGATTTCTGCAACGGCAGATAGGTGATGTGTCTATTTTTCCAGGCGCACAGCAGAGCCTGTGTCAGAGTCGGAGCGGGAGTTTCGGACTTCAGAGACAAGGTGCTCAGGACATGGGCTGCGGCGGTTTCGTCAGCCGCTGACAGGCGCTGTGTCAGTATTTTCAGCCACACAATGGAGATGCGCGTGTTTTCCGACTGCATGGCAGCTTGCATCGGGAAAAACAGTGCTGAAAGGGCGATGCATGAATTTTCAGCAACAGGAGCAGCAAAACAACCTCCAAGGGCCCAGAACTGAAGTCGGCACCCCAAGGCAGCAGTGGAGCCCAGGGATGCTGCAAGTGAAGTCTTTGTGTTCCTGAGACGTCTTAACTGGAGGCAAGCTCTACATCAAACCCTTGGGGAATCTTCTCAAGAAGGATGCACAGCAAAGTTCAGTCTTTGTCCTCTCCCAAAGCAGAAGTAGCAACTGCTGGCCAATCCAGCAAAGCAACACACAGCAAAGGGGCAGTACTCCTCCTCATAGCTCTTCAGCTCTTCTCCTTGGCAGAGGTTTCTCTTGGTCCAGAAGTGTTCTAACAATCTGGGGTTTTAGCTCCAATACTTATACCCCTTTTGGCCTTTGAAGCAGGCATTCTTCTAAGGATTGTCTTTGTAGTGCACACGTTCTTGTCCTGCCCGGTCATGGCTCCAGACACACTCCAGATGGGTGGAGAGAGCATTTTGAAAGGCCAGGCACAACCCTATTCAGGTGCAGGTGACAGCTCCTCCCACCACTCTAGCTAGGAAGGCCCATCAGCCTGGTGATGAGCCATCAGGATATGCAGGGCACACCTCAACTCCCTTTGTGTGACTGTCTAGAGTGACTGCACAAACAGGCCCCTGTCAGTCTAAACCAAATGTTGATTTCACAGGCATGCAGAGGCACAGGATGGTTAAACAAGTAAATGTCCACTTTATAAAAGTGGAATATCCAAACACACAATTTAAAAACCACCTTTACTAAAAGATGTGTTTTTAAATTCTGAGCTCAGAGAGCCCAAACTCCATTTCTCTAGCTGTTCCCAACTGAAAGTTACCCATGTAAAATGTTACAAGGCAGCTCCAATGATAGTCTATGGGAAAGCTAGTCCTTGCAATAGTGAAAACTGAAATTGGCAGTATTTCACTATCAGGACATGTAAAACACACCAGTACATGTCCTACCGTTCACATACACTGCCCCCTGCCAATGGGGTACCTTGGCCCTAGTTTAGGGGTGCCTTACATGTATTAAAAAGGAAGGTTAGGGCCTGGCAAGTGGGTGCACTTGCCAGGTCGACATGGCAGTTTAAAACTGCACTTACAGACACTGCAATGGCAGACTTGAGACAAGTTTACAGGGCTACCCATGTGGGTGGCACAACCAGTGCTGCAGGCCCACTAGTAGCATTTGATTTACAGGCCCTGGGCACACATAGTGCACTTTACTAGGGACTTACCAGTAAATCAAAAATGTCAATCATGGATAACCAATCATAATCACAATTTACACAGGGAGTATATGCACTTTAGCACTGATCAGCAGTGGTAAAGTGCCCAGAGTCCTAAAGCCAACCCAAAGAGGGTCAGAAGAATAGGAGGCAAAAGGCAAAAAGCCAGGGGATAAACCAGCATAAAGGGCCAGGTCCAACAGGGTGCCAATGACTGGTACTGGGAGCAGGCAAACCTTTGGCTTTCTCCTTGATTTCCCACTGGCCTGTCTGGTGGAATAGGACCTGCAGAATGCATTTGAATCTGTCTTCATTCTGGGCCAATAGAAGTGGGAAACAAGCCTGGCAAAGGTCTGGTCTTGCCCTAAATGTCCTGCCAGGGGTAAGTCATGAGCCAAACCCAGTAGGAAGTTCCTGTAACACTGGGGAGCACTAGCACATGGGCTTCCCCAGAACCAGGAGCCTTAGGCTCACTATATAGCAGATAATTCTCCCAGTAGATTAGGTGATCCCCAGAGGCGTCACCTGCTGCCTGGGCTTCGGCTTGGTTCCTCAGGCCCACTAGAGTGGCACACTCTCTCTGCATCCTGCAGAATTACTCCTTGGTGGTCTCACCCTCAGCAAGCTCAGGCAGGTCACTTAAGGCGGCAATGTGCTACTCGGTTGGCTAAAGGGCCTCCTCCTCAGGGACCCTGTCAACCTAGACCTCCGGAACTTCAGGGGCTGGTTTCCAATGTCTCTTGCCCCTATCTTTCCTGGCAGTTGTCTGGGCCATTGTTCCAGGGTCCAGATGTCCTTGACTCCCTCCATGCTTCATACAGACCCACTCAGGCAATCCCTTCATCTCCAAGTATGACCTGAGCTCTGACACCCTCCAGGCAGTGTGCTCCAGATCGTTGCTGAACAGACAATCTACAGGCATGGCAGGGCTCACAGCTACTTTCAGAGAATCTGAGACCCCACCCAAAGGGAACCAGAGCCACCACTAGATGTCTCTTACGATTGTCTGCGACTATGACTTGGTGGAATGTGTTTGGTAGGACCTGCTCTGCAGAAACCAGCTGGCTCTTCACAGTAGTCATACTGGCTCCTGTGTCTCGCAGAGCCTCCAACCCGTTGCCCATTGATGGTGACCCAATGCCTATACTTGGAAGTATTAGCTGGCATATGGATTTTTGGCCCCATCTCTTTATCCCCCAGGGAAACTAGGGTCACCTCTGTTTGCTTCCCAAAGCTAACTGGGCCTACCTCCTCCCCAAGTGCTACACTCAGCAGCTCAGTTGCCTGCCCACCAGTGGGGGGATGTGCCCTCTTGAGACATTTGGAGTCACCTGTGGAGTGCTCATACCTGTAGCACTCAGTGCATTGGGGTACAAACTACCCTGTCTTGTGATCAAAGAACCCCTTTTTCTTAGGATCAGACTGTTACATGTTACCGCTACTCCCTTGGGAATTATTTTGGGGGCATTTAGAGAACTCCTTATTTTTAAGTTTTTCTCCCCCCTCTTTCCTCTGGTTGAAACCCTGACTACCTTTGTAGGGGTCCCCCCCAGATATCTTTTTGGACACTCTGGTGCTAGCCTAGAGGTCCATCTCCCCAACAGGCACCTGGGGTCAGTCAGCTTACTGTCAACTAGGTTCTGGCAAAACACTGTAAAATAAATACTTAGCATGTGCTCTCTCATGATTACATTTTACCAGGTGCAGCCGGTCCATTTGGGCGGTGGGGCCACGCCCCTCCACCTTTTGCCCCATAGGAACAGTGTCTGACAGGCTGAACAAACGTCAGCCTGACAGACACTGTTCACTTCCAGCTCAAGCAGCCAGGAGCCAGACGTGCATTTAGCGCTAGCTCCTGGCTGCCTGAACTGAACTTTGCTGGGCTGAGAAAGTCACAGCTCCTGTGGGCGTGGCGTTCTCAGCTGAGCAAAGATTCCTGAGGCCCTCCCCTCAGTGATGAGGGGTGGCGTCACTCATTGCCTCGCACCTGGGCGCTTCATTTTTAAGCCCTGTAGCGCCCAGGGTCGAGTTTCAATCAGTGACACTTCATCACAGAGTGGGGTGGGGTCAGTAGTCTCACTGACCCCATCCCACTCTGTGATGACGTTGGGACTGCTGCCTTCCCTCATTGGCTGACCTTAGGTCAGCCAATGAGGGAAGGCAGCAGTCCCAAGCCTTCTAGAACCACCGAGGCAGCGCAGAGCTGGCTGCAGGTAAGTGTGTTTTGTTTTGTTTTTAAATTGTTTGGTGCATGTGTGCGTGCATGTATAAATGTTTGGGAAAGAGTGCTGTGAATGAATGTGTTTGTGTGTGTGTGCGCGTGTGTGAATGCATGGTTGTGAGTGTTATGTGTATGTGTGAATGTGTGTGTGTCGCATCCGCCCCCTCCCTCCAAAACTTACCGGCCGCCCCTGCATTTTACAACCCAACTTTTGGTTGCCCGCACCCAATCATTCAGTGCCTTGTTGGAATAGTCCACAAAATCTACCCAGAATTGTTTGGGGAGCTTCTGGCTGTCATTGAATCTTTGGCGATACTTACCAGGGGTCAGCCTAAATGTGGCATGAAAAATGGACTTTATAGGGGTGGGTGTACTTGGTTTGGTCCTCAATCTATAGTGTCAGAAGTGTGTCCCTCCCCACAGTAGACATGTGTTTCCACAGAGCACCCTCCCAGAGCTCTTCAGGTACCTTGTAAACCCTCAATGAAACCTCAAAAGCAGAAAACCATTTGTCTGTGTCATCTCCCACCACATACCTGGGCACCAAATCTTTGGGTATGCAAACCCTTTTCTCTCCTTCAGGTACTGCAGGTATGCTGCCACCATTGCTGGAATCTGATTGCCTTGCCCTCAGTTTCAGCTCTTTCAGGCTCCTTTCATGAGCCAACCTCTCCAAAGTAAATTTCTCCTCCTTTTTGGGTCGAGTCTCGACAGCGCTTGTGCTGTCTGCAAGACCTGTTGTTTTTTCTTCTGTGGGCTTTTGCCACACCCACCGATTGTCATTGGTTCTTTCTTATGCCATTCCGAAATATTGGCCATTTATTGGCCCATTGCTCTCAATTGTCCCCCCTTTGGGTGCCTGTTTCAGCTGAGGCAATTTCACCAAGGGATTGCGTTTGTTGGCCATCACAGCTTCCTCTTCGCACAATGGCCCCTCCTCCCATCTGGCCTTTGAAGCTCTGCAGAACAACACTGACCAACCAATCACATTGCCTTGTTCGCAGGCCTCCACGCCTATACTGGCGCCTCCCCTTGTTTACAGTGCCCGAGGCAGGGCCATGCGGCGTCCCTTAAGCTGCCGCCGCCAACCCGGAAGTGTTGTCCCCTTCACTCCGGCATCCTGTGCTGTTGCTGGTTGGTTGCTGCAGAGCGGCTCTTTGCCCCAGTGCACACTGGTCAGTGGCCAGATGCCTTTTGTTGGTGACCAAGGCTGATGATTTGTCGTAGCGTGAACCTCTACTGCTGGGGGGATGGTTCATCTTTGACCCCAGAACAGGCCCCATTGGCACCTGGCCTTACGGTCGCATTCTGCAGCTGATGACACTATAGGGAAAGGAGGGGGCTCTCAGGTCAGGCTGTTGGTGCTTGACACGTCACTCCTTTGGGTCCAGCCAATTGGATATCGAGGAAGTGCCACCTTTGTTGTTGTCACTCTAAAACATTCTGACTATTGTGTGCAAAACATGCCACAGAGTTTGCACGGTGAAGTCCTCATCAACTTGAGCAAACAATGTATAGAAAACACACAGGTTTTGGGTGTCACACGCTTATATGGTTTTCACCTCAATGTAGGATCGGCTGTGAGTCTGTGTGTCCTCACATTTACAGCGCTCTAACACCCTAGGGCCATGTTCGTGCTATATAAGATTGCATAAATACATAACAGGCGTCAGAAAAGGGTGCAGTCCCTTCCACTTCTCTTCCCCTGCTACCCACAACATGGCTTCCTGCATGAGCTCTACTGTCTCACAGCTTAGACGTCACCACTGCTCGCGCCTCTCTCTCCATCCTGACAACTTCCTTCACATCATGCAACCCTTTCCGTTTAATGTCTTTAGCTTCTCCATCCCTGACACTGTATTGTATTGTATATAAAGGGGGAGGGGGGGGGTTGTGCTGTTCCTAAGGATGAAGGAAGAGGACGGAGACAAAGGGGGGAAAAATGCTAGTGTTTCAGTATGGGGAGAGTGTTCCAATAGGAGCAAGTGCCCTCACACACCCCAAGAGGTGTCATGCTTCATCATTGGGCTTGCTCCTCATCTGGCCGTAACTGCAATGCCTGTCGGGCACCCGCGAAGGGGCTCTTTGCCAGAGATCTTTTGTATAAGCTGTGTGATGAAGTGAGGGAGAGAGGGTAATGGTTTGTAGTGTGTAAAGAGTAATGTTTTAACAAACGTGGTTTAAAATAGATTTAGTGATGTTTATTGTCAACTAACTTTATTGATTGAGCTCACTACGCTAGTTAAAATCGTGGTGCTTATTCAGGATACAATGGTCCTAATAAGTCCGATCAGTGACTAATCTAGAATGTGCTCAACATGTTTCTCGCATTTAAGCAAAAAGTTATATTTTGAAATATTAACAATTATACTAACAACATTAACACTTAAAATTAATATTCTAACTTGAAATATATTCAATTAATTAAACAACATTCATTACAACTATAGTAAAATAAGTGATATTAGATACAACATTATTAAAAACGATATTTTACACCAAAAAACAATATTCTTGACTGTGATATTCTATTACTGGATATTATTGTACTGATGATACTCTTGACACAATATTTTGGTAATACAATACCTTTACATTGATATTTCTGTGATTAACCGCTCTTGCATTAGTCATCTCAACATGCCTTCAGGATGTTCACAGAAGTGTGAATGCCTCAGTTTTTTAGGATGTCTCTAAAACTAACTGGGCCAGTTTAGTAGAGACAGAACCTCACTACATGGCAATGATAAGAAGCTAGGTCTTCCTTCTTAACCTGTAAGTCATTGTTCAAGGAATACCATTAACATGCGTGTCAAACTCTCATCTGGCACTTTGCCTTGAGAGTCATGTGCAGCTAAGACTTTTGATAAAGCCACATCACTATGCATGTTGGTGATTGTGGTTTTAATTTCCTCCATGTCTGTAGCCTATAATTCCCATACAAGCTTGGTTTTGATGATTGAAAAAGAAGACTGGTGGAAAGTTATCCTCATGACATATGGCCAGGTGTAATGTATGCACTCAAACCTTCCTATCAAAGTAAGCTTCCCTTTTCCATATTTGCTTCTTAATGCCCAAGCTCATTTAAAATGGTTGCATTCTGCATATTGTATGTCCTCATGCTACTCAAGGTTTCCCTTCCGATGTTGAAATCATCATGACTAACATCAAACATGATAATTTCCTCCCACACAGGACATGTATTGGCACTACTCCTTTGTCAACAACAAACTGTAACAGCGGGCGAGATGTCCTGTGATAGTTTAGGAAGGGCAAATCAATGCAGATTTTCAGAATGACCAGTGATATGTAAAAGGACTTTATTTTACTTTATTTCACATAGATTTATATTGTGTTGATAGTCTCAAAATGTTGCATGGTTGCACCCATATTAGATCTAAGCCAGGCGTCTCCCATGAGAAGCTCATGAGCTACCTGTAGATCTCCAACTATCTGTAAGTAGCTTTCCTCTCTGCAGCCCAGCCTACTACTGTAGAAGCTTTTGCTTGGTAGAAAAGTGTGTATTCGAGCCAAAACCATGTGTATTTTCAGAAATCAAAAGATGAAGTTTGGAAAAAAAATGGTTGAATTTGAAAAATATCTTTAAAGTTATTACTTGAGTGATAAATCATGTGGCATTAGAGAGACTTGCTGCTCAATTACATTGGAGCCAGGGGTGTTGTAGCTATGGCTGCTATGTATTGCCCATTTAGAGGCATTCCAAATTGATAATGTTTTTTTTACTTTACTGCTGGCAAACCTGTCTGATGTGCTGATGTGATCACTGCTGACAATCTTGAAATGGGTGGTCACTATTACATCACTAATATTAGTTGCTCGGGATGGTTTTCATTGACCATAAGTAGCTCTTATGATCAGAGTTAATATATACATAGTTTGGAGGCTCCTGATAGCTGCACAATCCTTCTCAAATGGTACTTGTGTTCCATATTCTGTGGTGCACACTTTCCCCTCTTTCTGATTCTGAGCAGGGGAAACACAACTTGTTCCGTCCAATATTTGTCTCTTGGCCACCTCTCTAACAATTGGAAATCCTTGATTAGGTAGGAAAGTTGGTGTGAGATCTGAAGAGGCACCATAAGTAGTTGTGGCAGGAATGTTTGTTTCCTTTTATGATTAACTGACTGAGTGGCAGTGAAACATCTAGTCAGCCTTCCTCTTCAACTGTCAAAAAGATGATAAGGGCAGCTTTATGTGGACACCACCTTGATTCTTCAAAATAGATGGATGACAGTCTCCAGAAAAACAGAGAGGAAACCTAAAGAGTGAGGAAAAAGACAAAACAAATGTGGAAGAACCGCTCAAGAAGAAAAGAAATGAAATACGCCAAACAAGAGCAAACAAGTCGAACAAAGAAACACTGAGCCCTAGAGAAACTAAGGAATGCAGTGCAAAATGGGGTTGAGCTCAACAAAGAGGAGCCCAGAGAGTGTTGTGATGCATGTCAATCCATAGTTACTTGCCTTATATAATGATTTTCCAAGGAGCTCTCATTATTCTGTCTTCAAAGAGCATGTCACCATTTTTGTATGGGCCAGGCAAAACTGTCATCTTGGTCCTCCTGGATCTGTTGGCCTACTGAAAGAACTGCTGAATGTAGAGCCACAGGAAACATTTTGAAAGTCCATACCTTCTGGTTACTTCTCAATTGTAAGCTGCTCTGCCTCGCCCAAATTAGCTCTTGCACTAACTAGGTCAAGACAGCCCCTAACATGGAATAGACTTGATAAAGACTGGGCACATTCACAGATTTCAACCATTTTCCTGGCTCCTGCGCACTGCTTCTAATGATCCTGTGATTAGTTTAAGATTGCTTTTTGCTGATATTACATTGCCAAGACGCACAACCTGAGGAAACTGAATAGATGCATACAAAAGGAATAAAAGACCAAAAACAAATGACTGAGACAACACTGGTTTTGTTTGGAGAACATTCTATTGCAGGTTCCTTTGGCAGGGCAATTGGTTCATTTATGAGTGGTGCTGGCAGCTAGCAATGATAAGACCTAATCTAGCTGTCCAATTAATTAGCCAGCAAGCACTAGCAATACACTACATCTGGAGCTGTACCTTTGGGATTTGCTTCTCATCAGGCCATTATATTTCAGGAAACTTAACCTGAGTACAATGATTACAGGCAAACTCTCAGCTGCTTAAGATTACAACTGCCTTACTAACCACCGAAGATGAGGAGCACGCTAGTCCTCAGCACCACCCCGAAAGTGACCCAACTGAAGGGGTGGAGGAAGTCACTCCCCTTGATATTAGGACCACCCCCCACCTTATCGGGTGGGGGTGGGATGCTGGGAGTCTGTACTGTCAAGGGAATACAGGGTAAAGCCACAACCCACCCAAAGTCATACTGCTTGAGACGTGAGCAGCTACATATATATCCATGTCAGGAGATGAAATTTTACAATTCAATGCAATCTGTGACTTGTAGTCTTTGTTTACTTCAATTAAAGCTTCTGGACTAAGGGGCTGATTAGAAGTTTGGCAGTCCATCGGACCGGCAAACTCGCGGTTTCCTGGCAGGAACCGCTGCATTACATGTGTGGCAGTCCCACCACCACAGGACTGCTGCAACCGCCGGGGATCCATGATCTCTCAGTGGTGGTGCGGCAGTCTGGGGCAGCATTATGCTGGCGGTGCCACTGCTGCACCGCCAAGCATATTACGACTTTCCAGACCTCCACACTTCTCATGGTGCTGAGCCCGCGATGAAAAGTGTGGCAGACAGGAAAGTAAGAGTGCCCTACAGGGCCCCCTGGTGCTCCTGTGCATAAGGAGCATTCAGGGGGACACATGTTATGCCCCCCGTCTGTATGCACCCCTGTTTCTGCACAGCATGGACTGCACAGTTCATGGTGTGCAGGAACAGGCTATGGCGCTACCTCGGCGCTGCAGTTCTAAGGCTCGCATATGAACCTTAGAACTGCACTGCTGAGGGACCGCCAAAGCACTGCCCGCCAGACGTTGAGGAAACTCAGAATCTGGTGGGCGGTGTGCAGATGGGTATGGGAGTGGGTGCTGGCGTGGCGGACTGCTCCCACACCACCAAAGTCCTAATCAGGCCCTAAGTCATCTGACAACAAAGAAACCTAGATCTAAATATATGGTGTGCTATTGACATAGAGAGATCTGACATCTCTAGGTTAGTGGTGCTGGTATAGTCCTAGTGCCTACCTTTTTATTACTCGTGTCAATGTTCATGAACAAGATCAGTTTTTTGATAATAGAACCATTCACAGTTGTAGGTACTTCACTGTAGATTCCAAAACGCACTATTGCAGATCTCATGGTCTCCTCTTGGAGCGCTCACTGTGCAATATAGGTATACAGATTTTGATATTTTACAAGTTTTGTGTGAAACTTGGAGGTAAGACCAAAGATCTAATATTGGCTACTTTCTTGATCTATTTTAGGTTTAAACCTTTATATTCATGATTAGGCTTTCCTGTTTTCAGTTTCTATTTTTGGTAAATTCTGGTGGGGTTTTTTCAGTGTTTTCCAGTGATTTAAATACCTTAGAAAATAGTGGTTCTCAGTGGTTGCACATTTTCGCTCCATTAAAAACAACAGAAACAGTGTTTTTCCGGTGTTTATGGAACGTTTTGCTTTTATTATTGCTTGCTTTCTGCAATGATAGTGCATGGTATATAGGCAGTGTACGTACAGTGTTTATGGGGTCCAAATACATTTTTACAAATCAAACTTATTATAGTACACCATACAATACTTCTTCAGTGAGTATTTGGTCATGCGTGCTCGCTCTTTCCTTCCCATGTAAACTTTCTTCTGTGTAAAGGCCCTCTCAACATTGGCAATTGAGACGGGCAACGTCGAAACAGCCAGTACACAATTTGCTAACTCTGGCCAATGACATAGCTTTCCATGCCAATACTGGTGCACCTGAAGATTGTGATTCTCTAGGACAGGTGCGGCACCAAATGCGTTGAGCTGGGCGCATATGCCCTCAGATTTTTTGACGCAGTCAAAAATGAAGCAGTACTTTTTAAAGTCCAGAGAAAATTCCCCTTTACGGAAGGGATCTGGAACTTGTGCAGATTAGTAAAATGAGGTATGGGATTAGTCAATCAATCAAGCAATCAATCAGGGAATTGTGAAGTGCGGTACTCACCTGTGAGGGTCTCAAGGCGCTGGGGGGTGGGAGGTGCAGCTCCGGGTCAGCCGAAGAGCCAGGTCTTGAGGCTCTTCCTGAAGGTGTGCAGAGTAGGGGAGTGTATGATGTTGACCGGGAGCTTGTTCCAGGCCTTGGCCGTGACGTAGGAGAAGGCTCTTCCACCCGCTCTGGTTCTGCGGATGCATGTAGTTTCTGCTAGGGCGAGGTTGGCGGAGTGGCGGTTTCTTTTGGGTACGTGGAAGGAGACTTTCGTTGAGGTGTTTGGGTCCGGTTTTGTGGCGAGATTTGTAGGCGTGGGTGAGTTGCTTGAAGGTTATTCTCTTCTCGACGGGGAGCCAGTGGAGGTCTCGCAGATGAGTCAGGGAGAGGAGGTAGAGGATATAATGAGAGAGGTATAGGGTGAGATATAGGGAAGTGTATTGAAGATGCTGAATTAGGAGTAAAGAAACAAATATAAAGATGTATAGGTACATGGAAGGTATTCATGTATAAGGAAGGTGATATATATTCTCTATCGTTTGTTCACTGGGCTCTGTAGGGCATAGAGAGGCTGGGGCTACCCGATCAAGCATACTATCTAGTTTAGAAATCAGTGTGGGTGCAGAACTGTCTGTGCAGAAAATCAGTCAGTTACTGGGGTCAAAATGTCTCACACTGTGAGCAGCAATGCCAACCCAGTATCAAGTATGGAAGCAAAGACTCAGTAATGCTGCAGATGTGCCAATGATTGACAGTCAGCATTTGCTAAATCAGGAGTGTCTACCTCAGGTTGAGAAGGCCCAAATCACAGTCAGATCTTCGGGACATCCATTACAAGAGGCCTTTCTACAACTGCCCAACTGACAAGTTCCTCCTGGGCTTGCCCTGGACCCTGTTGCTGGCCTTTGTTGAGTGATTCTTCACCCCCACGTACTGCCCCCAAGGTCCTGGACACTTAGGGCCTGATTATGATGTTGGTCAGAGTTTCCTCTGACCGACATCACTGCGGTCTCGGGAACGCCCGACCTCAGGTCGGCGGTCCTAGACAGCAATAATGATATGAAACCACATGGTGCGGTTGCAAGCTCCCATTTCTCTATGGGAGCTTGTGCTGCGGTCGGAAACTGGCCGCAGCGCAAGCTCCCATAGAGAAATGGGAGTATGTGTAAATCCCTACACTGCGTGGCAGGCACCTCATGGTTCCTGCCATGCGGTGCAGGCATTTACAGAGGGGCACCATAGGTGCCCCCCAAGCCCACAACGAGAGGCTGCAGAGGCATGAGGGCCCCGCTAGGGGCCCCCAATGTCCCTTTTTGACAGGCTTTTCCTATCAGAAAGCCCGACGTGAAAAGCCTGCCGGAAACCAACATCATAATCCCCACAGCGGAAACGCCGTCCATAGGGGATTATGTATGGCCTCCGACTGGGCGACGGACCCGTCGGAAGCCAGTCGATCTGACCTGCTGGTTTAAACTTCGACCGCCTTCATTGTGTAATTAGACAGTTGGACTTTAAACCTACGATGTAGGTTCGAAAGCCTCCAACCTGTGGTCGGAGGCTTTCTGACCTACATCGTAATCAGACCCTTAGCTGTTGTCAAAGCATACTATTCATAATGTTTCATAAAACCTGTGACTTAAAAGGTTTTTGGATTCAAAGACCTCATGCCAAGCTGATCAGCCGAAATTGCATTATTACAGACCCAAAAATTAGGTTGCTCCGCTCTGATCTTTTCTGCAGCAGCAGCAGCAAATCCAATTCAGCTGGACCTGGCGTAGAAGGTATCTTGCCTTGCGGAACGCTCTTCGGCTACAGCCTGCAGCCTTGCCGCACTGGAAGAATACAAGATCCAAAAAAGTGACTACGTCCGGAGGTAGAAATCCTCACTAGCGAAGGTGCAAAAAGTGTCCAACTGGCAAGGGACCTTCTTTGGGTCTGAAATTCAAATATATCGCAGTTAGAGATTTTCCATCAATTGTCAAAGACTTCACCCAGGTCTCACCCAGCAGCTATCCAACAACTAAGGCACTCTTCAGCCAGAGCCTGCTGCCTTGCCCGTTTGAGGATTGTTGACTTCCATTTCAGCTCCATTGTGGTCTGCCATAGCTTGTGCCTAGGTACCAGTCAAATGCAACCAGATGATCATGGTTGGCACTTAACGCTTTTTAGTGCTATTTTCACATTTAACATAACTCCTGTTTCCCTTATTGGATTTTTGATGTTGTGGTGTCAGTTGTCATTTTATTTATTAAAATGTACTCTGTTTTTCAAAATTGGGTTGGGCTTTTTGTGTGTAGTGTTTTGACTTTATTACTGTTTTAGCACTGCACAAATACTTTACACATTGCATCTAAATTAAGCCCATCTTTTGTGTAGTATAGCTACCAGGGGGTTGAACTCAGGTTAATTCAGTGACTTTAAGGGTTCAGCCAGACAAGGCTTATGGGTATTACTTGGGATAAGTACTCACCCCCTCAATAAATATCCCAATTTCTTACAATATTATGGTCATAGATTTCTAGGGAATCAGGATTACAAATTTAGATGCTGATTAGGGGTTATCTGTATTGTTTCCATCACATTTTGTTTTAATTAGAAAACCATGGATTTGGTTTTGATTGCCCCCCATAGTGCCTCTGAGTCTAATGTTATTTAGAAACACAGTAAATCTTTGTCATTTGTGCTGAGTGAACTCTAACCCTCCTAAGTAGCATGTTGTTCGCTGCTGCAGAGTGCTTCAATGCTTTGCTAGGAATAGTAAGAGCTACATAAATACAATTTACAGTTGAACCAAATGGCTTGAACCAATAATTCCATTTCTTTTAACAGAACCGTTAAGGAAGACATTGGTCTTTTGAGTATATGCATTACGTGCTTTCTCAGTGTGGTTGTGTGATTTGAAAAAAGATATTTGTGACATAGGATAAAATAGTGCTATGGTGACAAGCATTTGCGTAATTGACAATCTGTGAACATTGGGATGGAAAAATGTATTACTGGAAATGCAAACCATTACCGAAGTGTTTTGATGGGGTGGAAACTTAAATTCTGTAGGAAATGTTATTACACATGCTTACTGATGTTTTGCAGTGGAAAAAAAGCACAACTACTTTTGCTTTATTTGCTGCAAATGTGAATGTATCGAGCATTCTTATTAAAATATGTATGCCGCAGCGCGGCACGCAAGCCCTTAGGCTGCGCCACGCTGCGGCACTTCCAAAGCACAGGAATGCGACATATTTACAATAATATGTCGCATTCCTGTGCTCTCACCTGCACTGGCGCACATACTGCTGCCATGCGCCGGCGCAGGCACCCTTGCACCATGGTGCAAGGATGCCTGCGTCATGGGGAGATTGTTTTTGTGCAGGAAGGGGCACCTTCCTGCACAAAAACAGTCACTACAGGCATTTTCCTCTTTCAATGCTTGCTGTAGAATGCAGCATGCATTGAAAGAGGAAAAAACGAGGAGAAATGAAAACATTTCTCCTCGTTGTGCCTTGCTACGCCACCCCTGGGGAGGCGTAGCATTCACACGCATTTCCAGGTTTACGATTCCTCATAAATCTCGAAATGTGTCTTGTTCCATAGGTGTTGCGTGGGAACACCCACAGCAACACCCATGGAACGCCCCTTTCACGCAAAGTGCTGCGTGTAAAGGGGCCATATTTACAAGGACAGGAAAAGCCACGCAGGGTGGCTTTTCCTGTCCTTGTAAATATGGAGCAGTAACATGCGCCACCAGTACGTCACAAAAAGTGACGTACTGATGGCACAGGGGGCTTGTAAATCTGCCCCTTAGTATCTCAAACGTGAAAACATCTGCCTGAAAGCACGCATGTTCACCGCTTTAATTTATTTGGTAGAGAAGAGTGCCTCCTATTGATTGAGTGACGCAAGTTGGGCAGCATTTCTGGTGGTGGCTGTTCAGATTAATAAACAACTGCTGAGCTGCCAGGATTACCTAGTATCCTAGTCAGTGCCAGCATTGGAATTTGTCTATTAAATTTTGCCTCGGAGATAGTTTCAGTGCATCCAGTAATTCTTCTTTCATTTCTGTTGCACCTGCACACTTTTTAGCAGACACAATCTCTGGGAAACTTAATAAATGCAATACTGAAATATGCATCTTCCTCTTAAAAATCTGAGCCACAGATTTCAACACTGAGTGAAATAAGAGTGCTGCGAAGTTAATCTTTAAATCTGGAGGACAGAAAAAACCGTGAGATACTAAAAACAAAGGAAGAGGTGTCTTTTATGAATCCTATATACGCCTCGTGACTGTCAGGCTAAACATCACATGAAAACTGACAAAAAATTAGAAGAAATGCACAGGCTGTGGTTAACTTGACACAAGAAAGCGGCTAAAAAGAGAACATGTGATCTGACATGGTGGGGATTAGCCCTGAGGGGGAGTGGGCCAGGATTTGAAAATCAGATGTGGCATAGTCTCTATACTAATTACTAACCTTTCAAGGAGATCGTGTTCTAGATTATTTTTGCATCAGGTGAAATAACATGTTCGTTGAATTTCACGTTTATAAGCGGGGATAACAATTGTGGAGGAATTCTCCAAAAGGGGGTGGAGATCCCTCCAGGTGAAGACTAAGTAGCTCTTAGTCCCCAGATACAAACAGGCCCCTCCAGAACTCAGCATGCTAACAGCTCTCAAAGCACCAGCCTGAGCTCCCGCACACAAACAGAACACCCGTGCACACTAGCCCATGCTGCACTGTTTATCAAGCAACACAGGGAAACACAATGGAAATCCCTCAAAAAGAGTCAGTGCAGGCAGCTGGGAGGTTTCTGTTGCCCAAAACTTCCCAGAGCGACCTTTTCAGTACAGTTTTGTTTTGTACTGCTTTGGCTCCCTCAAGTGGCCAAGCAGTACAACAATGTGAAAAATCAGTGACACTCGGTTTAAACCGGGTCAGCTGATTTTCAGCCGGTAGAGTACTGTCGGCCACAATCGGGTTTAGCCGATTTCCGGTCAGCCTATTCATGATGTTTATAAGTAACCCTGGGTGTAAAACTCCGCTCAGCTCGCGGAGTTTGCAGATTTTTGGCAACTTCGCGCTCCGCATAGAATGTGGAGTTGCCGAAAACTCCGTGCTCGGCACCGAAGCAGAGTTTTTTTTGTGTTTGCGCGCCCAAATTCGTTTTTGCGTGCGTGGGAGCGACTTACCAGCTGCCTGCGATTGCCGACGAGATTTCCCATCCGTTCGCGAGCA
The DNA here is from genome assembly GCA_963921515.1 of Calotriton arnoldi. Classification (NCBI taxonomy): domain Eukaryota; kingdom Metazoa; phylum Chordata; class Amphibia; order Caudata; family Salamandridae; genus Calotriton; species Calotriton arnoldi. The sequence continues at coordinate 87,162 of CAWUFW010001428.1, read as the reverse complement.
CCACGACATTTGGTAGCCAGCCGCACGGTCCCATGAGAGTGTGGGATCGCGAACACGTCATTCGGTCGCGCCATCGGACTTCCGGCGGACGTTTTGTGAAGATTGCGATCTCGAACACGCAGAATTTGCAATCTGGAGAAGAATCTCTCTCGAGCCGCATCAAAACCTTCTCAAAATGATGATTTGGATTAAAAAAACTCCTCAGATTGATATTTGGCTGTACTTTTTTGTGCAAGGCGTCCTTTTTTTAAAAACATTTTTTTAAGAGGAAGGAAGTGCCCCAGAGTCTCCAAATTCCTGTTCCTGTCTGGCAGGCTCCTCCCAGTGCTTTGTCCATCTCCTGTTCACTTTTCATTTGGATTTGGAGCTGGAAGGATCCCTCTTTGTTTTTGCTGCATCATATATCATTGGATTTGAGGGCTTTTGAATTTGAGATTTCACAAGTAAGTTTGAAAATTGTTGTTGTTAGTTTGATTGGGGCATTGCAGCTACATTTTTTTGTACTTTTCATCATTTAAAAAACATTATTGTGGTGGGTGGCTTGTAGTTTCACTAGGGGCCTAGTTGTTTGTTTGTAAGTAATTTTTCTTCTTTTATAAAGGAAACATGTTGCACAGTTCACTACATTTTCTCCAACTTTAGAAATCAATTTGCAATATTTATTTAATTCACTAGCCGGCCAGTAGCCTGCCACCAGGCCTTTCAGCTAGTAGGCCCAGAGCTACTCATGGGTGCATGAAACAACTGTTTCTGTGGTGTCTGTTGAATTTAAGCATCATTTAGGGCATGGATGGCATTGGATTGAATTGCAAAATGTTTTTTTTTTGGGGTATTTCACATTTTTCAGAAATAGTGGCACCTATAACATGACTGTTGAAAAAAGGTCAACCCTTTAGCTGGTCCAAGCAGCTCATTGTGCGCTGACAACACTAAAAGAAAACTTCACTATGGCACCCATTCTTCAACATCCCAATCTTGAACAACCCTTTTATGTGGAGGCTGATGTCTCTCAGGGAGCTGTAGGAGGAGTGTTATCACAAAAGAACCCAAACACTGCCCATATGCATCCTATAGCCTTTCATTCCAGAAAGCTCCTTCCCGCAGAACAAAATTACACTGTAGCGGAAAGAGAGCTTTTAGCTATCAAATTGGTATGTACAGAATAGCAACTTTATTTGCAAGGGGCCAAACACAGGTTTACGATCTTCTCTGCAATTATTTAGCTCCGTTAAAGCTCTCGCTCCATGCCAAATGTGATGACTTCAGCGACTTTGACTACATCATCACCTATCGCCCTGGGGCTAAACAGCTACAGTCAGACATCCTTCCTAGACAAGGTCATGCCAACGCTATCTGCCCTTCATCAGAGCCACCCAATATTATTCCATCAGAAAAATTAGTCGTCATCACAGAAGTTGATACTTTCATGACAGACATACAAAGGGTACACCAAAAACTAGATTCCCTAGACGGGGTGAAGGCTCCAAAACATACCATCAAAGATAATCTTTTCCATTATGGCCAAAAACTCTTATTTCCCACCACAGAATTGCGACACAAGGTGAAAAAAAGGAACCATGACTCCGCATTAGCTAGACACCCAGGCATTAATAAAACACTAGAGCACTTTAGAAAAAAATTCTGGTGGGGTAATATGCGAAAAGACATAGAAGAATATGTAACCACCTGTTCAGTTTGTTCATGCAATAAGCCAACACATGCAGTGCCTACAGGTCTCCTTCTACCCCTACCCATACCGCCTGCCGCCTGGTACACTATAAGCTTGGATTTTATCACATATCTACCAACCAGCAATACTTTCACTACCATCCTAGTAATAGTTGATATGCTATCCAAGATGGCACATTTCATACCTCTTAAGAAATTACCAACAGCACCGGAATTGAGTCACGTATTCATCAACCATTTAGTGAGGTTACATGGGCTGCTGTCCAAAATCATCTCTGACTGCGGATCCTGATTTATTTCCAGATTTTGGAAGGGGCTCTGTTCTAAGCTAGGTACTGAGGTAGCCCTATCCTCCGCCTTCCACCCACAAACAGATGGTCAGACTGAATGAGTCAACCAGTCCTTAGAAACGACACTTCGATGTTTACTATACACTTTCACTGGGCAATGGGATGAGGCTCTACCACTGGCAGAATTTGCATACAACAATAGCACACACTCGGCCATAGGGCGTACACCTTTCTTCTTTACAATCGGATGTCATCCCAGAGCTCTTCCCATAGAGATCTCAAACACTTCAAGCCCAGTACCCTCAGTTACAGAACACTTAGAACCACTCCGTGAGATTCAGGAACATGCCGGAAATAGCCTGGCGAAAGCTAAGCTAACCATGAAGATATATGCAGACAGACATAGGATCCCAGCACCCACATACAAGAAAGGAGATTTAGTATGGTTGTCAACATGACATCTCCAATTAGATGGTCCCCGAAAACTACAGCCATGGTTCATAGGCCCTTACAATATAATTAAGGGCAATCAATCCTGTCACTGCGAAATTGCGCCTACCCCCGAATGTAAAATTCACCCTGTGTTTCATGTCTCCCTTATCAAACCTTATAACCCTGACACTCGAAAAGACACTCCACTGCCACCAGTCCTGGTAAAGGGTCACCGAGAATATGAAGTTTGCAGTATGCTGGATTCCAAACACTCTCAAGGCAAGTTATACTATTTGATTGACTGGAAAGGTTACGATCCTTTAGAGCGTTCTCGGGAACCTGCCTCTTTTGTTCATGCTCCATATCTCATACAATGCTTTCATGCCCTCAATATCACTAAACCACGCCCAGTAGGATGGCCCTTAGGGGGGGGGGGGCGACTGCCAGGGTCCCAGCCACTGCACGACCCGCTATGCCCCTATGATTTAGGCAGACATTTCCCTTTTTTCCTTGTTCCCTCCTCCTTCCCCTAATTGCATGTTCACTCTGTGGTGTTGGTTGCTGTGTGTTCCTTCCCTAGTGGCATGGTGGGAACTATTGGCCTTAAAAGACAGTTGATTAAACTCAATAGTCTGCCTGTAAAAAATCCACAAGAACACTCCAGAATCTTAGTAACAGTGACAGGTGCACCTATTCATCAAATTCATGAGGAGAAACTGTCAAGACTAATTGCTATGCTCAATCTGAACGTTCCATGACCCTGGAGGCAGCATCAGGTGCACTACAAGACTAATTACTCTGCTCAAGTTAAACATGCCATGACCCTGGGGTCAGCAGCAGGTGCACTCCAAGACTAATTGCTTTGCTTAAGTTGAACTTTCCATGACCCTGGCAGCAGCAGCAGGTGCACTTGCTAATCAAACTCACGTGGAGTAACTGCCAAAAATTGACAGGTGTTGTTTTCTAGAAACATGTGGCCGGCTTCTATTTAAAGGCTGCTCCCACCCCGGTTTCTTGCTTAGCCTCTTTGTTCTGCACTCACCTTCTTCCCTTCGCTGAGCCTCCTCTTGCCGTTCCTGTCATCTTCTGTTCTCCGTTTCAGGCTGCAGCAGCTCCTCAGCCTTGTCCTGACCTGGCGACCGCTCCAGCATCAGATTCCCCAGAGAAAGAAAAAGACAACAAAGAAACAAGCTGGCGTCAGGTATTTTGCTAAAAACTATTATTGTTTCTTGTGCTTTGAGCTCAGTAGTGGTTGATTCTAAGAAACAAAATAATCCTTTGATTTTTTGAAGCACGCAATAGACTCTCACAACTGTCAGGGCTCTGCCAAGAATAAATCTTTCTAGCCCTAAAACCTTTTATGCACCCCAGGAGTACACGTTGGGTAGATGCCGGCTTGACCCATGGACTACAATTGGGCCACCTAGGTGCAGCACATGACAAGTGGGTGCCAAGGGATCCATTGTGCTGCATTTGAGTCACTACATGATAATTGTGACAACATCCATCGAGCAATTCATTGAGCATCCATACTTCAACTCAAAGGGGACATAGGCCTTCCGACCGGAAAGACAGGGCACTACTTGATGTCTGTTTGGGGTATGAACTAATGACATACAAATAAGTTTTGATGATCTTGTTGAACAACTACATTGTGAGTCAAGAATTGTCCTTGTAATTTGCAGATATTCCTCTGACCAGGGGCTCATACAAGATGGGTGACAGGCCTTTTGAGACCTCACTGTAGCTGCCACGGAGGAGTACCACACCATCTTGTTTGTCTTTCTCAATCCCAACCCCCTTTACCCTTGGGACCTGCCACCGATACAGTGTCATTTCCTGTCACCGGAGGTAGACCCTCAGGGATCTAGCGACGCCCTATCGGAACCGCGTGGGATTAAGGTGAGTGGCTTGCAATCGATTGGCCTGCTTTAATATTTGGGAAACTGTATCATCTATCTCCTGCAGTGATCGCCACACTTTTGAAAATTTTAACTTTAAAACTTAGTTTTGCAAAAAAAAATGTTTCTTCTTCTGTCCGGACTTTTACTAAGGTTTGTTCTCAAATATGCAGGCTGTCACCCCTCCAAGTCCATTTCTGCAGGAACCTAGAGAACCGCCTCTGAGGTGGCATTAGTGGTTTAGATCATTTAATGCATATGTAGGTACTATTAATGGCTTGAAATTTAAACCAAATCAAAACCGTAATTAACTGTATTATTATTTGGGTGTCGAAGGACAGAATGTGTTTGATCTGTTGCCTGAGTATGTCTGCGGTGAGGGTGAAACTTATGATTTATTTGAGGCTGCTGTTAAGCAGTTGGAGATTTATTGCAAAGGAAAAGTAAATTTAGTTTAAGTCGCCACATGTTTTTTACACGTTTACAAGCACCGCAATGAGTCAATTGATTCATATGTCATGGCATTAAAAATGTTAGATGCGTATTTTCAGTTTGAAGGATTTAATTCTCAGCTTTGACGTGATCAAATTGTAGCTAGGTGTTACGCCCAAAAAATTAACAATGATTATTGGCATGGAAGAATCCTTCACTTGATAAAGCAATTGATATTGTAAGGAGCATAGAGTCTTCTTTAGAAGTCTCTAATCAACTGGGGCTGGAGAGTTCACATGCTTGTGTGGCAAGGGTAGAGTTTCATGTCAATCCACATATCAATCAGTCAAACTCACAATATTCTAGTGCTAGTTCTACTAGAGGTAGAGATTCAGTTTGTGTCTTAAACAAGCCTATATTTTATCGATGTAGCTGTACGTCCCACTTTTCTAATTTCACAATTGTCCAGCTATTGCACAAGAATGTTGTAAATGTAACAATATGGGACATTTTGGGAAGGTATGTATAGGTAGCAAACCTGAGGGAGTGAAGAGTGTCCAAAATCAAGTAGTGTCTGATGTGGATGATGTCAACAATAAAAGGGAGAGTAAATACTTTCTGCCAATTGTGTTGAGATTGGCAGTGTGTATAGTGAGAAAAAGGTACAGTTATCCCCATATACCTGTTTTAATCGATGGCATTTTGATCTCTTTCCTTCTTAATTCTGGCGCAAGAATAACAATCATTTACATTGAGAATTATAAAGAATTTTGGGCGGATATGGGGTTCTTACCACCAGATGTTCTCACAATTGCATTTGAAGGTAGCAGTACTGATTTAGTTCAATATTTTTGGCAGATATTTGTTTTGAGAGTAAAACCATTGAAGGAAAAGTTTATATAGCCCATTAAAGTATTAATGTTTTAGATTGATGGCACCAGACTGATTTTGTTTGATTATTAGGCTGGTCCACAGATATCCTCTTACACTGGTCAATTATATTATGGATGTAAATAAGAAAGAAAGATTCAAACCCCATAGTGTAAGGAGAAAGTTGTCACAGATTTTGAAGAATATGCAAGATGATGGAATAACTGAACCTGTGGATGTTACTTTGTGGCTTTCTCCAGTAGTTTTAGCAAAGAAAAAGTCTGAAGAGTTGCGACTTTGCATTGATTTAAGATCATTGAACAATGCCATTTGGGTGGAAAATGTTCCTTTACCACGCATTGAAGACCCTATTACTGCTGTAGGTCAGTCCAAGCGGCTTTTAAAGCTTGATCTTCGTGCAGCTTATCATCACCAGGCAGTGTTGGACACATGATAGTGCCTTTTAGTTTTGTTGTATGCCATTTGGACTGACCTCAGACTCATCTGTGTTTCAAAAAGTAATGCCTAATATGTTTGACAATATCCCTAATGCGGTGATGTTTCTGGATGACATTTTGCTGTTTGCTGATACAAAATACTTGCATGACAAATCTGTTGAGTAAGTGCTATCTATCTTGGAGTCTAATGGCGTTGCAATCAGAGATGACAAATGCTTTTTCGGTGAATATGAAGTTGAGTATTTGGACCCCGTCTTGACAGGAGAGGGTGTTAAGCCTAAACCAAGTATTGTTGATGGAATTGTGAACGCACCATATCCTGCAGATAAAGACCAACTCAGATCATTTCTTGATCTTTGTGAATTTTTTGCGAAGTTTATTAAAAACTCTCCCAATATGACAGAAGGTTTTAGGAAGCTCTTGAAGAAGAATGTTGAATTTCAATGGTCGTCTGTGTGTCAACAAAGTTTTGATTGTATCAAATATATTATTATTTCTGCTCCCTCACTTCCGCCCTATGTTGGAGGATTGAAATTTTTGTGACAGTAGATGCCAGTGCATATGGCAAGGCAGCTATGCTGTCACAGTTAGATTATGGCAAAGAAGTCACGGTGGGGTTTGCTTCGAGAAGAATGAAAGAAGTAGATACAACGTATCTGTGATAGAAAAAGAAATGCTTACCTGTGTGTAGGGTGCTGAGAAGGTCAAGTCATATCTCTGAGGAAGAAAGTTCTGTTTAAGGACAGATCATAAACCTTTGGTTGATATATTGCAGGGGGCAAAAATGTAAAAGCAGATCTTTTGTCTAGGTTCCCTGTTGTGAGTGATTCATGTGAAGTAGATGTGTGGGAAGAGGTTGAGGAATGTATTATAGTCAAATTTGAAGATTTTGTGATCTGCTCTGACATGACGTTGTGGTGCAATTGTCTGAAGGAAGATGTTGTTTTGAATCAAGTAATGAATTTTGTAAAAGTTGGTTGGCCGAGGGAGAAATCTTTGGATGTGTCTTTGCACTCTTACAGTAAGATTGGTGATGAGTTTTCCTTGGAAGGAGAATTGCTAGTGAGAGGTGATAAGTTGGCTCCACCAGAATGTTTCAGACAAGGGATTTTAGTGACTGCACATGTAGGCCATCTAGGTATGAGTGCCACTAAACTTAGGATTAGAATGATTTTTGGTAGCCGGGAAGGATGGGGAGGTAGAAAGATTGGTGAGAGTGTGTGCACAATGTTGTTGCAGTGACAAACATTTGATTACTGCTGAGCCTTTGTCAGTAAGTTCAACCAGTAAGTTGTCCTGATAAAGTGTGGCAGAGAATAGTGGTCAATTTCTTGGGACCGTTTCACATGTTGCCTTGCAATATGAGATACTTTTTTGTGTTGGTGGATCATCTTTATAGGTGGGTGGAGGTATGTGGTGTACCAGAGCCAAACACAGATGCTGTAATTCGGTTTTTCTATGAGTTGTTTGCTAGAAAAGGGGTTCCTGAAGAGTTCTCACAGACAATGGAGTCCAATTTAATTCCGCCACCATTACAGAGTCTTTGAGTAAGTGTGGGGTGAGACATTTACATACACTATTATATCATCCCCAAGCCAATGATAAAGTTGAGAGGTTTAACAGAGTTTTGGTGGAGTGTATTCAAAGTGCTATCATATCCAAAGTGGACTGTGAAGCTGCAGTCAGAGACTTGGTGTGGTCATACAGGTCTACACCTCATTCGATCACTGGTAGAGTACCATTTGAACTCATGAGAGGGCGGAAGGTAGTGTCTTCCATCTGTTCTTTTTGGAAGGTGGAACTGATGGGTCAAGGCTGTGATGTATCTGTAGCTAGTAATGAGGCTATATATTTTAGTGATGAACACAATGTTGCCTGGAGTCAGAGGGATATGAGATTTAAGGAGAAGAATGTCAGAAATATAAAATTCGATGTGGGGGTTTCAGTGCAAATTGAAGATCCTATTTTGTTAAGGAAAGGATCTTCGACGTTCAGAGGTCTGATTCATAGAGGTGGGGGGATAATGCTGTGCAAGTATTGAATGGACAATGGTGGAATATGTCAAGGATAGCTAAAGTACGAAAGAGTGATGCTGAAAGTGACAGAGTGGGAAAGAGTGATGGTGAAAGTGACAAGCAAATTTTAAGGAACACTGTTAAGAAGGAGTGCATTTGTTACTAAGATACCCTAAAATATTGTGAAGAATCTCAACATATAGATATCTAATAGTATTAGGTTGTATGTACACACACATGTATTATTTTCTAGTTACTTCATGTGTCATTTGCTATGCTTGGTTTGTCTTCCTTTCAATTTTCTCTTTGTGTCATTTTTGGGTTAAGAAGCATTTGAAACCTCTTGTATATACTTTTGTACATACTTATATGCGTATGTACTTTGTGGGCTCTGGAGATCAGCCCTAGGACTTGTCTGCTTCCACTTAGGGACCTTTTTGTCTGTTCAACTGCCTCTATTCAACTGTCTTGATAGAAAACGACCAGTAGAGGTCAGTAAAATACCAGAATTGCTTTCTGCTTGTTCAACTGCCTCTATTTAACTGTCTTGATAGAAAACGACCAGTAGAGGTCAGTAAAATACCAGAATTGCTTTCTGCTGAGGGACTTTCTTTTTTTTTATTTATCTGGCTACTGCCTCTATTTAACTTTCTTGATAGAAAACGACCAGCAGAGGTCAGTAAAATACCTGAATCACTTTAGCATTCTCTAGATTCCAGTCCATAGAAATTGTCTTCCATGAGCACCTGTAGACAATAATATTTTTTTCGCATCTTTTATTTTCAGTGATATGACCACCGAAGGCCCTGATTTTATATTAAAAACAGAGCTTTGGACTATACCATTTCCCGCTGAAAGGCAATATTTCTCTCCATGTGTTCTCATACCTGGCGTGTCACACAGTTTGGTGCTTACTTTCCCTCCAAGTTAAAGAACAGTAGATAGGTGACAGTGCGCCGGAAGGCATGGTCACCGGAGTTGTTTTTTAGCTGCATTGCGCTGAATTGCTATTTTGCACATTTAATTGCTGCTGACTTTCGACTACTTTGTTTTTTAAACTATTTTAAGAGTTTTACCTAGCACACTCGTAATTCCTTTCTCCCGCCGGTCCCCGGTCCACCGCAGCTTGTGCTGATTGGTTGGAGGGACGTGGCTCCGCCCCCAATTTCACGCACTTCCGCTTTGGGGGCAGTATTTAGAAGGTATGTGTGCCCGGCCGCGCAGCAATAGGTGACAGCGCGCCGGAAGGCATGGCCACCGGAGTTGTTTTTTAGCTGCATTGCGCTGAATTGCTACTTTGCACATTTAATTGCTGCTGACTTTCGACTACTTTGTTTTTTAAACTATTTTAAGAGTTTTACCTAGCACACTCGTAATTCCTTTCTCCCGCCGGTCCCCGGTCCACCGCAGCTTGTGCTGATTGGTTGGAGGGACGTGGCTCCGCCCCCAATTTCACGCACTTTCGCTTTGGGGGCAGTATTTAGAAGGTATGTGTTCCCGGCCGCGCAGCGGATGTGCGCAGCGGGCGCGCCAAAGGCAAGCCCGTCTGCGCCCGTCCGCGGCCGGAACGCGGCCAGCGCCAGCCATGCTGCCCGTTTGCCCTATGAAAAGGTAATTCAGTGGTCAAGACATGGTCTCTTGGCCCTTAATGTTAAAACATGCCCCAAGGAACATGGTTGTAATCTGGCAATTGAGGGGCCCTCCAGCACTGATTGTAACTGGGTGTCGGGAGATACGGCATATCACCCAGGCCAAACGGAGGCCATTAGGGAGCAGTGCGAACCAGTTGAAAAGATTAGGGCATGCCTGGTAAACTGTAGATCCTTGCCAATGCATGCGGATGATTTATGGTTACTATTGGCAGAAAAGGTGTATGAGGTCATGTTTGTGACTGAAACATGGCTAAAGGATGATACCCTAGCAGCAGTGGCATTAGCTGTTCCCCCTGGCTTTAAAATATGCTGCGCAAATAGGGAAGGAGCTAAAAGAGGAGGGGGGGGTAGCGATTATTTTAAAGGACTCCTGGGATATAGCCTCCTCAACACTGTCAAATATGGACGTGATTGAGGGCCTTAATTTTTGCATTAAGACTAACCCGACAACCTCCTTTGCAGGCCTGCTGGTATATAGACCTCCAGACTGCCAACCAAACATACACCTAGATTTTTGTAATTACATTGCGCAAAAATCCCTATTGTTCTCTAATTTTACGGCACTAGGGGACTTCAATCTGCATGTAAATGACCCTACCTGTGTTCAGGCTATGCAGGTTGTTTCCTCTCTTGACGGTGCTAATTTGCCCCAACATGTTAAACTTCCCACCCACAAAGCAGGGCATACCCTTGATCTGATATTTTCCAACATACCGTCTTTGAAGACGGAAGCACCGAGCAAGCTGACTTGGTCCGACCATTGCTTAATTCCTTTTTCCTTTAGCTTGGCAAAACCCAATCTGCCTGAAAGTTCTCGATACTTTGTAAAGAGAAATTGGAAGATGCTGACGGCCGAGTTTTTAGGCCCAGTCTTGGCGGCCAGCCAACCTCTTTTATCGATGGACCTTAATGCAGATACTCAGTCCTTACATAATTGGATTGCCAACGCAGTAGAGTCCACTGCCCCAGCCAGAGTCACCAAATCTATGAGAAAATCACCCTCAGCCCCATGGTTCTCAGAGGCGCTCAGGACAATGAAAAGTAGGTGCAAACGCCTAGAGCGCCAATGGAGGGTGGACTATGATACTACTGCCAAAATGCTATATAGGAAATCCTTGATAGAAATGTACAAACTGATGAGGGTGGCTAGGAGAGATTACATAGCCAAGTGTATTGATAACACCGACAAACCTGGCAAAGTAATCTTCAAGGTGGTCAATTCCTTCCTTAAGCCTCGTGCACTGGTTATTGATGCCCAGCCCTCTGTGGCACTGTGTGAGAGAATTTCAGACTTTTTTGATTATACAATTCGTAAGGTGTACAGCTCGTTTTCAGCAGCAACTGAAACGGTCAAATCAGATATGATGATAACGAAAGTACCTATGTCCCTCTTTTCTGAATTCGTCCCTATCTCTAAGGAGGAGGCTCTGGCAGCGCTCAAGGGATGCAAGTCAGGCTCCCTGGAGGACCCGTGTCCTCCTAAATTATGGAAGGAATTGGCATATTCCTCCATTTATGTGCTGTCGAAAATATGGAACATGTCCCTTTCCTCCGGTATCTTCCCTGACCTATGGAAACACGCCACTCTCCTTCCCCTTAAGAAGAAACCCAATATTGATTCAGGGGAATTGAGCAATTATAGGCCCATTTCTCTGTTGCCAGCACCAGCAAAAATGCTAGAAAAGGTAGTGCAGCGACAATTGGCCAACTTCTTTGAGAGCCACAGTATCCTGCACAACACCCAATCTGGCTTTCGTGCTGGTTTCAGCACAGAGACAGCGCTACTAGAGGTGGCGGACTCAGTAATATTGGCGCTGGATTCAGGGGCATCAGCTATGCTGGTGCTCCTGGATCTATCAGCAGCATTTGATACGGTAGACCACTCAATATTGGCTCAACGTCTTCTGGACATTGGGGTTGTGGGTACAGCCCTGGCTTGGCTGAAGTCATTTCTTTTTAAGCACACACAAAGGGTGGCTCTACAACCGTATCAGTCTGACCGTAAACACCTATGGTGCGGGATACCACAGGGGTCGGCCTTAAGCCCATTGCTGTTCAACATATATTTGGTCCCTTTATTTTCTCTGCTAGCCAACTGGGGTGTGAAAGCGATTTCCTACGCTGACGACACCCAGTTGGTATTTCCTTTTTATGATCAGTCAGAAGATTCTTTCAGGAGCTTTAAGGGCTGTCTGAGAGACATTGCTCACTGGATGAATAACAACAAACTTAAGTTGAATGCCGATAAAACAGAAGTGATGTTTTTTGGCAAAGACCAGCCCCTTGCAGCAGATCTCTGGTGGCCGGAGGAAATGGGCTCCCAACCCGTTCCGGCTGGCAGCGCCAAAAATTTGGGAATAAAGTGGCAGACTGATCTATCCTTTTCGGCCCAAATTCAGCAGGTGACAGCTGCCTGTTTTGGCAGGTTGAGAAACCTGCGAAAGTTTATACACCTGCTGCCAGAGAACTGTCGTCGGGTAGTAGTCCATGCTACAGTTACCTCTCTCCTGGACTACGCGAACGGCCTCTAGCTGGGTTTGCCGGCTTACCTGGTTAAGAAACTACAAATGGTTCAAAATGCGCTGCGAGATTAATCAGACGTGTCCCATTTCGGCAGCATATCTCTCCGCACATCAAAGAACTGCATTGGTTACCGGTAGCCAATAGAATCAAATTTAAGGCCTTAACCTTAGCTTTTCGGCAGTCCATGGATCATGCCCCAGCTATCTGAAGCAGAGATTAGTTGCGTATAAGCAGACTCGGTCACTGAGGTCTAACTCTCAGAATCTGCTTTGCACCCCCGAGTAAAGAAAGCCCGGTTAGGTGGCAGATCTTTCATGTTCGGGGCATCCATGGTATGGAATTCCCTGCCTAATGCCTTGCGCCAGATTGGCTGTGAAACGCAATTCAGGAAAGCAGCAAAAACATGGCTTTTTAACCTAAATTAATCTCCGGGGATCCGGGCCGCTCAGGACTTCGTGCATCACCTGTTGCTATAGCGCCAGGACACCTCCTTGGAGGTAGCTGTTCGTGCTCTATAAATGGCTGTATTATTATTATTATTATTAGATGTTTCAGCACCCAGGCTAATGTGCTGCAAAGCTAAATACATATAAGGTCCCAAAGGTGAGACCGATTGCATTGCAAATGCTTGTTGTTTCATGCTGTGTATGTTTTACTTTTTTTAAAAAGAGGGGAAAATGTGTGTCATCTGTAGCTGTGAATGTCTTTACTTTTCATTGATGTATGATGTATTTATCTGGTGCTTTGCTATTGGTTATTAAAATGTTCTGCTATGGAATGTCATGGTGTGACGTTTTAAGTCAGTGTCAGTTAGCAAGATCTCCTGGGCCCTTTGTCCCTGTGAAGTTGGCTCTGCTATCTTTTAAAAAATAAACCAGAGATTTCTCTACATTTTGGATAACCGTCATCTTTACATAAGACTTACAGTGGTGCCAGTCTCTATTTTTTCAAACTTAACTTTATCACAGAGGAAATCCCCTGGGCCTACTCCGTTGTGTGCAGTCAAATCCCAGTGAATGGAGTCTGTGACTGCTGCTGCAGGGCAGGTGGTCCAGACCTGGTTCCATTTGTGGCCCTACTTTTGATGCATTGGGGAACCAATCTGCCTTCAGGGGGGCAATGCTTCTCTCCAGCTCGTCCTCTCCCCCCTAGTGACCCTCCCCAGGCCGGTACTTGGTTCTTTAAGGCCCCAAACAACCACAACTTTAGTTGTTTACAGTGTCCACCCCATCAGAAAAAGGATTTAGTGCCACCACAGCTGCCTCCCAGATTGTCACTCCATGGGAATGAGCTGATGCTAGTTTGCCACCGTTGGAGTTACTCTCTCCTCGTCAATTTGCATGGCCTTTCAGACTTGATGAGTACGCACACCACTGGAAGTCCAGGCACAATTAAGCATCAACCACCCAATCCCCATGGAATTTTTTCACATAGCGCACTGCAGCAGCCGCAAATGCTGACCTGCGTGAAAAAGGGGAGAGGAGGAGAGCACCATATTTACTAAAATAAGGCACTCTCCTCCCTTCTCACGAGCGCCGGTGCTGAAATCAGCTGCCGTGCGCCACAGAGACACCTTTGCGCCATAGTGCAAGGTTGTCTCAGTGAGTCTAGCATAGGTTTTGTACTGGAAGGAACCCTTCCAGTACAAAATAACATGCACAGACTCACTTTAACCATTTTCCCACTTTGTATGTGTGCTGTAAAGTACAGCACACATGCAAAGTCGGAAAAGGAAGGAGAACTGAAAGCATTTCTCCTTCCTTGCGCCTACTTGAAAAGGGCGCAGTTTTCTCACGCTAAACCCAATCTACTTTATTTAGTAAATTGGGTTTAGTGGGAGAAACCTTGGGTGGTTGCATGAGAACGCCCTTGCACCAACCTTGGTACGCCCCCATGGCGCATTACTTTTCCGTTATTTTGAGCCGTATGTAACGCTGTGATGCAAACACGGTACAAAATCTTAGTAAATCTCTCCACATAAGTGATAAGGCCTGATGTCCTCTGATATCGGATTAATACCTCTAACACCCCTGGGGCAGTGGATGTAAAAACAGACATGAACTTGTTCAGGATCTCCAAGAAACAGCAGCCATCTTAGGTCCTCCACCACCTTGTCTGCATTTCAGGAGAAGACATCCTTGTTTTTGTTTAACATTGTTTCATAAAGAAATCTAAGGGGCATATTCTCAAGGACTTATCACCAATTTATCTGCACTTTAGCGCCGTAAAAGTGGCGATAGACTCCTCGCCCCATTTTCAAGCTGGTGCAAACTGCTGATATCGCCAGTTTACCAGCGATAGCTGCCGCAAAAAACATCGCCACGGATGAGTGCGATAACTAACGCTAATGATATGCAGAGTAGGCGTTCCCGTTGCAAAAACTCACGAAAACACCACTTCGCGAGATTCTGAACGACCAGCCAGATCTGCGATGTGAACCAAGAACAGGCGATAAGGCGCGTTAGCAGCAGGGATTTAACACCTGCCTTTTGCTGGTGTTAAGCAGGACGACAACCTGCAGTATGAAAGGGAGTCCAGCCCAGAGCCACATCTGAAGACCAACACATGTCATGGAGCCAATGATCATGCAGCTCGGAGAACCAAGAGGGCCACAACACCCACCGCCACCACTCCGAGGCTCCCCCCCTGGACCACTCCCCCCGGATTACCACCTAGGCAGTGCAGGACAATGGACGACCCTAAAACGCACCAGCCCCAGAGACTCAACGCCAGAGGAAGCCATTGGCCAACACAGGCTCAAAAGGACAACCATCCACCACATCCTGACCCACATTGCCCACAGGCTGACGGTACCAACACAGCGGACAACCCACATCTCCCCGCAGACAAAGCTGCTGGCTGTGCTGCACCTGTTGGCCCCTGGTACCTTCCAACCAACAACTGCCAGAGTCGGAGGAGTCTCACAGCCAGCCCCATCAAACTCCCTCACACATGTCATGGATGCATGTCCACAAAAGCAACGGCGGGCCCCTGTATCCGCACCACACAATAGTTCCAATTCGTACTGCACCTGCGCAACCAACGCCAACGCCAGCCGTGCTAGACGCCTCCATGCCCACGATCGTAGTAACCGAAATGTGGGTGCGCCAAGTCATGAAGTCCAGTAGTCAACAGTAATGCAAAAACAGAACTTTATTACAAATACACAAACAAACAAAACGAAAAGCTCAGCCAACGCGTTCCATTCCCAACGGGGAACTTCAACAGGGCAACGTGTCTTCAGAAACCTGTGGGAGAAATGGTGACAATGGTCAAACTTCCGTATAGTCACATGCCTAATCTGGAACAGTGTACTGCACTTGGACAAACCGGAATGCTCACAGGCATGATAAACCATGCATGAGAAGACCGTAACAGAACTACGTGTGGCCGTAACCATCGTAGGAATGAAGAGGAAGGTAACGACCACACGAACTGTTGTAACGGTCACATCATGCAGGACTCATCATACCTGAAAGCATCACGGTGTGTGTCAGCTCGATACCCCTGCCCCTCACTCCCCCCACACTGTGCAGGAACATCTTGAGACCACGCAAGGGAACTACGCCATAGCTGGCGTCACGCACGTGTTGGGGACAATTCACAGCACACGTGTATGACTAGTGCCCCCTGCCGACACTGCTCACAATCACCGCTACAGCAACCACACGCATGCCATCACTGTGCATACAGAAGTGGACCACCGTGGCCTGTTCACCAATGTCGTCGCAAACTCCCCAGGCAGTGTGCATGATCCCCACATGTCCGCAAGTCCGCCACCAACCAGCGCTTTGAGGATGGCCCCCATGGAAATGCACTGCCCATTGGCAAGTACCAACTGAACACACCACACACCTCAACTCCACAATGCCCCAAATCACAACTGTGGGAATGCACACGTCACCAATTCACCACCAAAGTGACTACTGGATGTGTCACAGTCTGCGCCACAACCTGCCCATAGGCCTACACACACGTGGCCGACCACCTTCAACGTGCACATTCACACTGGAGACGAGGTGGCTACGTCCCAAACCAACCCACGCACATCACGTCATTGCATGCAGGGTCGTGTCAGCAAGGGCGGCGCCCCCCACCCAGCCACGAGTCCGCCGCCGTGACCGGTGGTGCCTGTGCAATCCTGTGCGCCTGCTGCACCCCAGCCCTGTTCCCCAGACCGGTCCTCCACCCAGCGATGACTGGCTGCCCCTGCGCACCCAGGCCTCAATGCTCACCTGCTGCCACCGGCGTGTCTCCAAGTGCCGGTGCATCCTCCTCAGCCGATCGCTGGATTCCGCGCCACAGGCCCCCAGTGCACCCTGCGGCACCGCACCAGGAGGTGTTGGTTCTCCCTCTGCAATGTGAAGGGGAGGTGCAGTTTGACATTGTGTTCACATGTATGTTGACGCATTGTACAAGTTTACATACAAACTGCATGACAATGTACATTGTGACTGTTTGGGAGGAGCTGCCTATTTGATGCGGGACAGTGGACATTTCGACAACATCACGGATGTGTGTTTGTACTTGTACATTATCATCTCACATTTCTCTGCTATGCCAAATGTGATTGACCAGTTTGTACACACAAGCGGCACCAGTTGTGTCCTCTGTTCTGTTGTGAACGTGTTGCAGTTTGTACCACATTGTTGTCAATGTTGATGTGCCCTGAATGTCATGTGTGTGTGCTGCATTTTGGGAGAGTCGCCCCTGCAGCTCTGATTTGGCTGGCCCTTATCCCTTTCAGGCGGTGGGCTTTTGACTTCTATGCTTATACAGTGCTGAGATGTTGCATTCTTAGGTAAATTGGGCTCTTGGTGGGAGTTGGGACTCTGGGGCATGGTTTGTCCGCAGATGTGTTTTTTTTTTAAATTTTATTTTTTTAATTTGTTTATTAACAGCTTGTCATACCATACAACAATATCACGCGCGTGCCTGGAGCACCGCGCCCAGGAATTCAGGACAAGCAACTTTTTTGGTGCATATACATATCAAGCAATATATGAACAGATACCCAATGAAAATGCCATAAGGCAAACGAAAAAAAAACAAAAAACAAACCCCCCCACCCCCCCCTCCCTCGCCCTCTGGCACTGCAATGATGTGACCTACATAGCGGCAACATTTAGACTTCTGATGCGCACACATGTCGGAATAGTACAATAACCTGGGATCAATTGCATTAAGTATCATTAGCATAGAAATAAGAATGTGTGACATCTTACAAATCAGGGTGGCTTGACAAATATATGGTAAGTGGGGCCCAGAAATCCTTGGGCCTTGATGACTCAGGGAGTTCTTCAGCATAGGTCTCTAGTTGTTCCCTACAGTAGGTCAAGTCCCGGATCCATTTACGAACCGTGGGCAACCCCCGTGCACCCCAGTGCTGCGCCACGGCCCGCTTGGCCATTAGCGTCGCCACAGCCACCAACCTCCTGTTACAGGGCTTTAAGGGTGTCACATTGCCCAACAAGCATAGCTCAGGCGTGCATCCCACTCGTTCCAGCACGACCTCCGTTAACACATCCACCACCCTAGACCAAAATGTAACTAACCCCGCACAGAGCCAGGAGAGGTGTAGAAAATCGGCATCCGCATGCCCACACCGCACACAATTAGCCGTATCCCTCAGGTCAAATTTCCTCAGCTGCACAGGGGTGTAGTAGAGCTGGTGTAAAAAGTTAAAATGTATGATACGTAGATTACAGTTAGCTGTGAGGCACCCAGTCAGTTTACAGCAAGCATGCCAATGGTCTATGGACATCGTGCTACCCAGAGATTCGTTCCATTTAGCATATGAGGGGTGCGCCTCCTCCTCACGCTCACGAAGCGATGCAGCGTATAGTTTAGTGATCAGTCCCTTACGATCCTCACTTGCGAGCACCGCCTGCAGCGCCCGCAGTGGCTGAGGCTCAGTGGGGTAGTTAGGATATATATCCCTGATTGCCTGCCGAACCCTCACGTATGTGAAGCATAGCATAGCTCCATGTGACCGACCCGCCTGTACGTCCAGCAGTGAGCGGAACTGGCTTTGTTTGTACAAGTCCCCCAGCTGCGTGACCCCGACCGCTTGCAATGCGCCCAGCGCCGAACGCTCTTGTGCCGCGGATATGCCAGGATGTGCCGCAATCGGCAATTTGGGGGCATAAAGGTAGGGCAGTTTCGCTCGTCTAGCCAATGTCTGCCAGGCCCAGGCGGTGCACTGCACCGGATTGATTTCCGTTCGGGGGCCTCCACTCCCACCCGAGAGAGCAGCTGCCACCAGTGGCAAAGGGAGTATTGCGTCCGCCTCAATCGCCGTATGGGGGAGATAGCGGTGTGGGAAGAACCAATAATGCGCAAAATGTGCCTGAGCGCATAGGTAATAAAGGCGCATATCTGGGGCCTCGATGCCACCGCGTTCAAAGGGTTGGA
This sequence comes from Calotriton arnoldi, assembly GCA_963921515.1. NCBI lineage: Eukaryota > Metazoa > Chordata > Amphibia > Caudata > Salamandridae > Calotriton > Calotriton arnoldi. Next base: position 68,486 of record CAWUFW010001428.1, on the reverse strand, counting down.
CTAGGGTGTCCCAGCTACAACGAGGTTTTTTGCCGCCCCACACAAATGATAGTAAGGCCGTCTGTAATGCCTTGAAGGCCGAAATATTCAGGCGGAGTGGGATATTCACGAATAAATATAATAGTTTGGGCAAAATGGTCATATTAATCACAGCGATGCGGTCCGCTAACGAGAGGGGCAGGCGGGCCCACCTCTCCGTTTTTTCCGTGAGTTGTGTGATGGTGCGTCCGTAATTCATGGATATGACCTGGGCAGGGTCCCTGTGCAGCCAGATCCCTAAGTATTTCACCGGATCCCGGGCCCAAGACAGGGGGAAGTCCATCTCAAATTCGTCAGTACCCGCTGTTAAGGGAAATACCGTCGACTTGGCCCAGTTTATACCTAAGCCAGAGAATCCTTCAAATTTAACATATTCCCTCAGCAGTTCAGGGAGGTGGGTTGCAGGCTCACGGACATATAAAAGCATGTCATCCGCATAGAGCGAAACAACAAGTGGCCGTTGTCTAAAGCGCAGCGCAGCGGAGGCGTGCAATTGGCACAACTTACATGCCAGTGGCTCCAGCGCCAGCGCAAATAGCATTGGTGACAGAGGACATCCCTGCCGTATGCCTCTGCCAATGGGAAACGCCGAGGATACCCAGCCATTCACGCGAACTCTAGCCGCAGGTTTGGTATACAGGACCCTGATCCATTGCAAAAAAACGGGGAACACCCATTCGCGTGAGAACGGTAAACATATACTCCCAGGAGAGGGAATCAAACGCCTTGGCGGCGTCTAGTAGCACCGCCACGGCTTGGAAGTCTGCGTTAAAATAGTGAAGAGTGGCGAAGAGAGTTCGCAGGTTATGCACAGTAGACCGGGCAGGCACAAAACCAGACTGGTCAGGGAGTACCAGCAGGGGAACCAGAGGCTGAAGACGGAGTGCAATCATTTTCGCCAGTATCTTGGTGTCGATATTAATCATTGAGAGTGGTCTGTATGAATCGCAGTGGCTAGGCTCCTTATCCGGTTTCAGTAGCATCACCAGTAGAGCCTCCCGCAACGAGGGTGGGAGCTGTCCAGTATCATACGCTTCCGCATATACTTCAAGAAGGCGAGGGGCCAGGTCCTCCGCGAATGTCTTATAGAACTCGCTCGGGAACCCGTCTAATCCCGCAGCTTTGCAGGTAGGGAGGGACATAATAGCGAGTTTTACATCTTCCTCATCAAAAGGTTGAGTAAGATATTCCCTGTGGCCGGGAGACAGCCAGCCCAGTGCGACATCATCCAAGTATGAATGGATCTCGGCCGGCTGCACTACATCTCTATTGCTATAGAGTGCCGTGTAATAGTCAAGTATGGTCTCACTAATGGCGGTTGTGCCGTAACAAGCTGTCCCTGCCTCGTCTAGGATTTCCGTGATATACTCTTGCCTCCGCGGCGCAGCCAGTTTTTGCGCGAGCGAACGGCTAGGCCGTCCCCCTCACCATAGTATCGGGCCTTGCTACGCCTGGACCTATGTACCAGTTCCTGGTCAGCCGTGTCGTTATGTTCTGTCACCAGTGCACGGATCTTGGACAGAGTTTCGGGCAGCGGGTCCATCTCATAGGCTCGCTCCAGAGTGGAAATATCGGCGGCCAATTTGTGAATTCTGCGCCGTAAGTCACGCAGTACTTCAGCCTGCGCCCCCATACAGACCCCTCTGATAGTGACTTTGAATGCTTCCCACATGGTGCCTGCGCTATCAACTGTGCCAGCATTTTCCCGGAAAAAATTACGAATAGCCTCTCCTACTGAGGCCCGGAAGACCAGGTCCGTCAGGGAGGACGGTTGTAAGCGCCACTGGAAGGGTGGTCGATCACATGCTGGGACCTGTAGATCCAGGAGCACCGGGGAGTGGTCCGAGAGCATCCTGGCTAAGTGGCGCACTCCAGTCACCCACACACACGCAGCCTCCGTAGCCAGCCAGAAGTCCAAGCGGGACCAAGTCCCATGCACAAATGAAACAAACGTGCTCTCTCGCTCCCCCAAATGTTGCATACGCCATATATCCCTCAAGCGTCCCGCATCCATCAGGCCACGCAGCACCTCCGCCGCCTGTTTAGGCCGTGCATTTTCACTACCCCTCCGGTCAGCCTCCATATCCAGACAGACATTAAAATCCCCTCCCCATATAATCTCCGCGTCTGGAAACCCCGAGATGCGGCGCCATACGTCAGCAAAAAGGCCGGGTCATCAACATTCGGCCCATACACATTTACAAAAAGGACACTCGACCGACCTAGTTGACCATGCACCAACACCACTCGTCCCTGATCATCAGTCTCCGTGCGCGTGACTTGGAACGGTATCCCTTTCTTGATCAGAATAATCACTCCCCTTGCATAGCTAGAATAAGAGGAAGAGGCACGAAAGCCAGCCCATCGAGCCCCCACCTTCCCTTCGGAAGCTTTGGTAAGATGTGTCTCCTGTAAGAAGGCAATGTGGACCTCCATCCTGTCTAAGTAGGCAAACACCGACCTGATCTTTTTGGGAGTATTGAGGCCACGGACATTCCATGTTAAAAGGCGTATTTTACCACTCATCTATCAGCAGGTTATGAAATGATGTACCTATCGAATATTTCAAAGACATCCCTGTGCAATTACATTGAAAATAGTAAAAAGCATAAAATCCTAAAAAGACAGTGCCAGAGAGCATCCCCCCCATCGCAATCCCCCATCCCCCCTCCCACTTCAGCATCCCCAACTCGCCAAAGCCATCCCTACCCACCCCTCCCCCGTCCCAACGAACTACCAGCAATGCAAAACTTAGATGGGGTGCACCCGTGTGAGGGCGTCAGAGTGCTACTATCCTCCTATCTAGTAGGAGGAGGCTGAGCAGGGGTCGGTAACTATGCCTGGAAATTACAACATCATGGAGCGCGGCCATGGTATGCGAGCAGGCATATCCCAGTCAGCCCCGGCCAAAGACACCTGTGAATGGAAGGAAGAGCAAATCATACTGATAAGTGATACATCATGAGGAATGAGAAACCTGGAAAGTCAAATAGGCAACCGTGGCAGCAAAACAATTCAGCCAATGCACCCTATGGGTCTATTGTTCCTCAGTCTCTGATGGCGATCGGGATTCGCGTCGCCTCCTCTTGAGGCGTTTGGCATGTTCTAAGGCTGCTTTGGGGTTATTGAAAATGTGAGAGTCCTATCTTCAGGCGAGCAGGGTATAGCATGGCGTACGGGACCCCTTCCGCTTGTAGAAATTTTTTGACACCTCCAAACTCCCTCCTCGCAGCCTGGACAGTGACAGTAAAGTCGGGAAAGAAGGAGAGGAGTTTATTGCCTTGATGTTCTATGGCCCCTTTCTGTCTCGCCAGACGTAGTATAGTGTCCCGGTCCCTATAATTCAATACTCGTGCAATAATGGGGCGGGGGGGAGCGCCCGGGGCCGGTCGAGCCGCCAATGAGCGGTGTGCCCGTTCCACAATGAACATGTGTGAAAGCTGCTCCGTGCCGAATAGGTCTGTGATCAATGTTTCAATGTAGGTCTCCATTTTGCCCACATTGGTGGATTCCGGCAGCCCAGTAATGCGGAGGTTATTGCGCCTGGAGCGGGCCTCTAAATCCTCGTTCTTGGCTTGGATGACTGAAAGGACTTTTTCCATGTTCAGCGTTTTCCCGGCGACTTCACTTAGACCATCCTCCACTGTAGACACCTGCTGCTCGACTTCCCCCATACGGGCACTCTGTTTTTCCAGCTGCGAGGACATGTGGTCCAGCCGGTTGTTGACAGCCGCCATTGTTCCCTCGATGGATTGGAGGCTGCGCTGCATGGCCAAAAGCGTGGTCTCGAGGCCAGTGGGCCCTCCCTCCTGGGCGTCAGCCTCCGAGTCCGAGGCAGCCTTCTGTGGGGTTTTAGGGGATTTTCGGGCCTCGAACGTGAGGCGAGGCTGGGTTCTGTCTGTCCTGCCCATAGCGCCAGATATCTAGGCAAGTCCTCCGCAGGGGAGCAAGCCGAATCCCTCGCAGACTCCAGGCGGGTCGTCAAATGAATCCACCCCTCACCCCGTTCCTCCCTGTGAGCGCAACTGCCCGCCCGAGATATGCAGGCCCGCACCAGCATAGGAGGTCGCCCGACAGCAGGGAATGGGCTTGGGGTCAGAGCATGAAGGCCCCCCACCAGTGAAAGTTCTCGTGTCCACTAGCCCCTCATCAAGAGCCAGTGAGTTAGCAGCTCGATCTAATCAAGGGGATTCAGCACAGGCCCCGGCCACCCAGATGCGAGGTGGTGCGCACCCCGGAGTCGCATCAGCGAAGGATCCACAGTAGTTCAGAGCAATGCGGGGTGTATTCCAGACCCAAGCCTTGGTCCCAGCTGCACTCTCCGTCAGAGACCCGCCACAACAGCCTTGAGGATAACCAGTGGCAATGCAGGGGTGAGTGTGCCAGTCCCTCCTCTCCCAGATCGGTACAGAGGCCTAACGCTCTATCTGTCCCGTGGGACCACCAAGCACGGGCCCAGCAGTAGCCGCGGCAGTGACAGCCAGCAGACGGCAGCAACTGGAGCGCGATCTCCCACTCCGGCCTACAACTCCCCCCCAGGGGCCCGCCCTAGCTCGCAGGCCGCAGCGCCGACCAGGGCCCCCGCCCGCCTCCACTGGTGCGAACCCCGGCCGGGACGCGCCCCACTCACCGTGACCAGCACCCAGGAGTCGTCTCCGCCGGCAGTCCGCAAGTGTGTCTCTGCACCTCGGCACGGGTCCCCAAAGCTCGCACCGGGCCGCCGCCGCTCGCCTCTCCCACACGGTGGTTGTGCTCGTGACTGCAGCGCCCAACAGCGCAGTACTCGGCCTCGTACTCGTAGGGCCCGCACAGGCCTTGTAGGTCCCGGCCGCCCTCAGACAGCACCCCTCCTCAGAGCAGGCAGGTACGCCGCCGGCAGCAGCTCTCGGCCACCTCCAATCGGCGCCTCAGCTCTGCGGCAGGCAGGGTCGCCACAGCCCGGCCGCGTCAGCGGAGTGTGCAGGTGGCCGCCATTTTGTGCGCCCGCCACGGGTCTCGATCGCTCCGGTGAAGCGCCGCCACAGAGCGATCCGCCGCTCCGCAATGCCACCAAATTATGCAGGGGTCTTGGCCAGCTAGGGTCGCACGGTGTCCATAGCGCAGTTTCTGCTGTTCCAGGCGGATTATAGGCGGATGGTGGCTCAGCCGGGCAGAGCGACCTTAAGGTGCGGCCATCTTGCCGTGCGCCCTCTAGCGCCCCCCTGTCCGCAGATGTGTTGTTGACATCAGGGGTTGTTTGTGCAGGTGGATGTGTCAGAGTGTGACCTGCTCCTTTATGGATGTGGTCCACACTCAGCCACCTCAGTGTGGTGGCGTGCACCATGTCATGATGATCGGACTGCAGCCATGCTAATCGTCATGCAGTGTCACTTGCATTGTCAGTGTGGCTCACGGACCCGCAGCTTTGCTGGGTTCAGCACATGTGCATGGGTCGGTTGTGAGATTGGTGATGTGTGGGAAGGGCCCCCTCTGGGCACATAGTCGACGGGGGCCTACTTGCTGTTTCTAGGTGTGCTGCAGTGTGCCAAGGGGATCAGGGACATGATCCAGAGTCATTGTGGTTGTGCACTGTGCTCTGCTTGATTGTGCATGTGTGCCATTGTGCCCATCTCCCCCTATCCTCCCAGTCCCTGGTGGTTACTCACCCTGTTCCTGTTGTGTCAGGTCATGTTGAGCAATGTCCGGTCCCCCAACTCCTGCCACCGTCTCCCCACTGATGACTGTGGCCACCATTTCCTCCATCTCATCCAGCTCCTCCTGTGGCGCTGGACTCCCACCTCCAGTCTGCATTGCTGCCTTCTGGTTGTTGGCGAGTTTCTGCTTGGTCTTGCGCTTCACATCATTCCAGCGCCTCTTGAGCTCTTCCATTGTCCTCCTCAGCACTCCGACTGCATTCACCTTGTCCAGGATGGACTGCCATGTTGCATTTTTTGTTGCCAATGACACAGTGGAGGTGACGAACAGTTGTTGATGGTGTTCTATCACCTCTGTGATCAGGATCCTGTTTTCCTGCGGACTGAACCGCGTCTCCCTCTTCTTCTTGTCCTTGCCCTTCCCTGTCCCTGAGGTCCCAGGCTGCTCCTCCTGGGGGCCTGTGGGGTTCTGGCCGTCCTCTGTACCTGCTCCGGCTGCCTCCATTGTGCTTCGCTGTAGTTTGGTTTTTGTTTGTGTTTTTCTTTTTTTCTGCTTTTGTAGTGATTTTTCCCGCCTGACGTGTGTGATTTGCAGGCCTGGCGCTGCTTTTCGCTGATTGTCTTATCGCGGTTGGGCCCATCGCAACTTTTTTGGCATTCGGGTTTGGATTTTCATCGCTGTCCCGGTAATGTTATCGCAGACATTTGAGGCGTTATCGGGAGACTATCGCATGTTACCGCCGTGTTGAGTATACGACGTTAAACCGGAGTTATTTTCCCGCGATAGACGGCAATATGAAAACTTGCGTTAACCTATTTTGGTGATGTTTATCGCACGTTCTTGAGAGTATCCCCCTTTGTTTCTTAGGTACCAAAGTTACCTTTCTTTTACAGTAGCAAGATCCAGTTGTTCTGCGCTAGGTATGAGTAGATTGCCAATCTTGGATTTTACTTTGCATTCTTGTACTTGTCAAACAATTCTAAAAAGATTGGAAAGACTGAAAAGTAAAACTCAAGTCTGCGTATGCTAATAGCCCTGACGTGGAGACACTTGAGACCTCTGACAATAATGAGTACTTGGAAGAAGGCAGCTCCAGCACTAAACACTAATTCATAAATAAACTGCACATTCACTGACTTCAGTAATTGGAAGCCTTTTCAGAGCTAGCTACTTATACGCCTACAGCTTCTCTTCACTAATTCTTCTCCCACATGTAATAAAATAAAAAGGCAGCTATAACTTAACCACCGTGACCTACTGTGCTTTTTTGTTGCCTGCAAAACGTTGTGATTTTCTTCCCTCCTCGTCATGGGAAAAAAGTAATTTCTACTGCCTTAAATTAAAGATGTAATTGCATCAAAACGCCCTAATTGTCACCCACGTGGGGGAGGAGGCTGGGAGAGATTCGCTGTCAGGGACCAAGTACCGTGGAATATCGCAGCACTTAGAACGTGACAAATTGTCAAACTCTTGCATGTGGAGATTCAGCTTCCTAGAGGATGCTGCTTGCGAAATGCAAGTTAATGCTTCCGAAGTGCTGCACCACTAAACGCTGGGTTTATGTAAATGGACGATCAGACCAGCGCTGATTGAAAGGGTGAAAAAGGATAACTACCTTGGGACGGTACTCTTAGAGAACTTGTGGCAAATTCAGGTAAATCACGTGGAAGGTAAAGTGATGTCTCCTAGCGTAGGTTTGAGAGCCTTGAATGATGCAAGTGAGAAGAAGCAATTTGAGTATGCACTGAACAGGGCAAGCTTTAGGGCTGTGCGACCGGTGCAGCCACACCTGGCGCTAACCTGGGGGGAGAGAGGGGGCCCTGTGTTTAAAAATAACTCATGGGTTTAAAAGCACATGCTGCAGAGTTCCTGTATGCCCAGCAGTTTTCAGGCAACAACAGAAATGCCAAGATTACCCTGTGATTAAAGTTCCTGCTGGAGAGAGATCAGAGTTTTGTCCAGGGGTCTCCAGCCTTTTCTGTAGTAAGAGCTACTTGTTTTAAATGGAAATCCTCCCGAGCTACAAGTTTTATTATAGATGCAGTAGTAAGTACATTTGAGAAGATTATATTAATGGCCACCATATGCAAGATTACTACCAGTGGTTACCTCCGTGCTTCAGGGACGGTTGCCAGCCCTAATGTGAAAATTGCGTTGTCAATGTGGAATGAAGTGCTCCTAGCACCAAGTCCATAACATTAGTAATTGTCTCCCCAACATTGTTTGATATTTATCAGCTTTAAAGATATTTTGGAAAATCAGCCATTTTTTTCCAAACATCAGTTTATGAATTCTGAAAATGCGCACAATTTTGTTTCAAAAGCACGCTTTTCAAATTTGGGAAATATATATTCATTTAACCAAGCAACAGCTTCTAATTTAATTAATTGTGGTAAACAGAGGAGAGCTACTTGCAGGTAGCTGGAAAGCTACCAGTAGCTCACAAGCTACTCATTGGAGAAGCCTGATCTAGTGGCAGTTTTGACTCATAAAGTAGTGCAGAGGGATAATGTGGCTGCTGCAAAGAACGCGTACCATGCTGATCACAGAACTGAGTGTGAGTGAACTATGAGTAGCGCTATAAGAAAATAAGATGTATGTCAGAAAGGGACTATGGAGACATCAGGGGCACTGTTGGATGTTGGTAGTGAGGGAATTCGTGGAGATGGTTGGGGGGGAGCAAAACAAATTGTTGCACCGGGCTCCACCAGTTCTAAAGCTGGCCTTGATGCTGACACATACCCCGGCACTTCTGTATGGAATCAAATGTATCCCCATAGATAAAGAAGGATTCCTGAATAAGGCAAGGGGGTAGGATACGTAAGGACCTGATGCGGAGTAAGGAGGACGGGTTACTCTGCCATCAACGTATGGATATCCTGTCTGATTTATTACAAGTGCATGATATCCTATGATGGTTGTGTGATGGAAAAACGCATGCCTTAACAACGCATGCCTTAACCACGCAATCTAAACCCCTACCGCATCTTTACCACGCATGCCGTTACCACGCATGCCTTTACCACGCAATTTCATGGTAAAGACGTGTTTGGTAAATCGGCATGTGTGGTAAAGATCACACTCCTGCCCCTCTGCCCTAAACCCTAAAAACACCCTAACCTTTAAATCCCTACTTCCCACCTACCCCAGCCCAACTGCCCCCTTGACCTGAAAACTGTCCCTATCCTGTCCCCTACCCTGAGCCCTACAACTCAGCCCCCTTAAAACTACTCCAACCCCAGCCCCCTCCCTGAGCCCTAAAACAAGCCCCCACCCCCTAAAACCTAACACCACCTACAGGGCCGGACTGGCCGTAGTAGGCATCAGGCGTTTCCCTGGTGGGCTGCCAGGTTGGGGCCAGTTTTGGGCCCCTGGTGAGCCGTTTTTGTTACAGGGCCGTTTTTGCAGCATAACTGCAATATCGGCCCCTGTAACAAAATCGGCCGAAACCGGCCCTGGCAAACAGCTCAGCCGCACCACCAACCCCCAGGGGGGCCGGCCGAGCACTTTGCCAGGGCCGGTTTTGGTTCCCAGTTCAGCCCTGCCCACCTACCCCTGCCCCAGCCTAACTGCCCCTCAGCCTTAAAACTGACCCTTTCCTGTCCCCTGCTCTGAGCCCTGAAACTCCCGACCCTAGCCCTGAAAACTACCACGAACCCCCAAAACTACCCCAACCCAAATAATCTACCCCCACCTCCATCCCCTGCCCTGAGCCCTAAAACTCCCAACTGCCCCCTCCACCTGAAAACTGCCCCATTTCTGTCCCCTGCCCAGAACCCTAAAACTCCTGCCCCCCCAGCCCTGAAAACTACCCAGACCCTCCCACCCCCAAAACAACCCCCGACCGAAATAATCTACCCCCACCTCCGTCTCCTGCCCTGAACCCTTATACTCCAGACCCCGTCGTCCCTGTAAACTACCCTGACCCCCTCCCAGCCCTGAAAACTACCCCAAACCCCTACAAACTACACCCGCCCCCTCAAAACCCATCTTACCTCTCCTCCTCGTCCCGATCCTTCCTCTTTCTGCTCTTCCGCCCAGTAGCAGCAGCAACTAGACCGTGCATATGCCTTAACCACGAATATGCGTGGTTAAGACATATTCGTGGTTTAGATGTGCGTGCTACCGCCTGCGTGGTTCAGCCCCGCATAGCTCATTCTGCGTGGTTAAGGCTGTTTCCCTCCTATGACACTTCTAATAAGGCAGGCGGGATATCTGTCTGTGTGTGGCAGAGTAAACCGTCCGCCAAACCCTAAATCAGACCATTATTCTCTTGATTCTTTTAGAAAGCCTTCAGATACAAAATTTAAGATAAGAACTGGGAATAACCAGCACTTACGCAAAAGCATTTGAGTGTATTATAGAGTGGTGGTTTCATCTAAAACAGTTGATTCCAAACCCTCCCAGAAAATTGGTCAAATTTGAATTGGGACATCCCCAGTCTTAATAGTAGGTCTTTTGTTAGCATTTAAATGTCACTCTGAAATGTTTCAACTTGAAGATTGACATCAGTACGGAATGGGCAGATATAAGACTGTGTTTACGGGAGCTAACACATAGGGGTCGATTCCGATTCGGGCCGGAAATTTCTCCGACCGAGCCGGACCCGGAGAGATTTCCGACCGAATCGGACCCGTGCAGTCCGACCGAACGAGTACGATGCGTCCGTATGTTATCGGACTCGAGTCGGTCGGACTCCCATTGAAGTCAATGGGAGCCGGTCGTACAACGCGTACGCGGGCTCCCATTGACTCAATGGGTGCGAGTCGGACAAGTGCGCCCCTACAGTGGGTACGCGGCGAGCGATTCGCGCCGTACACGCACAGGTAGGGGGGACCCATGGGTCCCCCCTGTGTGCGACTCGCGCGGCTACGCGTACAGGGGGTCCGACACGGACCCCCAAAGTACGGCTCCGACAGCTCTTACGAGCCGGACGGCGCGGCTCGGTCGGACTGCTCGCGGCGCGCATCGTACTTACCCGGCCGGGAAACGTCTCCATTGCGCGGTGCGAGTCGAGTCCAAGCGAGTCGGTCGGAGCGGTTCGAGCCGGGAGCGAGTCGGTCGGAGCGGTCGGGATGCCCGGACGAGTCGGTCGGCGATTTCGCATCGTACTCGCTCGGCCGGACCCGCGTACGGTTCGGTCGGGAAACAGGGCTCCGAATCGGATCCGGTAAAGTCGAATCCGATTCGGAGCCCTACCGGCCGAGATCGGAATCGGCCCCTTAGTCTGGACAAACAGAATTTCTTTCAATTAAAAAGCATGAAATTTGTTCTCGATTTGTCTGCAACAGAAGGTAGGCAACCAAAGATCCCAATGTTGACTGTTCATTCCATGTGAAATTTCTTTATTTGGTCTGAGGGAAATGGTTTGCTATTAAACACAACTATGTGCAGGTGGTATGGTGCTAACGGGAATGACCGAAATTGTACATATTGTAAATTACTTTCAAGGTCTAAACTATCTACTGTCTTTCGGCCCAATATTATGCTAACTCTGGTCCTGTTTTCGTGTTTTTAAATGCTTCTCTGTAATGACGTAACTAGTGCTCAGTAGGTCTTACATAACTGAATGCTCATTGAGATGGCTGGTTAGGCGCTTGTTGATCGGTTTCTCTATTGCTTTGGCTGGGTAAGGTAACAGGGAGATGGGCCTGTAATGGACTAGTGTAATTGGGTCTGCGGATGATTTCTTGAGGCGAGGGAGGACCTTTGCGTGTTTCCAGGAATCTGTGAAAGTGGCTTAAGTGATGGAGGGATTCAGAATTAGGATGAGAGATGAGTTGATGGGCTGTAGTCCTTTGGCAATATGTGGCGGGGCAAGGGTCTGATGGGGACCCCAGAGTGAATTGACTGCGCGACGGAGGTGATTTAGTCCATGGAGTGGCAGGCAAGACAGTCAGAGTACTTTTTTTGATTGAGATGGGTAAGTGCGTCACTGGGTTGGCCGGATCGGATTGGGGGTTGAAGTTGTCATACATGCTGGTTATATTGCTGCAGAAAAAACTGATAAAGCTTGGTGCACAGGGGATAATTCTGGTAAAAGTAGCTGATGGGGATGTGAAGTCTTTCACGATGTCTGTAGCAAAATGGGTTCCGCCCATTTAGTCTACCAGAATTTTAAACTTTTGATAACCCAGTTTTTGTACCTTCACTACCTGTGTCTCACCCACAACAATTTCACAATAATTGAACTGAGCATGCTTACTGCCAATGTCTGCCTTTTTCGGATAAAGCCGCTGTGGGGGCAGTTAAGGTAAGGACTACTGGACTGGTCAAACACTAACATGCGTGCACACACTTGTGGGCACGTGTATGAACTGCGCATGAAACTACCGTCGCCCATTGCAGATTCAGATGAAAGTTTTGGTTTAATTTAGCGACCTCTGTTAGACTTTTTTTGTGGTCTGAGGCCTCTCAGGGCCCTGAGACCTTAGTGGGAGAATGGTCTGTAATGTGATGCACCTGTGAATAAAGATGCATTTACTATCAACTCTCAGCCCAGTTAATGGGCATGCAGAGGTATGTTTAGAGGAGGAGATGTATAGTTTCCTTATTTCCCAAGGGTGTGGGGATTAGAGATTTGGCCAGTGTGATGAGACCTTTTTCGAGTGATTACATTGCTTAGATGTGGATTTCCCTGACTGCTCTTGTTTCTTTGGGTTTGGTGTTGAAAAACAATAAAACATTGTTGCAAAAAAAGGGGCAGCACTTTTTGAAAGTGTCACACATGGCAGTGGACATCTGCTATCACATCAATTCAACCAATTGAAGGCCTTAAAACAGCTCATGCCCCCCTTTGGTCTGAACTGCCAAAAATAGTTCTCCCTGCAGCAGCCACATTGACCACAGACATTAAGAAACATGACCACTTAACATCTTTATTAACACAAACAAAATCACTCCCTCCTAAAGCTTGCTTTCTTTTCGGATCCACAGACATTGTCTTCAAAGCATTGACATTTCCCAGCCATTCAAATTAATCGCAGAATCTCATGCAAGTTTAGATAACCTTCAATCAACAGCTCTCTTCACCTTGAAACTCCATGCAGTAGCTAGATATCTACTCTATCCCGATGGTTCACCAGATTTGATCCCAAGATCTAAATAAAATACCATTGAAATTGAATAAGATCCTTTCTTTCCCTTTCTCAAAAACCGACTAAAGGAACATCTGATTTTGAAACACCTAATAAGAGAGTCTCTTCTCTGATTGTGGTAGGAACATCGAAGGCAGAATATCGAAAGGGTCACAATATCGTGGCCAGAATATCAGGGGGGACGTGGGCAAAGTATCAAAGAGGTAAGTACACAGAGGGAGGCAAGGATTTACGTACCATGAAGATATATATATATATATATATATATATATCACCAAGGTATGCATATGTGGAGTTAGGTATAGAAAACGTATACAAACGTACCTTTCGATATTTTGGCCTTTGATATATTATGCTCACAATAATGTGGCCCTTCGATGTTCCTGACCTACATCTTTTTCGTGTATTTTCCAAAACTGATGGACATATCTCAAAAACTGCATTGTTAAACTCCTGACAAACCACTCTGTGAACTCCTGTTATGTGAACGATTTCTCATTATTGTGCACTCTGATTTTTTTCTTCTAGGAAAGCAACTGGCTAGTGAGATATCTGTGTCACATCATCAAGTCATCAGTCCTAGGTAGAATCACCAGCTACATCTACCCTTCTTCAATGCTTCCTATGATTAATTCCAATTTAATACTCAGTTTCTTAATACTTATTGTTGTCCTACATGGCTGTTGTATCATCGACTATGTCAGTGCTATAGAAAAAATGACAATAAATAAAATAAACATGGATGTGAAACATAGGCTACTGATATGCATCTGTAAAATAAGTTATGCATCAGCATTTGAAAATATTGCTGCAAAGTACCAACAGTTGCGCTGGTCATGCGGTCAGTAGCTTGGAGCAGAATGATTTGCAAACTGAAGCAAAAAACTCAAAATCATACGATGCCTATCTGATCCAGCACTAACAATAAAAATAATTCTCCTATTATGCTTTGGTCATCCAGGTGCAATTATTTCTCTAACACACACACTATATCCATATGACGGTGGGGCCCATAACACCGCATATACATTCACTTACTCATTTGTTCCCTGGATTTCCTCCGTCATGAACCGAGGAGAAAAACGATTCGCTGGAAGGAGACGGGATACCTCTTTTATCATGACATAATATTTCTCATTTGCTTTTAAGGTATTCCGCTCATTGGTCGATGGACCAACTAGTAGGAATCAGTTGATGGTGATTAAGACCAGCTCAATCACAATAAACTCTTTAACATTTCATTTTTAATCATTGGGCTAAAAGAATCACTGAGTCATTTGTTTAAAGAATAATAAAGTTTATATAAAGTTTTGAATGCAGGAAATGAGATTAGCTTATTATTCAGATGATTACATTTATTATCAATATAAGAATAATTTGAAATTGCAATGCATATTTATTAGACGGAAAAATAGGGTTACCATGATACGAACCCTAAAGATCAACCTATCTATCTATCTGGGAAAAATCTAATAGTTCTAAAATAAAATCTATCAGGAAAAGCTCTCCTAAAACAGCATCTTTATACTCAACTGGAAAAGAGAAATAATAGCAGCAGCATCAGCTCGTCAGCATCAGCAACTTCACTCATCTACAGCATCTAACTTCTCCAGCATCTCCCGCAGCATCCCCGCAGCATTCTAACCCCTCCCACCAAGAGTAGGTCTTCTTATACCCTAATTCTAGCTTACAGCATAAAATGTTTCTTCTTCATGGCGTGATTCATTCTCATTGGTCAAAACTCAGGCCCATATACATTTTAATCAAACTTCCTGGTCTTAACCAGTTCCGTGTGGAATGTCCATGCAAGCATCGTTTCCCACAGTTCATGCAATTGCTCATTCGTTTCGATCAGTCCAAATTGTATCTTTTTCTGTTACATTTTGTGTAAAACAGTTCCGTCTATTGATTCAGTCGGACTTCTCACGCTTCTTGCTGATCATCTTGGCACACATCTGCTCAGAAGGGTCACAACAGCCTTGACCATACTTTCATCTTAGCCTCTCAGCATCAGCACGTGATCATCCCTTTTCCACAGCCTCTCTCCTCTATCACATGGTCTCCCGCTCATGCGTACTCTAGCAACTCGCGGCCATTTTATATTGCTGCTCGACAGGCCTCAGCGCACTATTTTCAAAAATAAACAAAATATTGTTAAAACAAAGAAATATAAACCCTTTCGTTTCCCTCCCGTCTTTCTACGTACCCCAATTAGGTATTACCTAGCAGAAGCAACATATAAAGCTGTCCCTTACTTACCATCGCTTTATTTTGCAACCACACGTTTTATTTAAAAGCACAAATCATGCATTTATTATTTAATTAGTACGCAAATATTATGTTATGTTAGACACGTAAACAATTATAAGTCAATTAATTTGCACACAGAATAGCGTGTTACCTTTAACCCTTAACATGTAACATACATTGTTGGTTATTTACTTGAACGAACATGTTTATTAATTATTTTACGAAAATATTAGGAGGTTAAAAATTTTCATTTACCCTGCTCCATCAACTCCCCCCTTTGGTGATTTTTAATATCACCACAAAAACCCAAGTTATACAATTTTTCAGACAGCATATATCTTTTATCCGTTTGCTTTTGTTAGTTTACACAACTGTATCCCTTTCAACTTGTTTCTTCGTTTTCTTGTACATGTTCTCTTTTATTTCTTCTAACTCTATTTCACCAATTTCTCTCTCTCTTTCCTTGTTTATCATGTTTTCTTTTTCTATCTTATTCTGCCTTCTTCTTCTTCTTATACATGTTATTGCAAGCTTCAGTACTAATATTATTATTATTATCACAGTTGCTATTATTATAACTTTCCCTATTATTAATCCACTCATTCTTGTTAACCAATTTATTACAGAAGAAAACCCTTTACCAAGTTTTCCCCAAGCACTTTCAACCTCCAGTGGAACAAGTTCTTTGTGCAAATTTGTAATATTTGTTATATACTTCTGTATATTTTCGCTCTTATCTGGAATGTAAGTGCAACAATGTTGGACTTTCAGCATTCCACAGACTCCGCCCTCTTTTGCCAAAAGAATGTCAAGGGCAAGTCGATTTTGCATCACCATAGCTCTCATGGCAACCATCTCGGTATTTACCATCAAGAACCCTCCAGCAGTATCTGTAGATAAACGATCTACCACTGTGGATAATTTCCGAATTCTAAATGCATTCAAAGATACTCCCACTGCTGGTATCAATGCACCAAAAATATCACCTACTATTTCTGAAAAACTTTCCCTTTTTCTACGTGTAAAGGTATTTATCATTTTGTGTGTTCCTTTTTCTTTTCTATCCACATGAAAAATCTTTGGAAAGACCAGGCCTAAGTAACATGACCCATACCAATGGTCCGGCAACCTACAATAAGCCCTATTTCCGCAAACATAATAAATCCCTGGAAATATTGGATCTTTTCCCCCTTTGAATCCCCATCCACCTAAAATTTGGTAATTGTCATGGCAATTACTGGAACCCACAAAATAATTGTCATATCTTGTCTTATTTCTTCTAATGCACAACCTTCCCTGTTGGGGCCAATCCAGAGTCATAGCTGCATTTGTCTTTTTCTTGTCATGATTGTCTTCCTCAAACGCCCAAAGAGGTGTTTTTGTCTCTTCTATCACTTTTCTTTGAAATTTCACTCTTCTCTCTTCAACCATCTCTAAAAATACCTTTTCTTCCTTCTTTAACTCACAGGTAAGGTTGTACCTAATTATACTATCTAATGTTAAAATCTTATCTTCTAAAAAATATTCACCAAACGTTTTTCCCTCTTTTATTTTGTTAAGCTCGGAAACTACAGAAACTTTTGCAAAAATCTTATTTATGTCAGTGTAATAATATTCTAATCTACCTGTTTTATAAAATAAACTTGCTAAAACACTACATGTTATTCCATATGTCAAAGGGAGGTGATGATAAGTCACACCCTCTGCTACAGATGCAGGCAACTGCATACAAACATAGCAATCTCTTACATCCGTTGTTTCTACATACTCATATAATAATTTAGTAAAAACATTTTTTGAAAAATCTGTTATTGATTTGTCCTTGTGTAATTCTGCACTACTCTTTAAAATAACTGGCTCTTGAGTGTTAGCTCCTTTTTCTTTCTCAGTGTTATTAGACATTTCTACTACAGCTAAACTAATTGGAATAGTGATTGCTAGAACCACCCATACTGTTATTAATAATCCTGTACAAAAACAGCACATCTTGCACCATCTACTTAAAAATTCACATTTACATTTTCTATCTCTAGTATTCTCCATTTTGTTTTATAACCTTATTTATTTGTTTTCTAGAAAATTGTGTCACTACACCTCAGAAATGACTTGTTTGCCACTCTGTACTTCCAATGTTTTGTCTTTGCTTGGTACTTTCTTTTAATTCTTTCTCAGAATTCTTTCTTTATCACATCCGGTAAATCCGTCAGATCAGTGTTTTGTCAAATCCGGTAAAAACTATCTAAACTTCTTCAGGTTTGTTGCACTTCACTTTCTCCCATCAAGTTTCTTTGTTCTGGGTTTTCGTGAGTGTTCTTTTCTTCTTTGTGACTAGTCAAAGCACGATACAACCATTCAGGCGATCTATACTTCTGATTTACCTTCTTTATTCTTTTCGTTTTCTGCAAGTGTTTTCCACCTTGTTTTTCTTGCTCTCTTTGACTTGTTATTTCATTCACTTGTTCAGCACTTTTCCCATCCAACCTTATGATTCTGTATCTTAATTTTCTTACTTCGTTGGGCCAATTGTCTCCTTTTCTTGGCCTTTTTGCTTCACTTCCTTTTTCCTCTCTTTCTGTTTTCCAATTTCTTTTTCTTGTCTCTAGTTTTTGATTTCTTTCTTCTCCACTTTCTTCAGACTCTGTTTCAATTCTTTCGTTATTTCCTCTTATTTTGAAACTTATAATTTCATTTTCTTCTACTCGTGGTTCTTTTCTTATCTTCCTTCGTTCACCTATTTCTGTCCCTCCTCGAGGTTCTTCCGAATTTATGTCAGTCTCTCTATCTCCTTCTAAATTTCCCTGTTCTTGTGTTTGACTATCTGTCCCTACTGCTCCTCGGGGGTCTTCCGATTTTTCTAGCTTTTTGTTTGAAACTCTCCCTTCTTCATCTATTAATATTATCTCCAAAGGAATTTTACCACAACTTGTACTTGGTTGCTCACTGTCACTATCTTCTGGCTCAGTTTCTTCTCTTATGCTTTCAAAATTCCAATTTCTTTTTAGAATTTCTTCACAATCCGAATGCTCTGTATCTGATTCTGAACTGGTGTCTGATATTTCCAGATGTCGACTTGCAGGTCGATCTTCAGGTTCTGGAACTTCAGCTATTTCTTCTATTTCTTCTATCGTTGCACTTGTAGTTGGGTCTTCCAGATGTCGACTTACAGGTCGATCTTCAGGTTCTGGCACCCTGTTTGTTTCTTCTTCTCTTTCTGATGCTGAACTGTTATCTGATATTTCCAGATGTCAACTCACATGTCGATCTTTAGGTTCTGGAACTCTGATGGTGTGACTGGCATGTACCCAGTGTTTCACTCCTGCACACTTGACTGCAGTGGTCGTCACCAGGATCACTTGTCGTGGTTCGTCCCAGCGAGGAACCAAACAGTTTCTTCTCCGGTGGACTTTTATGCGAACCCAATCTCCTGGATTCAAGTTGTGAGCTGGTTTTCTTTCAAGAGTAGTCGCATCCGGTCCAACCTGATGAAACACAGAACGCACCACATCAGCCAATCCTTTGCAATAATCCAGCACTAGATCATCAGTTATAGTCAGTAGCTTGTTGACAGGTAATTGTGCTTGTCTCATTGCTCGTCCCATGATTATTTCATGGGGACTGAGTCCAGTTTTCCTTTCCGGAATACTTCTGATTGTCATCAGAACTAATGGCAAAGCATCTGGCCATTTGAGTCCTGTAGCTTGACACATTTTTCCTAACCTGTTCTTGATTGTTCCATTCACTTGCTCTACTATTCCAGAAGCCTCTGGTCTGTATGCACAATGCAGTTTCTGTTTAATACTAAGTGCTTCACAAATCAGTTTAACTAATTCATTTTGGAAGTGTGTTCCTCTATCTGTTTCAATCGTGACTGGAAAACCATACCTCGGAATTAATTCTCGCAGCATAAGTTTTGCTACCGTAATACTATCATTCCTTCTTGTTGGGTATGCCTCCACCCAACGGGAAAACAAACAGACGACCACTAGGACATCCCTTAGTCTGTTGCAAGGTGGCATTTCAATAAAATCCATTTGCATTCTAGTGAAAGGACCCCTTCTCGTCCTATTGTTCCTAGACTCACTACTGTCTTCCTTCCTGGATTTAACTGTTGACAAATAAGACATCTCTGACAAAGACTCTCAGCTATGGCTCTGAATTTTGGATTATACCATGTTTGTCTAAAAAGTCTGATCATTGAATCTCTCCCAATATGGGCTTGTGCATGGTACATCCGTGCCATGTCAGAAATCATGCTATCAGGCATAACTGGTCTCTCATCCCTGTAAACCCAAACATCCGTTTCTTCATGTTTTCTACATCCTGCTTTTATCCAGGTATCTTTTTCCTCATCCTCTGCAGCTTCTTGTAACTGTCTCACCTCATCCCATGTTTCAATAGAGTTAGTAAAAAGCAAAGGACAAGAAATATGCTCTCTTTCACGACATTTATTCAAAGAAACCACATTCTTTGCACAGTACTGTGCCATTTCGTCAGCATATTTATTACCAACAGTTATGTAGTCTTCCCCATTTTTATGTGCATTGCACTTTACTACAGCGATCTGTTTAGGCAGCTGTATCGCCTCAAGCAGCTTTTTCACAAAATCTCCATTTCTAATGGGCGTTCCTGCAGACGTCAAGAAACCCCTTTGTGACCAAATCTGACCAAAATCATGCACAACCCCAAAGCCGTACTGGCTATCTGTCACAATCGTAACCCGTACATTTCTTCCCAACTTACATGCTTGAATCAGAGCTACTAATTCTGCGACTTGGGCAGACCATACACCTTTCAGACAAGATGCTTCCATTACAGTTGCTACTGTGCAAACTGCATAAGCTGCACTTAGAACTCGATCACTCGTTCTCAAACATGCGCCATCCACATACAGAATATAATCTGATTCTTTCAAAGGCTCATCTCGTATGTCAGATCTTGGTTTTGTACAGTATTCGAGCACATTCAGACAATCGTGATCTACTTCATCCATTTCAATCACACTCTCTTCATCTGGCAATGATGTTGAAGGATTCACATTCATACATCTGTCAATGGTCACATTATCTGCACTCAAAATTACCTTTTCATACCTAGTCAGCCGACTATGTGTCATGTATTGGGTTTTCGTTCTTGTCAAAAGAATTTCCACAGAATGGGGAACATACACTCTCACTGGATACCCCATCACTATGCCTTCACTCTGTTCCAGACTCACACAAGTAGCAGCAACTGCTTTCAAACATCCAGGCAATGCTTTCGCTACAGGGTCTAAAACAGCTGAAAAATATGCAATTGGTCTTTTCATAGTTCCATGTCTCTGTACCAAAACTGAAAATGCACATCCATCTCTTTCACTGCAGTACAGCTCAAAATCTTTCTCATAGTCAGGCATTCCCAATGCTGGAGCCTCACATAATTTCTTTTTCAGCTCTCTGAATGCTTTCATTTCTTCATCATTCATTTCAAAAGGATCTTTAACATCCTTCTTTGTCAGTTTCTGTAATGGTTTAGCAATCAGTGAAAAACCGCTTATCCAATGTCGACAATATCCAACCATTCCCAATAACATTCTTACCTCTCTTTGCATCATTGGAGCTCTCATTCCTTGAATCATTTTTATTCTTTCAGTCGTTACCTTTCGCACTCCTTTCTCAATTTTATGCCCTAAATACTGGACTTCTTGTTGACAAAACTGCAATTTTGAAGGGGACACTTTATGTCCTCTTTTTGCTAAATGATTCAGCAAAGCAATTGTATCATTGAACATGCTTCTTTCGTTTTTGATGCCACCAGTAGGTCATCAATATACTGAACCATTACTGACTTTTCTGGCATTCTTAGATCTTCCAATGATTTCTTTAGGATCTGATTAAAGATTGAGGGACTTTCTGTGTACCCTTGAGGAATTCGGCACCATGCCAAAATACTCTCTCCAAACCTAAACGCAAATAATGGCTGGCTATCTGGATGCAATGGAATAGAGAAAATGCATGACATAAATCAATTACTGTGTACCATTCTGCTTCACGTGGAATCTGGTATAGAATCACAGCAGGGTTCGGTACTATTGGGCAACAAGGCACAACAATTTTGTTAACTTCCTCAAATCCTGTACAATTCTATATGTTCCGTTTGGCTTTTTCAGTCCCATTATTGGCGAATTACATGGACTGCTCATGATTTCTTTTAGAATACCTTGTTCAATCATTTTATTTATTACTGGCGTTATTCCTTCAATTATTTCTGGAGTCAATTTATACTGGGGCGTATTTAGGTAACTCGTTCCCTCTTTCACTGTTATTTTAACGGGATCTACTCCTTTCATTAATCCTACATCTTCTCCTGTAAAGTCCCACACTTCTTCTTTCACTGTCCTTTTCAATTCAATTGGGATTTTCTCTGCATCAAATACAGGAAACAAACCATTTACTTCTGGTTCTAAATTTACCATTGTCATTTTATACAGCACATCCTCATCTGGAGTCTGAAATGCAATTCCGTCTGGGGTACAATAAATAGTGCAGTTCATCTTGCACAATAAATCGCGTCCTAAAAGGTTCACGGGACTACAATCACATACCACAAATCGGTGCATTTCACTAAATGGACCAATTCTTACCTTTACTAATTTAGTAAGAGGCATTTTAATTTGCTGATTGGAAACTCCAACTACTTGGATATGTTCACCTGAGAGAGGAAGGTTTGGAATTTCCACTGACCTAACAGTAGAACGTGTAGCTCCAGTGTCAACAAGGAATGTTACATTTGCACCATTCACTTCTCCATCCACAAATGGACCAGACTGATCTACCTCTAGAGTTGCGCCAAGCACGCACTCTTCCCCCTCTCCTAGGCACCGTCAGGAACTTTCATCCGTGTCATCCTCATCCTGTCGTAACCAATATTGAGAAATTGCAGCTGCACGCGGCAACTGTGTTACCTGTTCTCCTCCGTAGAATCCTGTTTCTGCACTGTATTTCTGTTGGTTAACACTCTTGGGAAGTGGTGGTTGTGGCACCTGACCTTGTTGAGTAACTACCTCACTCTGCACCTGTGAATTTAATGATTGATTTTCCACATTAGGTTTTGGAGGACATTTACACTCGTTTCTCCAATGTCCTAGCTTTCCGCAGTTGTGGCATGGCCACTTTTTCTTTGCCTCATCTATGCTCATTTGTCCTTTTCCTTTACCTATATTAGGTCGGGATTTAACCTGTCCTGTTTCATTACCAGTATTACTCAATTGAGCTTCCTGCTTCTCTGCAACTTTTACCTGTGCCCACATGGCCTTTTCTTTCAATTTACGCTGTCTACTCTCAATTTCATCACTGCAATACTTAGCATATCTCAAAACCTCGTCCACTGTGCTATTCTGCCAACCAATTAAGTGCTGCTTAATCATTTCACTTATCTCTGGTTTTAATCCATACACAAACCTATATACAAAATGACTCATATCCTTCTCATTCAGTGTCTCATAACCACTATACTGTTTGAAGACCAACAACAATCTCTCATAGTAGGCGTGCACTGACTCTTTGCTTTCCTGCGTTGTTCTGTCTATTTTTACCCAATCTGTTTCTTTTGGTGGAATTTTATTCTTCAAAAAGTAACGACTTGGTCGTACTTCCTCATCACTTCTGGACCTGGCGCCCCTGTTTTAGCATCCCTTGGATATTCTACAGTTGGCCAATCAATGGTAATCTTACATTCTGTCCACACATCAGCTGGCACTACTATATCAAACAATCCATCCAGATCTATCCACAGCACTTTTGACACCTTAACAAATCTTTCCACTTGTCTGTACCATTCTACTGGTTTCTCTCTCAATTTTGGGAAGTCATTTGTGAATGACAGTATATCCTGTCTGGTCCATGGAACATGCACATAACTACCTCCTGGAGTTTCTCTCATCGGGTACTCCCTAACAACTGGTTCCCTATCTGTCACTGCAAAAGCCAAAGATGCTTTATCTGTTGTTTTCTCATTTCTCTTTGACCATCTATTTCTCCATCTATCCACATCACCCCATTTTCTCAATAAAACAATCAGCTCTTTTATTTGGGTCAGTCTTCCTGATGTGTTCAAATTCTCTATGTCTTTCTCACAAAAATCTACTCTGTATGGTTTCTGCAACGTTCTCACTTTTACAAATTCCACTCCTTGTTCATTTGCTGTCTCTTCCAATTTGTCATGTAAATTTCTAGCTCTCCAAGTAAGACTCTTGCACAAAAACATAATCTCATCATCCTGATAATTTTTTAGTTTTTCTGTTCCAATTGTTCCCAAAATCAATTCTTCCATGTCTATTTTCAACCTAATTACATCTAATGGTTTTTCTTCTGGTTCTTTTGCTTTTAGCGCTTTCATCCATTCGTTTAACTCATCTGGAGTCGGACCTACAGGCGTACTATTTAATTCTATCCAATTGCTGCTTCTTTCTGGTGTTCCTGATGCGGACTCTGTCACCATAGGCATTCTCCTAATCTCATTTTCATTTATCGTCAAATTTGTAGGTGGGCTTGGTCTACAGGTACTAGCCAAATTGTGTGCACCTTCATTATTCAGTTCCATCCCTTCTCTTTTTGTTTGCAAATGTGAATTCATGGGAATCACTAAGGAATGTTCATTAATTTTCTGTTTCTCAAAAATTGGCATTACTGGATCTATCGTTACTGGTACAGTTACAGCTTCCATATTCTTTGTCAATTCTCTTATTTTCTCAGTCAATTCTTTTGTCGTTTTTGCTAATTCAGTTGCATTGTCACTTTCTATCTCTTCATTTTGTGAAGTTTTAAATGTTTCTTGTGTCCTATTTGTTTCATTTCTTCGTTCGGGTTTTTTATTCCTCCCAGTTTCCATTAGCGGTGCATTAGGTGTCACCACCGCAGAAGTCTGTTGGTATGGAGGTGGGTTTCTGTTTAAAATATCTTCCAGCAATTCGTCATTTGTTTCACTACCACCATACACATACTTTTCTACCACTACATGTTTCTTTTTCTCTGTACACTTTCTCTTTGCTTCTTCCTCAACTGCAAAAGCTGGAAACAAACCTCCTGTCATGTTAGCATATCTCCAACGCTTTACTCTGTCCTCATGATTTACTCCCCACAACCTTCCAGGCAAAAACTCATGATTCTTTAATCCTCTGAATCTCTCTCGCTCATACATCTCATCTTCCCATTCCGTTAAAGCTTCAAACTGTGTCGGTCTAGGTCTAGGTTCTAACATTACCATCTTTTCTCTCAAGTTCCGTAGTACAGCTACATTAAATGAACCATTCTCAGGGAAAGCCAATGCTCCATCATTCTTGGTGTATTTTGTCCAATTTTCTAACCATATGCATGTATGATATCCATATTTCAGCATCATGTGTGAAGCTGGTGATTTCGGCGGAGGAATTATTTGTCCCTCTCTAGTCACTACCTTTTTGTCTTTCTTAAAGAAGTTCTTAACTTTCGACATCAATGACGTTTTCTCTTTACCATACTCATAGTACGACATGATTCACGACCTTTTTCTCCTTAAACGATCCGCAATTCAACACTGTTCCCTATGCGTTATTTCAACCAATACTAGCGCGACTCACACCAACACTCCAATCACAAACTTTCACGTCACTAGGCTATTCAACCAATCCTTGTGCGACTCACACCAAAGCTCCAATCAGAGCGATTTCTGTCTACGGCGCACTGTCCAATCCCAGCACGGCTTTTGTCTACGTCAGTCCTGCTCCTGTTCTCATGTGACTATCGCACTGTCCAATCCCAGCGCGACTCTTGTCTACGTCACTTCTGCTCTTGACCCCTCCTTTACAAAATTTATCGGCAATTTCTTTTTCAACAATTTTTGTTAGTTACATTTTAACCACATTTCCATTGTCTGATTCGCTAAACCGAAACGATAGCTTTGACCATTTACACAAGAATTCTGTATTTTCCAGTAGGCAGCGCTTACCTCTACCCTACCACAGAATTTTCAGTTTCGCTGATAAAGTAGCACTTCCCTCTACCTTACCCTTCTTTCAAGCAAGCAGTAAACCCGTTTCTCTGGGGATAAAACACATGTGGAGACTATACTGCTCCTGAGAATTAAGGCCAGAGTTTCACAAGAAAACCGATCACTATTTCACTTACACACCTTTTATACGCAAAATGTCCCTATTATAACACAACCTGTGTTATTACCAAAAATGAACTCAGACAGTGTACAATTCCATGTGACTTCTCTTGCCACACATGTTCCACTTCCTACTTCCCGGAAGCGTGAAAACTTACATATAACATAACGCGACTCAACAAAAGTGTTAGACATGAACTTATCAATAATCAATAATCAATAATCAATAATCACCAAACTAATCTGTAGTAACCATAACTCTGCTACCAAGAAATCTGATCCAGCGCTAACAATAAAAATAATTCTCCTATTATGCTTTGGTCATCCAGGTGCAATTATTTCTCTAACACACACACTATACCAATATGACGGTGGGGCCCATAACACCGCATATACATTCACTTACTCATTTGTTCCCTGGATTTCCTCCGTCATGAACCTAGGAGAAAAACGATTCGCTGGAAGGAGACGGGATACCTCTTTTATCATGACATAATATTTCTCATTTGCTTTTAAGGTATTCCGCTCATTGGTCGATGGACCAACTAGTAGGAATCAGTTGATGGTGATTAAGACCAGCTCAATCACAATAAACTCTTTCACATTTCATTTTTAATCATTGGGCTAAAAGAATCACTGAGTCATTTGTTTAAAGAATAATAAAGTTTATATAAAGTTTTGAATGCAGGAAATGAGATTAGCTTATTATTCAGATCATTACATTTATTATCAATATAAGAATAATTTGAAATTGCAATGCATATTTATTAGACGGAAAAATAGGGTTACCATGATACGAACTCTAAAGATCAACCTATCTATCTATCTGGGAAAAATCTAATAGTTCTAAAATAAAATCTATCAGGAAAAGCTCTCCTAAAACAGCATCTTTATACTCAACTGGAAAAGAGAAATAACAGCAGCAGCATCAGCTCGTCAGCATCAGCAACTGCAAGTTCACTCATCTACAGCATCTAACTTCTCCAGCATCTCCCGCAGCATCCCCGCAGCATTCTAACCCCTCCCACCAAGAGTAGGTCTTCTTATACCCTAATTCTAGCTTACAGCATAAAATGTTTCTTCTTCATGGCGTGATTCATTCTCATTGGTCAAAACTCAGGCCCATATACATTTTAATCAAACTTCCTGGTCTTAACCAGTTCCGTGTGGAATGTCCATGCAAGCATCGT
Source organism: Calotriton arnoldi (assembly GCA_963921515.1). NCBI lineage: Eukaryota > Metazoa > Chordata > Amphibia > Caudata > Salamandridae > Calotriton > Calotriton arnoldi. The sequence goes on along the minus strand of CAWUFW010001428.1, from coordinate 42,154 downwards.
TTCCCACAGTTCATGCAATTGCTCATCCGTTTCGATCAGTCCAAATTGTATCTTTTTCTGTTACATTTTGTGTAAAACAGTTCCGTCTATTGATTCAGTCAGACTTCTCACGCTTCTTCCTGATCATCTTGGCACACATCTGCTCAGAAGGGTCACAACAGCCTTGACCATACTTTCATCTTAGCCACTCAGCATCAGCACGTGATCATCCCTTTTCCACAGCCTCTCTCCTCTATCACATGGTCTCCCGCTCATGCGTACTCTAGCAACTCGCGGCCATTTTATATTGCTGCTCGACAGGCCTAAGCGCACTATTTTCAAAAATAAACAAAATATTGTTAAAACAAAGAAATATAAACCCTTTCGTTTCCCTCCCGTCTTTCTACGTACCCCAATTAGGTATTACCTAGCAGAAGCAACATATAAAGCTGTCCCTTACTTATCATCGCTTTATTTTGCAACCACACGTTTTATTTAAAAGCACAAATCATGCATTTATTATTTAATTAGTACGCAAATATTATGTTATGTTAGACACGTAAACAATTATAAGTCAATTAATTTGCACACAGAATAGCGTGTTACCTTTAACCCTTAACATGTAACATACATTGTTGGTTATTTACTTGAACGAACATGTTTATTAATTATTTTACGAAAATATTAGGAGGTTAAAATTTTTCATTTACCCTGCTCCATCACCTGCTAGTGTAACAGAGAAAGAAACAATAGGCACACTTGAGATACATCATTCAGTGCTCTCAAGTTTTTCCATTCCATGCAAAATTAGCTCATCAAGTATAGAGATTTTCTTTCTGTTCTGGTGCTTGTAGTCCTGCCTTTGAAAATGGGATTATCATGACTACAAGTATCGGAATTCAAAGAAGAAAATGCAGCCTGAATAAACTACTCATGCATGGAATCAGCAAACTTGAGAGCCTGGATCCTAAGCAACTACAGAATCAAGCACATTAAACCGAGGATTTGCCTTACTGCCTCTTTATCTGTCTCTAGCTGGCTCCCTCTTGTTTTTGATGAAGATACGTGTGTTTGTGACTACATCAGCCAGCATGAGCAGTGCCACATACTTATGCACTGAGCTGAGTGCACAAAAAAGTACAAGAGACTTTGAATTTGCCTCATAAACATTCAACAGCAAAAACATGCATACCATGAATTGAAGGAGCCATCCAGTGTAGAGAAAAACAATTCTCTTTGCTCAGCCCTGCATCCAGCAGTGGGTGCCCCTAGGGGGCGCCAGGGCGTCAACCCTCTGCTGCTGGCATATTACAGCTTTTATATGAAAACCAATTCTCCCACAGATCGTTTGTTTGCATGTAAATGCTGTAATGTAAGGTTGGCAGCAGAAGAGGTCTCCACTACCTGTTTTGCGCATGTGTCAGACGGGAGCTGTTACAGCCTAGCCTAACACATACACAAAACACATCTGAGATGCTGCACTAGCGTCATGCAGTGCCGCATGTCAGATAATTGAGCTTCAGGGCTTCTCAATCATACACCCTCTTACCCAATCAGAATCTGGAATAGAGAAAAAGGTCTACCTCGGTACCTTCAACCCTATTCCAGCTTCCGATTGGGTGGAAGCTCGTGGATCTGCCTCCGGTTGCTGCAGAGAGATGGGAGTGCTGGAATGCATGGGTTTGCCTCAGGTAAGTTTTTCTGAATTAAAGTCTAAGGGCCCGATTAGGAAGGCAGTGAGACTGCCACCGACAGGCTGTCTGTGGCGGTCTCACCGCCATTGGAACCATTTTTACCGACCGCCACATTAGGATGGCAGGGGGAGGGGTGGTGGTCGGAAAGACTGACCGCCACGCATCCGACTGGCTCCTTGACCCTGCTGGTGCGGTGGAGGGGGTTGTAGTCCCTACCATGGTGGCGGTGCCTGCCAGGCACCGCCGTAGGGATTACAATGTCCCTTTCCACTGGCCTTTTCATGGCGGTTAACCCACCATGAAAAGGCTGGCGGAAAGGGGCTTTGGGGGCCTGTAGTGGGCCCCCCTCCCCCATGGCCTTATGATGTGGGCACTGGGGGGGCTCCTAAGGTGCCACCTACATGTCCCTGCGCCATGTGGCAGGGATATGTAAAGTGACCACTTTTTTTGTATTGTGGCGTGTGCTGCAGCCAGCAGCACCCACCGCAAATCAAAAGAAAGGCATTGCAACCGCCGTGGTGGTGGTTGCATCATAATGCCTTTTACTGGACCGCCAACAGCCTGTCGGGCAGTCCCGAATTCCGATAGGGTGGCAGGTGGACGTAAGTCTGCCCACCATCGTGATCAGCCCCTAATTGTGCTTGTTTGTCTGTGTGCTGGATATTGCATGTGTATGTATGTGTGAATGTATTTGTGTGCATGCCTGAAACTGTGTGTATGTATGCATGTCTGCTTGTGTGTGGCGTAAATGTCTACCATGGGCATTGGCAAGGCCCGAGACACAGTGCTGGATTGTGCTGTTGGGCTCACCACTTCCATAATGTACCAGCCGCCACTGCCTGCATCCATAACAATCATTAACAATAAGCATTCTAGGTAATTACATTGTTTAATAACGTCAACTGGGGTTTTGAGATGTACTGAAGCATCATTCCTTAAGAATAAGGAGAAATTCCCTATCAAATTTTTGTACATGGATGTTATAAGACCGTGTTATGCCTATTATTAACAAGGGTTGTCAGATTACTCCTTGTTATCAGGACATTGTGTTTTCAAGCCTGCACTTTTCTTTGACAATTTAATATGCTCTGGATTATCTTATTTCTTTTCAATGGAACCATCTGGGCAGATGGATGGACAAATGGACTCATGCTGTCTCAGTATATTTCTTTCTCCCTCTGTCTCTTTAGCTTCCCAAACTATAATCTACACTCTGTTACTCTGTTGACATTAAAAAGCACTGTGATATTAAACGGTGTGTGAACGAGATACTGAGCGCAGTGAGGTACATTGGGAAGCACTGTGATACTGGTCAGTACTAGCTATAGGTGCCGCGATTATCGATATTGTTGTGTTTTATGTATTGGCTACGGTTCTGAGAGGGCCAGCATGCAGGTGGAATGCTGTCGGTAGAATGTTAGGGCGAGAAGTTTGGGAGATTCTAGAGAAGACATTTGGGAGATGAAGGCGATTCCTGTTGCCATGTGTGGGTTGTAACTGCTCCTGTTTGATGAATAAAATTGACCTTTGAAACCACATGGGAAACTCTGTCATTACATATTTTGGCGACAAGGATGGGAGCTGGAGCAACCATGATGTTTTTGGTATCCTGCTGTTTGCGGAACCCTGAGCAACGGATCATGTCTTTGCCAGGTCCTTTTGGAGGTGAAATCGGCTGTGTTCACTTCTTGGAGATGGAGGAATGCCATGTGTTTGAAGGCGCAGGAAACATCTGACTGGTGGTTTGCAGGCCACTGGAAACATTTTTAACAGGCTGAGCATTTTGGACATTGAACCAACTGCAGGTGAGGCTCGAGCGTGGGTCAGTGGCAAGCGCTGGAGCATGCTGAGCATGAGCCGAGCGCTCATGGTTACATTATTCTAATTTAGAAGAGCGCAGATGGCAGTGTGAGTTCACGTCACGTGGGCGTGATCGCGTCACACTTGATTTGAGGGGGCCATTTTGGAACAGGGCCCTTAGCATTTTAACCTGAAGTGGAGCGTGATTTCTAGCTGGATCAGGGTACGGCAGCCTGTTGGTATCGGGTGCATGGGTGTGTTCACACGGTGATATGCTCACCTTTACTGTAAGCAGTGTACACCTTGTGAGCTGGTCCTCGGTGATACGCTTACCAGTGTTTCATTTTACCTTAAAAAAGGAAAGAAACAATTTGTAGTAGTCCATGGATCAAGTGAACAGCTATACATTTTAAATGGAAATATGCTCACCATGTTGAAGCATAGCCATGGTATGATACTCACCAGCAGTTAAAATTACACAGTGCATCCGCAGTGATACACAGACCTTAAACTGTTGAATTTGCTGTTTATATCAGGAGAACTAGTGTATATTTACAGTTACAGATCTACACTTAGAATTTTTGGTTTTACATTGTCTTTTTCACTCTCTATTGTTCTGTTTTTACTGATTTAATTTCCAGTTCTCATATTTTAGTAGTAGTGCATTTGGCAACATAATGTCTAGTGTTGGCCCACCACCTTCATTTTTGCAATGTAAGGGAGACCCCCCCCCCCCCAGTTGAGTGGGAATTATGGTTTCCTATGTTTTTTCGTATGTCGACGTATTGGAGGGGGAAGATTGTACTCCTCAAATGAAATTGGCTTTATTTAAACACACCTTAGGAGGTGTGGGCCTTAAAGAATGTTCAATGTTTCCTCCCTTGGAAAATCTTGGTGATTTGAATGTGTTTGAGTATGCAGTTAAACAACTGTCTGGTAGCTATGGAAACAAAAACTACACTTGAATGGAAAGGTTTAATTTTTATTCCAGAGCGCAAAAATATGAAGAGAGTATTGAAGAATATGTGCCAGTTCTTAGAGCTTTCGCAGTGTCATGTGTGTTTGAGATCATAACGTGTGGCCAGGTCTTAAAGATCAGGTAAAGGTCTTTGTAGGACAAGGAGACATTTTGGAAGGGTGTGGAAGAATAATCCTGAAACTAATGTCAATTGTGTGACAAATGAGGATTATGAGGAAGAGTTAAATCCCAACGCCATATTGTGTGTTCGGAATGGTGGGGTAAATAGCTTTCACAATGTGTGTTGTGTACATTAATGGGAAAATCATGGAGGTCATGGTGGACTCGTGTGTGTGGTACCGCATCATTAGTAAAGTTCTATGGGAATCAAAATGGCAAAATGAGAAATTATTGGTATTGGATGGCTACACTGGTTACAGGATTGATTTACTTGATTATTTCTGGACCACCATTTTTTTAAGGAAAAGAAGACTTGAAGAAAAATGTATGTGGCCGCTATGGGTGACCCCAATTTGGGATGGCCTCATCAGCAAGAGTTGAACATAAGCTAGAGCCAAATGCAGTCCCGTCTGTGAGCAAGGCAACTTGTTTGCCAAAATGCATGGGTGTATTTGTGCCCCATGCCGTGTCACTTTGCCAAGGTGATATAAAGGGAAAAAATACACAAGGCAAGCAGCTTTGGAGTTGCCAGAAAAGTTTGTGGTCAGTATTTGGATCGGTGCTCAACCGTCCGCCCACTGCTGCCTGTTTGGGCCAGGGACTTTTCGTGAGGAGGAAGTATAATATACACACACACACACACATACACACACTCTCTCTCTCTCGTTCTGTCTCTCTCTCTTTTCATGGTAAAGCCATAGTTGTTGTAAAAAATATCGCTGAAAAGCCTTTTGTTGTAATGCCTTTGAAATTCCGTTGCAAAGCCATTTGTTGTAATGGCCTTCTGATTTCCTTCAAGCATCCATTGTATCACCGTCAATGTGGTTGGGTCGGAACCAAAAATAAAGGAATATACAAACTACTGACAACTGTAGTCGAAGCATGAATGTCAGTGCCCCAAACATCAAATGTGATATTCTATCCTGCTACACACCAACCCTGAACCTAATATCTCCTAACTTTAATCTCAAAATCAAATCTAAGTCACATAGTGCCCCCAAATTCTGGTCATTCAACCTTGTAGACCCTCGTCACTGGAACTCTTTGCTATCAGATTCGGGCAATCATCTCTCTCAAACTATCCAGAAATAACTGAAAGGTCATCACTTGCAACTGGAAAGACATCAGTGATTACTGTACCACTCAATCTAGTGGTCTGGTTCTAATGACCGGATTTAGAGTTTTGGCAGATGGGCCGTCGTTCCTCCGCCCTAGCGGAACTGATCTGTCTGTCAGGCTGAGGGATTTCCATCTGCTGTAATTAGGGTCTGGGCTTAAGGACTGCTGTCTGTCATGATAGAGGATGGTCCATTGGCCAATCTTCAATTATAGGTCTTCTAGCCCAATGCTGATGGATCTAGCTCAATCAACAATCGTATGGCGGACACCCATCCACCATGTTTAGAGTTGTCTGTCGTCAAAGGGGATGGTGGGACCCTCACAACAGAGTTCAGCAATCCTCTGATGGTGGAGGTATCTGTCTTGTTGACAGATGCGTCAGTCAACACACACAAGTTCAAAATCAACATATTAATAACACTGCAACTCACACTTCAATACTTACTCCTCAAACCACACAGACTATTTACCATTCACAACATAAAGCATCAGCAGAAATCCCACGTCAACTTCTCTTTTCAAAATGTCTGGAAGAACTCAACATAGGTTCTCAGACAATGTGCTAACAGTTATGGTGGATGAAATAATTATGGATGAGTCACAACGGTTTAGCGCCCTGGTCCAGACATCAACCATGAGCCAGAGAACTCAAATGTGGGACATAATAGTGGATAAGGTGAATTTTGTCTCCAACACCAGGTAGTCAGGGAGGACATCTGCAAGAGGTGGAATAATCTGTGGGGGAGAGTATGTTCCCTCACTTCCATGGCACACTGAGATACCCTTGCAACTGCTGGTGGCTCTTGGAAGCCTTTTAACCTCATGCTGTGGGAGCAGATAGTGTTGTCCCCTCAAAGAAGGCATTGTAGGATTTCCAGGTGGAGTGGAGACTTGTAAGTACAAACACTACTTCTCTAGCACTTACAAATTTGCTCTCTCTACACTCTGGCACTGGATTGTCTAATACAACTTCCCACTGATGGCAACCTATCAGTACAATATCATTTGTAACACTACATCTAACAATTTACTAATAAAACTGTAAACTATGTAAAACAATTCATTTGTGATAGTAGAAGTTGTAACAGATGATTCCATTTTACAAGAACTACAAGGTTCCAGGTCTGGTTTTTGACATTGCATATCACTGTGGGAGATTATTTTTATTTATTTTTGGGCATACTTTTCAAAAGAGTAGTTTTAAAATTAAAAGTGATAGCCAAGGAATGGCAAAGTGGAGTCCAAATTAATATTTCAAATTTTTGCTAGCAGGTGTAACTCTCCTTTTAAACAAATTATTAACATGAATAATGTTCCTTCACTTATTACTTCTAAATTTTCCAATTACTCATTTTCATTTAATCCACAAACATGTGGACTCATCTACATGTAAGTTGAAGTAGATGAGTGTATTTACAAGTCTAGCTAAAGCTCTGCAAATTGTCCTGTATCTGCTACTGGAGTGTTTCAGCTGTCTAACACAAGTCTTACTTTCTAATACTGCCTATCAGATAACTTTTCAAAATAATGTTTTATATTTTATGAATTTTGTACTGTTAAATGTGCTTATAATACTAATCACTCATTAGATTTAAAAAAATACAACACATTCTCTGCTACTGTCTTATGGAATTGTATGTCCTAAATCAACTCCCTAACCACACTACGACAGGTTTATTGACATACAACTGTTTTAAGGGTTCAACATCAAAAACTGTCCTCACAAACACGTTTGCAGCCCCGAACTGTGAAATCACATTTAACTTTACTTAAATTACTATGAATCTTCTTAAAATGATTTAACATCAACAAGAATGATAACATATGAAAGGATCTTCATGTCGATCAGTCATGGATTTATGTCATGTCTGTAATGCACTAACCTGTTTGCCCAACTTTAAATCCAACTTTAAATGTATGGAAGTTAACATATCAATATAAAAAACACAATTATTTGCTATACTTGCTATATTTCTTTTTTTATCTTTTTTTTAAAGTAAACTGTCTCAACCTCAATTGTCAGTGTCTACTCTGTTGCACACTCTGCTTGAAGAAAGAAGGTTCGAGGCATTTAGTTGCCAATAATGAACACCTTGGCATGCAGTCTGCCTCTCATTGGTCTTTATTGTAGCTACAGTTCATATTGTGCGCACTAGAATAGGGTTTTGATTTCAAAATTAATCTTTAAAATGTATTGCTCTTTTTCTAGAATTATTGAGTGTGTTATTCCCTAATGATATGGGGTTTCAGGTCTCACCAATTACGCTTGTAATGCGTCATGGGATTGATCGATACCTGAAGCACATCTCACTCAAATATTGCTCAGTCAGTTGTGGCTGGTTACAGTCCAGCTGGTTTTCTGATTCAGGTTGGCACATTGACTGAATCCTACTGCCAGTGGTTCTAGAAAACCAATTCTATGTTTCTGGAACAATCGAGAAAACATATCAAGAGCATTATTTGCAGCAGTGTCAAGTTTAGCTGGCCCTTTCAATGGTCAAGCAACAACTGCTGCCAGCCCGGTCCCAGAAACATCTCCAACTGGCAGCTCCAAGGAGAGGGGGACACTGATGCCCATTGAGTCACCAGTTGCAACTTCCCCTGCCTGGAAAGGGACTCTAACCAATTGTGGGCTCATCTTTCATTTCTCTCCCAACATACATGTTTACTCATTTTCTGAGAATATGAAATTTGTAATGTACTATATTTTTTGAATAATAAAAAACAAATAAAAATAATGTGTGTTGTGACATTAGTCAAATAAAAAGAAATTATTCATTGAATATTATTTTAAATGTACAAATGGTTAAAAAGTAAAGTATTTAAACGCACTTTTATTGGCTACACATAATATACATTTCTCAAAAAAATTGTAAATAACTCACATCTCTGCTCTAGGGATTTTTTGAATTATTTGTTTTATGAAACATCTTGTAGAGCAAAATAGACTAGCTAGGGAGAAGTATACGCCAACAAATTCTACAAACACCTGTCAAAATGGAAACCATGCAGAGAAGACACATTAGTTAGTAGTCAACCAGCAAATAATTCAGATGAATAATGAAAAAAACAATAAGAGAAAATAGATAGGTACTCCACCTATTGCGTAAAAATAAATGTTAATGTTGCATTTTTTTTTAAACAACTCCTACTCTGAAGACATTAGCAAAACAAATTGAAGTCTTAAGCCATCTTTGGCCTGTCCTTATGATATTATGTTCAGATGTAGTTAGAAAATACAACCAATTTCTACAGATATGCTTCAGATGACCTAAATGTCGACTTGGAGATACAAACAGCATGTGTGATAAGACCTCCGACCCTCGGTCTAGGTCCACTCTCTCCCCACTGCTCCGCTGTGCCGTCTCTTGCCTCCAGACCCCGACCTCCTCCTTGGGAGGTTCGAGGCTGCTGCCCGCTCCTGCGCCTGCTGCCCGCTCCAACTGGGACCAGACTGCCTCCAACCACCGTAACCTTTCTCAGCCGCTTTTTTTCTTAAATTTTTCCCTGTTGTGCCACTGTTATTGTGCCCATCGGTGTCTTGCTCTAATTCCGCCACTGTTTTTATTTTCTCGTGCCTGCCTGTTCCTTTTGCCTTTCGCCGCTGCTGCCCCTGCGGCCCCTCCCCCTGGAATTCCCCCCCGGAATTTCCCCTCCGGACTTTCCCCCCGAATTCCCCCCGGAATCCCCTGCTCCCGCCTCCCAGCCTCTCCTCCCTCCCACCTCCCCTACTTAATGGCAGCTGCTGCACGGTCGCGCCGCCGGCGCGCCAAAGGCGCGCCAAAGGCAAGCCCGTCTGCGCCCGTCCGTGACCCGACCGCGGCCAGCGCCAGGAACCCTGGACCTCCCACTACCCATCGCTACGACACCACCACCCTCCTCACACTCAACCCTGGAAGACTTAGAGAATGCCAACAGACCTCGCCGAACACGACCCACGGCCAGTTCTCCTGCCTCCACTGCCGCCAGACCCTCACCGCCACCCCGGCCTCCAACACCGCCGACGCCAGCACCGGCGACACCCTAAAATGCATCCTCCTCAACGTACGCTCCGTACACAAACACGCCATGGAAATCTGGAACCTACTCGACTCTCTTTCGCCCGACATCGCCTTCTTCACAGAGACCTGGACCATCGCATCCTCCGCCCCCGACATCAGCACCGCCATCCCAGATGGATACAAGATCCAGAGGAAAGACCGCCACAACCACCCAGGAGGGTGCCTCGCCATCGCCCACAAGAGCACCCTCCGCCTCACCACCTCCAGCGAAACCTTCCCCTCCGCCGAACACCTGCACTTCAAGATCCAGACCACCCCCAAAGCCACACTCCGAGGAACCCTCGTCTACAGACCCCCCGGCCCCCGAACACACTTCGCCGCCACCATCACCGACTTCATCGCACCCCACGCGATCGCCTCAACAAACTACATACTCATTGGAGACCTGAACTTCCACCTCGACAACCCCAGCGACCCCAACTCCACTATCCTTCGTGACAACCTCGACAGCATCGGACTTAAACAACTCGTCAACACACCGACCCACAGAGCAGGACACACCCTCGACCCCATCTTCGCGGCAGGAAACAGCATCCATTTCAGCCACACAACGCAGCCGCCATGGACCGACCACCACTGCGTACACTTCGCCATCAACAAACCCAAGGCACCCAAACCAGCCCCACGCCCACCACGAAGGAACTGGAGCAAGGTTACCGACGAACAACTTAACTCCACCCTCAACCGAGACAACCACACCTGGGCACCCGACGCAAACAGCGCAAACGACGCAGCCAGAGAACTCCACACCTGGATCTCCAACTGCGCAGATGAGCTCGCCCCGCTACGCAACTCCGACAGACAACGCCCCAGGAAAGCCGCCTGGTTCACAACCGCTCTCCAAGAAGCCAGACGCACCTGCAGATGCCTGGAGAAGAACTGGAGAAACACCAAGACAACCGAAAACCACACCACCTACAAGGACGCCATGATGGACTACCACAACCAGATCAGAGCCACCAAAAGGAACTTCATCCACAACAAAATCCTGGCCAACTCCACCAACTCCAAGGAACTTTTCAGTGTCATTCAAGAATTCACCAACCCACGCAGCGAAGCCAAAGACATCACCCCATCCCAAGACCTCTGCGACAAGCTTGGAACCTATTTCCACCTCAAGATCAAAAACCTCTACGACAACTTCATCGACCATCCACCAGGTGCCACAGACGGCCCCCGCCCCCAGAAATACCAGCCAGCCCACCATCTCCAACTGGACACCGATCACGGCCGAAGACACCGCCTCGACCATGAAAAGCATCCACTCGGGGGCCCCCACCGACCCCTGCCCCCTCACATCTACCACAGAGCCGTGGCCGCCATCGCACCCGAACTACAACGCACCATCAACACCACCTTCAAAACAGGCACCTTCCCAGACAACTGGAAGCGCGCAGAAGTCAGACCCCTGCTCAAGAAGCCCACGGCTGACCCCACCGACCTCAAGAACTATCGGCCCATCTCGCTCCTCCCCTTCGCAGCCAAAGTTGCAGAGAAAACAGTCAACAGGAAACTGACACAATTCATTGAAGAGAACGCCGTCCTCGACCCGTCCCAATCCGGATTCCGAAGCAACCACAGCACAGAGACCGCCCTACTCGCCGCCACAGACAACATCCGCACCCTCCTGGACCAAGGCCACTCCACAGCCCTAATCCTACTCGACCTATCAGCGTCCTTCGACACCATCTCCCATCGCACACTAGTCGTCAGACTACACGACGCAGGCATACAAGAAACAGCCCTGGACTGGATCCGATCATTCCTCACCGGAAGAAGCCAAAGGATCAGACTCCCACCCTTCCTCTCCGACCCCACGAAAATCACCTGCGGAGTCCCATAGGGTTCATCACTGAGCCCCACCCTCTTCAACATTTACATGGCCCCCCTCTCAGCCATCGTCCGACAACACGGCCTCAACATTGTATCCTACGCCGACGACACCCAGCTCATCCTCTCCCTCACCAAAGACCCCACCACTGCCAAACTCAACTTCCAGAAAGGAATGCAAGACGTCGCAGTCTGGATGACCAACAGCTGCCTGAAACTCAACGCCGAGAAGACAGAAGTCCTCGTCCTCGGTACCACCCCTTCTGCATGGGACAGCACCTGGTGGCCGACCGCCCTCGGAAGCCCACCTACCCCCTCAGACCACGCCAAGGACCTCGGCATCGTACTCGACTCATCACTTTCCATGAACCGACAGGTCAACGCCGTCACCTCCAGCTGCTTCAACACCCTCTGCATCCTCCGCAAGACCTTCAAGTGGATCCCCCTGAGTCAAGGAAGACAGTCACCCACGCACTCATCACCAGCAGACTGGACTATGGAAACGCACTCTACGCCGGCATCAACAAGTCCCTACTCCGCAAACTCCAGACAGTACAGAACACTGCCGCCAGACTCGTCCTCGGCATCCCCCGGCACGAACACATCAGCCAACACCTACGAAGTCTCCACTGGCTCCCCGTGGAGAAAAGAGTCACTTTCAAAATCCTCACTCACACCTACAAATGCCTACAGAACAACGGACCCAAATACCTCAACGGCAGAATCAACTTCCACGTACCCAAAAGAAACCTCTGATATTCCAACCTCGCACTGGCCGAAACCCCGCGCATCCACAGAGCCAGAACAGGCGGAAGATCCTTCTCTCACATTGCAGCCAAGACCTGGAACGAGCTACCGGCAGACATCAGACCCGCCCCCTCCCTGAACACCTTCAGGAAGACCCTCAAGACCTGGCTCTTCGGCTAAACAGATCTGCGGACCACCCCCCCCTCAGCGCCTTGAGACCCTCACGGGTGAGTAGCGCTGTTACAATTCCCTGATTCCCTGATTGATTGATTGATTGATTGACCTTAGCTGAAACTCATTAACATTAGTATCACTCCATGGCTGAGAGTAAGTGTATAGATATGTCCAAATACATCAAACGAAGGTTTAGGCAACTTGCACTGCAGATCTCTCCATCATTATTTTTGGTGCAAGACTCAAGTATACCCACTGATGACTTGCTAATTCTTCAGCAGATGACAGGATAACATGACCTAGGAAGGATTAAGCAGACATATTATTATGTTTGCAACAAACATGTGCATTTTAAAATCCAATTAGAATTTGTTCTAAGAATAATCTTCAAGAGCTATAGCAGATACAATCTCCCATAGCTTTCCCATCTTTATAATGTCACATTTCAATTATATACTAATGTACTTTCATTAAAATTGACGACCAAAGTTTTTTTTTTCTAGAATGTTGAAAATAACCTGAAAAGTAATTACTTCATATATTGTAAAAGAAGATATGTCTATTTTTTTAGTATACATTTACTTTGTAATTGAATTCACTTGCCATCAGGCAAAGATGTTTTCAATGAGTTTGCGCCTGCGGTCACTGCCTCCACCCCCACCACTGTCATCTGGTTGATGCCTCTGACTGACATCACCCTGTGGTCCCCACTGGTAAAGTCAACGTCAAGGGTAAAGGAAATGTTCCGCTGCAGGGCAATGATGTACAGCATACAACAGAAGACAACTGTCTTGCAGACCTTCCTAGAACAGTAGAGCAGGGCCCCACCAGACTTGTCCAGGCACTAGAACAGGGCCTACAGCAGCCCAAAAACATGCTCCACAACCCCTCTTCTTTGCACATGGGCTTCTTTGAAGCAGACTTCCACTGGCTCTATTTTGTTTCTCACTGGTTTTAAAAGCCTTGTGTGGCTACGATAAGCGGAGTCCTCCAAAATGTATAATAAAAAAGTGAACATATGTTTAATTATGTAGCAGCTGTTGCGTAGCACTAGAGAGTCATGGGTTGAGCCTGGAAATCTTGCACACCCACCAGTGATGTAGAGATTTGGTATCTAAACCACCTGCACATTGATGGAGAGGAAATGCTCCCTATTGCTGTCGTGTAGTTCCGAGGAATCCCCAGGACCTGTACATTTTGGATGACCTAAACTGAGAGCTTGGTGTCCAAACCGCTTCCGGATACCCCCACAGGATATGTCAGCCGTTAGACCAGCTAGCTCAACAGTGCCACTACCCCCCCCCCCCCCCTGTATTTTACAGTTGTGTAGGTAGTTTCTGGCAACCACTGAACATGACAACCCTGATTCCTCAGGGATCGTGGAAAACAGTGTAGTACTGTTCGCTCAGTCACTCGTGCTTACTTATTCTCAGAAAATACACAGGATGGCGATTGGGACATTGCAATAAGTATTCATTGGTCCAGCTTCAGTCTTCTGTAAAACATATTTGCTGCGACAATCAGGAGACAGAAGCATACTAAAGAGATTGCAAGTACCAATATAGTAAAGAGTAGATACATTTCTACCATAGTGCTAATAAGATGAACATAGGCAGTTCAGATAAAAACAGTAGCATTTGCATATTCCTAAAATGCGTGCCCTAAGTAATTTGCATAAATGTGCCTGGCTAAGATATGTGGGTGTAGCATGTATATGTGTATATAGTCAAGAAACCCCTAGGGAAGAACCATTCCCGTCACCCGATGGTAGAGAATGAAGGACCCCGTCTCTGCTTCAAGGATGACACGCCGCAAGGGATGTCAGACTGCTGCGTGTCGCAGATTCAGCATGCAGGACCCCGTGTCAGCTTGGAAGGAATTCTCCTCTAATTTGTAAAGGTCTTATATACTAGAGGGTCACTCCAGAGTTTCTTCTAGGAATTGATATGTTTTGAAAACAATCATAAATGTTTTGAAAACAACCATAAGTGTTTTTCCAAACAAATGCGATCACTCACAGCAGGCTGTTGGCCAAGGATGAAAAAAAGTGGTGACCCTTATACAGAATAATTATGCCGTGCCTGAGGACATATTTACGTGTACGTCAGTTACAGGGATTATGATAGAATACTAAGAGCCTGGTGTCAAAGAGACAGGAGCAAGCTACTAGGTAAAAGGTCACCTGTTTAGAACCGTTATTGTTGTGTGGGTGGGACAATGTATGTAAAAAGGGGTATACATGACAGGACCAGCCTAAAGGACATTACACCCACTCCTCATCAAAAGGTCCACAGGGTCAGCTAAATAATAATAAAACTAAGCTCATTAAAAGCATAAAATCATTTATAACTAAGATACTGAAAAGCATTTCTAAAAAGCCTGAAAAAATATAAATTATAAAATCCAATTTCCCTAAAAACATTCAAAAGGTCCTCTAAACTGGTATATGCGGTTATTATTACACTGAGCACCTTGAAAGCCATTATGCTTAGTTAGAGCAGAGAAGGAAAAATAAAACAAAGTCAGTTTCCACCTTCAATTTGGAAAATGTTTTAAAAAAATGCTGAATAGTTCCCAGCACCGGAAACGCCACATTAGTTATGAATCCTGTGCTGAAGACTCAACATCACTGAATATTGTATCCGCAGGTGTCAATCACTCCAGCACTTCCAATATCATGTTGAGTGAGCAAAGATGGTCCTCTCTGGTTCCCACAGCAGCCGCTGGGGAAGAATTAGATGCCTGCATGCCTGGAACCGATGCCTGTATCTCTGGAGCAGAGCCGATTTTTCTTCCAACAGGAGTGGAAGCATCCCTTGGAAGCTCTAGAAATGCCGTCATCAACATGGGAATACGCTGTGGACAACTGTACACATGTGCCTGCAAGGGCTCCAGGAGCACGTCTATGTCCGGTGGCGCAGCCGATGGAAGTGTCAGACACAGGTCCAACACGCATCCGAATCCGCAAAAGAGGCAGCGAAACACAGGCAGGACACAGTCGAGCCAGACTGGTCTAAAAGACAGGAACCAATGTTCACTCAGCTCTCGAAGCCAAGGCGTACCCAGGTAGAACACCATACGCTCAGGACAACGTCATTCTAGCAGTGTTCTCTCCATGTCTTGAGGGATTGAGACGTCCATTGCGAATCAATAGGATTAAAATCAGGATGCCCGCCACTGCTAGCAGGACCAGAGGAAGCCCTCCAACAGCACTTCTAAGTACGGAGTGTATGAAAGCTGGAATTACTCTGAAGATGGTCTGAGAGGTGGTTAGGAGACCTGATCCAAGACGCTTAAATAAGTGTATGATCCCTCTCGTATCAGACATTTTAAACATACGATGAACCATTTCTCCGAAATGGATCGGGAATTTCGTACGGACCAGGGCCTGTATCTCCGCCGAAGACCTTGCAACCTGGAGATCAAAAGTCTCTTGGGCTGAAGTTAAGGATATATTTTGTTGAAACAACATGGCTTTCAGCCTGCTCAGAGAATCAAACCTTATACTGGAAACATTTAATGAAGGCCACAGTGGTGCCTCCCTAACTGTGCGAGCTGGGGGAAACAATACTTGCTTACAACAAACAACCCTGAAGTTTACTGTGACTAGATATGCAATGCCTGGCGCCATACCACAACAGCCTTGATCATTCAGCATTAAATAACTCCCATTCGAGAGTAACTCGAAAACTGCATGAATCATGGCTGCTGGGGAGCCTTTCAAGTAGAAAGATAACTTCGATATTGAAGCATTACACGCTCCGTGAAGCGAGACCTCCTTACACACTAAAGACCCGCTCAAAGCCTTCTCACAGTCTGTACCACTTAAGAAAACTTCAGTGTCCTTATTTCTACACCTATATCTGTACAGTAACTCCCAGGTTTCCTGTATGTACCCTTCACCCAACGCTTCATACCTGCCTGCGTGGATGTATCTAAGGCGGTGTTTGAACTGAAACGTTGTGATTGGCAGCGTTATATAGCCATGAATTAACCATTCCGTAGACGGTGACTCTGCTACTGTAAAAGGTAACTTCTCAAATTTTTCAATGAGCAGCATGGTGTACTTTCCATCCCTGCGTGCCATGGTCAATTGTTTGTCGGTCAGATTGTAAGCCGAAAACAGATTTGTGCCATTAATCTACCGCAATTGCACGTGGCTAGAACGCAGTGATTGTAGCGTCCAGCTCCAAAGCAAAATGGAACACAATTTAGATTGCCCATATTGTAAAAAAGACAAATCTTGTTCCATTCTGTCAATGGCCGAGGACACAATGTTGCTCAGTGAATAAATATGTGAAGAAAGTGTGGTCATACCATTGTCTCAAAAAGGTTTGGGAGGTACCCTAGTACTTGGAAAAGGGATGGGTATAGACTCAATTTGGCAGCTCAGCAAGACGGATGCTTGTTCTTTTAACTTCATACCAGAATAAAATCTGGACCAGAACTAAAATTAACTGGAACCAGCACCCCTAAAGAAGAAAAAGTGGGTGGATCTAATAAACAAGATTTTAATTAGAGATCAATATTTTGAGTTAAGATGGACTTGACAATATAAAAGTTATTTGTGAATGATCCCATCGAAGTGTGACTAATAAAGGTATTACATTTACTCCTTGAAGGGATTCATAGAAATAGAAGGGTGAGAAAACTAAACAAAGACCCTCCAAAGAAAATTATAGGGTATCATCCGGCACCTATGAGACTGTAAAAATCAGACGAGGAACCCGTCCAAAACTTCATTGGAGGCAAATATAAGAGCTTCCATATAAATCAATAGATTTTTAAATATTGAACTATTGTCCTGAAGAAGGTGACGATCCACCTTAGCACCGAAACGCCGCGTCGACAGTTGTTCTTCATGTATTTATTGCACATATTGTTTACCTTTTATTTAAAAATATGATGAATATATGATTTTAAATGTGTTTTTAACTTTGTTAATATCAATTGTATAGAACATGATCTTTTGAATAAAATATTGATAATACATTCCTTTGAATTCATATGTTTGATTAGAAATTGATTATTCTATGTATGATTTTATATATTTTTCTCTATAAATTTAGCAACCTGGTAAAAGTTGTCTTATTATATCTCAGTGTATGGCCTTACTATAACTAAGTTAACTAATCCAATTAGAGGATCGAATCCTCATGTTTTCAGAGTAGAAGGAGAAGGGAACTTTGTGTTTGTTTCAGTCATACCATTGTCTACCACAGCGAGGCCTTTTCTAGGTTAATCCTATCAATCTTACGTAATCTCTCAGCAGCATCCTGTTGGGAGACTTTCCACAGTTCATTGTAGATGGCATATAAGAAGCGTTTTCTACACAGTTTCTTGGGACCTAGCAAAACATCCCTAAGATCCATGTTGTCAGATAGAAGGGACAAGTGTTGTTTCACTTGTAATAGTATTGAGGTTTTTAGCCATTCTAGGCACAACTTCCCAACACTATAATAAGGAACTACCCCTGGTCTGTGTGTGTGTACATAGCGTGAGTCAGGCCTATGGATACTAAACCCTCCGGTGGTACCCCTGAATCTTGATTGACACCTATTCGTTTCGATAGGCCAAACTAACCAACCCTTCCAATTGGGAGCTGATGAGTTGTATGTACCATTCTGTATCATTGCACCCAGTACCTCCTCAAGGTGCTCAGAGTATCATTCGATATACCTTCAATAGGTATGGGCGAGGGGATACGTGGTGTCTTCAGGTTTTTCATTTTTTCTAACCAGTAGCAGGTAGTCTGTTGCACTGTTCTGTTCAGGAATATTATCTGTAATGGTATGAGGCAAGCTCTAAAAAAAGCCTCAGATCTCTGAACTTGCCATTCTTTTGTCCCCCAGATGGATTTTGTGTCTATCGTGTCCCTCCAATAGTCGAAACCTTGTATAGACAGTTGGGAGCTAAAAGGTGCTGAATATATAAGTTTGGTATTTGTCAGCATCATTTTCTTCGCAGTTGCATCCGTTTGTACTAGCTTATAATAGTATGACGTTGGGTCTGATGTATTAAACCCTGTATGCAAATTTCTGTGCGAATGTTGCAGAACTACCTTTCAGCAGTGTCAGTCAATGTTCCCATTGATGGTAAGTGTTAACAGTGCATGGGACACTTGCGCTATGCAAAAAGTGATGACCATAATTTTGGTAACAATACATAGTGTCGAAGTCAGGTGTATCTTCTTACAATTCCCTGTAAGAAAATGCAGCAGATTGTTCCAAATCAGAGGGCATAGTATTTACAGTCTCAATGTCCCAATCATCAGAGAGTGTACTCGGGGTAATGAAGTCATTCAGTGAAATTTTAAATACATGTGGAATTTTCAAATGCTCAGTAGGACCAAATACATCATATGAAACCCTATCCCAAACTATACCATACAGTACTGGAACTGCTGTAATATTCACTAGGGACAAGTCTCTTTGTTCACGGTGTGATGACATATGAGGTTTCAAGACTGAGTTCACAGGTTGTACTGCAGAGCGTTTTGGGAGGTAATGTCCATTCAGTAGTAGGAAAAACACAGTTACTATACCAATCCAAATTAACAGGAACAGGATCCCTAATGCAAACTGAAGATGCAACCAATGGGACACCAAGTAAGTCTTTTTCAGCCAGAGATAGAATTGTCGAAATTTGTCTTTTTTAGAAATGGGTGGCGTTTGCTAAGGTTCACTTGGGTCTGAAGAAAAGTCATCGAAGTTGATGAAGTAGCCAGACGCAATTCGATCAATCTTAGGTAGTTCAGAACGGTTTGTAGAACTGGCAGTTGTTTCTTGTGAAGGCACATTGATGTAGTTTTCATTGCTAGGCCGAATTGCAATTTACATTTCAGTTGTATTTGGAAGTTGTTGAAGTTCAACTAGTGTAATTTGTACTCCGTTATTTGATACTCCTGCATTTTGTGCAGGGGAGTCTTGAAACGTTATTAGTCTTTCCATCTGAACTTCCTGTATAGTAGCGAAATGGTTTTACATCCGCCACTGGGCTGGCACAATCGAGGTCAGGTACCCACATTCTTGTCCCATACAGGATCTCATAGGGGGTACGTCCTCCCAAGGATTTTCTTGCCATGTTGTTTAGTGCCCTCTGGACCCCATATAGGTGATTGACCCAACTACTGCCCGCACCTAATACCCTTGCTGTTAAGGATTGCTTTAGGTCCCGGTTTTTCCTCTCCAGCACCGAATTTCCCTCAGGATGGTAGGGGGAGGAGTACCGCAAGGCCACGCCCATACTTTCCATGGCTTACTTGTAAGCACGTGAGCTAAACGCAGGGCCACAGTCGGAATGTAACGTGCCAATTGCGTATGTCCCGATGAAGACTTGCAAATCCTTTATAACAATTTGGGCGTCAGCCGAGCGCTGAGGCCAAACCCATAGAAATCTAGAGCATGAATCCACTGCCACCAAGATGTACTTGTAAGCCCCATCTGAATTACAGGGGACGCAGTGGTACAAATAGAAACATGCAAGAGGTCTGTCTGAAATGAGTAAAGGTGTTTGCCGTGGCTGTGCTACGGTGGAACCTTTCATCTGCTGGCAGATGTCGCACTTTAGGACATAACCCTTGGTTTGTTTAGACAAACCGGGCCACCAAAATTGCTGCTTCAGTAATGAAATTGTAGCAGTGACTTCTGCGTGTGCTGAGCCCAGACCCTTGTGTGCAGCTAGAATTAAATCTAATCTGCGATCCATGTTTGGTATAACTCTATCCCCCACTAGTGGAATTTGAGCATACAGTGTGTTTTGCGCATCATATTTATAGGAATATTTGAGTGGAAAGCCCTTCGGCACGGCAGAGCAGTTCTTTGAGGCTTTGGCAGCTATCAGTATGTATCCATCTATCTTCGTGCTATAATGAGTGACTGCAGCAATGGCAGCAGTTCGCACTGACGCTTTAGTGGCTTCATCCGCCAGTGAATTCCCTTCAATGTGTACGCCAACACATTGATGACTCAAGGTGTGAATAACTTGAGCCCATGGCAGGCATGCTTTCAGCTTTGCCATTTGTTCCCATAGCAATTTATGCTTAATTGTGCAACCCTTGGAATCTCTAAACCCATTCTGGCCCCCAGTAATGAATATATTCAGAATAGGACTGCACACAGTAAAACTAATCACACACTGTCAGTGTGGGGAATTCCTGATCCGTATATTGTAGTACTTTCAGCTCTGCCAGCTGTGCTGTACAATCTCCTAGAGATTGTGTAGTTGTATTGCTGGCATAGAACTTACCGTCCAGCATACGTCCCTTCACTATAACACATGCTGCGCTATACTATTGTTTACTTCCAATGGCAGGCTGGGCAGATCCATCAGTATAAATGATGTATTCATATTTTTCTAGAGGTAAGATTTCATTCGGTAGAGGGTATTCTTGTTCGTATTGCAGGAACGATTGTGTTTTCTATGTAGGATCGTATTTGAAATCTACATCTGTTGCAGTGAGAGAATTAGCCCATTGTATCCATCGTGGATGCAGTGCTTTTGCATTTGGAATGCTCGCTTTGGTAACGGCTTCTAAAGTTGGTACCGGGATTACAACTATGATGCGTTTCCCCTGTGCTAGTGCTCTTTCTCTCAATACAGCAGTCTGTACTGCTGTCAGTATTTTTTCTGCGGCCACGAATCGCATTTCAGCATTTGTGTATAAATGTGATGTGTATACAATTAGGACTGTCTCACCTTCCTTGAAAGTGATGTACGTATATCCTGATAAACCCGGGACCACCCGGATCGCCAAGTCAGTAGAATTCACACGTGTGTGCAAGTGTTTTGATGCTATCATGTCAGCCTGAACTGTACAGACAGTATCTGTATGTTCCTGTGTCCACTGATGTGCTGTGAAATCAGATCTGATTAAGTTGTAGAAAGGTTTTCCTCTTTCTGCATAATCCAGAATGTATGTTCTGCCAAAATTTAGAAATCCTAATATGGATTGCAAACCCTTCAGAGTCTTTGGAGGTTGGAGCAGCATGCACTTTTCTAAAAAGTTGGCTGCCAGGCTTTTGCGTTCACTCGATACCTCATATCCCAAAAATAGGACATTGAGATGGGCAATTTTTGATTTATTGAAATTAAATTTGTAGCTCGAGTTGGCGAAACCCACAATTATGTTGTTCACCCTGTTCAAGTTTACAAGTAATTAATCGTCCGTCAGATAGATGTCATCTACATAGGACACTGCTTCCTCGTTGCATGTTTGTAGTAATTCTGACTCCCTTGCCCAGAATAGCCCCGGGCTGTTCTTATACCCTTGGGGCAAACAGCAACAATTTTGCTGAGTGCCTAGGGCAGAGAATGCCGTCAAATATCTGCTATCTGGAGCTATATTTTGACAGAAGAATCCATTCGAGCTATCTAATGTTTTGTATTTCTTCCGCACAATGTTATTCATTAATGCAGCACTATGTACATTTTGAACTGCAAATGTTCGTGTGCATGTGTTTAAATGTCGGTAATCTAAAACTAGACGATATGAGCTGTCAGGTTTTATTACGGGAAACAAAGGATTGTTCATTGGGGAGGTGCAAGTCTCAATCACACCTTGGTATTCAAGTTGGTCTAAGATTTCTTTGACCTGTCTTTTCGCATCATTTTTAATAGGGTACTGTCTCTGTGGATTTGGAGTAGATTTTAATGGGATTTTGTGGTGAGTAGACTCCACGTCCCACCCTACATGGTTGGGGTATAATGCTGGAGCTAGCGCTAACGCCCACGCCTGCGCTCCCACCCTACATGTTGTGGTATAATGCTGGATCTAGGCCTAACGCCCACTCCTGCGCGTATGAATGTTTCAGAGATTCTGGAACAAGGTCAGAGAAAGCAGGCAAAATGACACTTTCCCCTTTTGGGCACTCCATTACAAACTCAGGCGGCCCATCTTTTTCTGCTAACAGGATGTCATATCCATATGTTAAGTTCTCCCAAAAGAGACCTTTAACTTTTCTTGAGATGTCCCCCTCTATTTGTAGCGTAATTTTGTACAGTCAGTGTGGGACCCTAACTCTTGCATCAGGTGTTCCTACCGTGATATGTTCATTCAATACTGCTGTCACCAGAAAATCCTTCAGGTTCTGGCAAGCTATTGTTACTTCTGCCGCACTGTGTAGCATTGTCAGAGCCCATTCCCCATTCAGAAGCTGAGTCCTCAGTAACCTGGGCATGTCTAATTTTCAAGCCAGCTACTTTCTTTTTTTTGAATTGAGGTTTTGCTTTAGGTTGCTCTTCCTGTTTGATAATATAATCTGAATTGCGATGTATTTCCCTTTTTGTCTTTGGTCGATCTTCTTGCTTTTGTTCTGATCGCCCGTCCCTCTCCAAGTTTTTTGATGAACCCTGAAAGGAACGAAAGGATTGCATATCAGTTTCCCGATACCTGTCAGGTTTCCTAATGTTATCACGATTCCTAAGGTTATATCTCTTTTCAGAGGACTCCCATTGGGGAGACTCACCCCTTGATCGTGAATTCTTTTCTGTATTATTATTTTTATTTTGTTTGTTGTCCCATTTCTTTTTAGAAGAAGAGAGTGCTTGCTTCGAGTAGTCCTTGTCGGGACTACCCACTGTTGGACTTGGCCCTTTTTGCAGGGTCATCCCTAAACTTTTTGCCTTTCTCCTAGCCTTTTTTCTGACATGGTGTTGGTGGTTTTAGGACTCTGGGCACTTTAGCACTGCTGTCAAGTGTAAAGTGCGTGTGCTCTCTGTGATAAATATGGTAATATTGGTCTACACCTGTTTGGCCTATTTAATTTACCTGTCAGTCCCTTGTAAAGTGGTATCTCATATACCCAGGGCTGGTAAATTAGATGCCACTGGTGGGCTTGCAGAGCTGATTGCGCCACCCACCAAAGTAGCTTGCAAACCTATCTCAGGCCTCTGCCATTGCAGGGCCTGTGCGCGCAGTGTTTCTGCCGCTGTGACGTGGCACTTAAAGTGTGTGCCATGTCTGTGACCCCCCTTTTACTGCATGTCAGTCACCCCTAAGGTAGGCCCTAGCTAGCCCTATGGGCAGGGTGCATTGTAGGTAAAAGATAGGACATGTACCTTAAGTGTGTAACATGTCCTGGTAGTGACAAACAGCCATTTTGGTTTCTCACTACTGTGGGGCTGCCCTCCCATAGGAATGCATTGGGGATTCCCTGATAAGTGTTTCAATGGTAATTCCTGATCTGAGAGGCGCGGCGTGGTCAAGTTTGGTATATTTGGAATAGTGATAATAAATGCTACGCAATGGTGTGCGCAGATTTATTATAACTATTTTAGAAATGCCACTTTTAGAAGTTGGCATTTCTGTGTGCTATGTGTCTGCCTGCCTGATGTGAATTGCATGTCTGGCTTTTGAGTGACAGGGGCTTGTGAGGTGTGTGTGGCTCCAGGAGGGGCATGTTGAGTCAGCGCTAGGCTGAAAAGGGCATCTGCATTTGGAGTAGTGGGAGTAGTCCCCTGACCCTGAATAGGATGGTTCCTGCCCTAGTGAATCCTGGCTCCGCCCCCCTGTGGTGTGTCAGATGACGAGCCCCCACCTGACAAAGGGGAAGAGGAGCCTGGTAAACAAAGTGCTCCAATTCCCCCCTGAACCAGTTTAGGCTGGTTCCCCCAAGCCCTGTGCCAGGGCAGACAAAGCAAATGTGTAGTATAAATATTGGGGCTGTGACCCCATGAAAGTGTCGTGCTGTTCCTGTGCTGAGGGGACCTGATGCTGCTGGGCTCCAGGAGGAACCGCCACGAGGGACTGCCTCCCTGCTGGAGGGCCCTGTGTGCTGGCCTGCCTGGGCCCAGCTGTGCCCCTGACCTTTGGAGACTTTAGCGCCTCGTGGAGCGCTTCTATTTTTAATTTGCAGCACTGGGCTGCGACCTGGAGATTCCCCTACTTTGCGTGGGAGTAGAGCGGGAGCCCACCCCGCTTTGGTTGGTGTCTACTGGCAGGTGCCCACCCCGCATTGGAGTTTATTTTTATTGGCGGGAGCCCACCCCGCATTTTGCTGATCTTCAGCGGGAGCCCACCCTGCTTTTATGAACTTTTAAAGAGCGGGTGCCCACCCCGCATTGTGTGCTTTGCGGGAGCCCACCCCGCCTTGCTGCTTACTTAGCAGGTGCCCACCCCGCTGTGGTGTTCTATGTAACGGCAGGAGCCCACCCGCACTTCGCCGCAAGGAGATCACCGCCGCGGCCCAAGACGAAAGAAAGAGCCGACGCCTCCACCAGCGACCCGGAAGCCAGGCGGCCTTGCCTGGTCATGGGCGGGGCCAGGAAACGGTAGTCCGGCCGGAGGCAGCCAATTGCAGCGCGGCCGAACAGGAAGTCAGGCGAGCGAGTGCCTGCTCGTAGGCGGGGCTCCCATGACCGGAGAGAGCCCCGCATTCTGTTCTAAGCCAGTGAGTGCGGCCGGAGGAGAGGAGCCCCGAGAGGAGAGGGCCCGACCGGAACCTCGAGGGCTCCAGGTACCCAGCAGCAGTTGGCGTTCTCCGAGACCAGAGTAAAGTGGAGCCCCGCGTGCGGCCAAGAATAGTCCAACAGAGAGCCCCGGTGAGTGGGGCTGCGCTTTGGCTTTGTTCTGGGTGCCAGTCACACCAGAGGAGTCCCCGCGGGGGGGGGCCCACAGAGCAGTGCCAGTGCCAGTTTCTGTTGGCCCCAACTTGCTCAGTTGTTACCAGTGCTCACTTGGCCTGTTTGTTTTCTTCACAGCTGCACCGCCAGACAGAGGGCAGCTGCAACGTTTGGGCCAGATTATTTTTAGGAGTCCCGGAGTGGGGCTTCCACGGCACGTGGAGTGCCAGTGCCATTTTTCTTGGGGGGGGCATTTTTATTGGTGACAAGGAGGGGGTGAGACGCTCCCCCGTGCCCCAGCGTATTACGCAGCATCTTCGCTGCATTGGCAGCCAGGGGGCCATTTGAGAGGCCCCCAGTTCAAGCCCTGACTTTGCGGGACATAGGGCATCTAAGCCCCAGTGAAAGGCCAGTTGGCCAGGGGGTCAGTGGTAGGTTGGTAGGGCGCCAGGCCCTAATGTGATTTATGTGGTGCCTATGGCAAATGTGATTTATGCACCATGATTTATTCCTCTGATGTTTATGCTTATGAGGTTGGCGCATACTGTGTTTTATGCCTAATGTGGCTCATGCGTAATGTGATTTATGCATCCTGTGTTTTATGTTGCAGGATATAATACTGAGTACGGTATCTTACCAGTAGTTACTGGTTGTGCTCTACATTTACTATTTGTGATGGTTCTGACAGTGGCCCAATTGGCCCTGTCATGTGTATATAATCCCCTGTAAATATTGCCTAGTGCCAGTTGGCACAGTGTATATTGTGTGATTACTATTCTAATGTGTTTTGGATAATACAAAGGCTATTCTTATATATAACCTTGTGTGGAGTTTCTTTTGTGGTGTGCCTAGTGTGTTGCTGCTGTGTGTGTGTTGCGCAAACACTTTACACATTGCCTCTGGATAAGCCTGACTGCTCGTGCCCAGCTACCAAGGGGGTGAGCAGGGGTTATCTTCAGCGTGTAACTCCCTTGCCCTGACTAGAGTGGTGGTTTTTGCCTGGCTTTGGCGCAAGCCTTGGCCAACCAGAAATCCCATTTCTAACACCCACCATTTGTGCCTTTCCTGGTTTGGCTCCCAAACTATCTCTACCTAATGCAGCATAGGTTTCTTCGGTAATTTTTGGTAACTCTCGCTCTTTGTTTATGGGAGCTATTTCTCTTAGGCGGTGGTGTATAGCCACTGCTGCTACCTCCCCTTTTATGTTGCTCGGCATGATTGCAGAGACTTAGGCAAAATTACCCATCAGTTTCATTCCCAAGTCCAGGGCAGGTCCTGCCCCGTACTCGTTCTGTATCTGTTTCAATACCTCTGGAACAACTGCTATTGAAGGGCTACCATGTATTCTGATGTATATGGCAGCAAAGAGTGTTCCCCAATTGGTACAATCCTCAATCGAGGGAACCATCCCCATTGGCAAGCAAATGGTTAGCATTCTAAGTTTTTCCAGCTGACCCGTTTTACGATAATACTGCTTCCAGCTGTGCAATTTTTTGTGCTATCCAGAACAGAATTTGCTCCCATTTGGATGGAATTGTTCCCATCACTGATTTTAGTGTCTGTGGGTTAATTGTAGATGTGGTCTGATGTGGACCAACTGGAGCATTTCTCACAGGTTGGACTGTTAATGTTCGCATAACGAACTGGACAATGTGTGTGTGTAGCCGGACTATGTCTTTATATATTGTACAGCCTTCATCTACTGGTAGTGTATCTATCTCTGGATGTGGAGTGTATGTCGCTAAGACCGGCCAGGTCGCTCCTTCTATACTGAGTGGATCGAGTCTCACGACAGATGTTTTGTGTGAAAGGGCGCCTTTAAACCAGTTTCCGCGTTGCTGGTAAGTTAACGGGACTTCAATGTCTTCGTACAGAATGTATTCTTCTGGTGGTTCAACTACAATGTATGTGTGGAACAATTTAGGGGCATATCTACAAGGGCAGGCGATACAATTATCGCCGCTTTAGCGTCCGTTTTCGGACGAAAAGCGGCGATAATTTTAACGCCTTATTAGCAAGGACACGCTAACGCGTGAATCCATGCTTTTCGCCCTTTCTCTTATCGCCCAGCTTTGCATCTCTAATGAGATGCAAAGTGGGCGTTACTGGCGTACCCCAGATGGGCTACGTTGTAAATATCGCCGATGTGCACATCGCGATATTTACAAGGCAGCCCACAGGATGATAGCAGACGTTAGATTTTGGCGAAAACGGCCGTTTTCGCCAAATTCTAACGTCTGCTATTATCCCGACTTAGCCATCCCTAACATAGGGGTGGATTGTGCTGATACGACCACAGGGTCGTATCAGCAGATATCGCTGCTTTGCAGGGAACATCGCTGGAAAACCAGCGATGTTCCCTGCAAAACGGCGATAACCTCGCTATCTCTGGAATTTTATCGCCCTGGAGAAGCGTGTTGTTAATAACGCGCTACCAGGGCGATAATTTCCGGAGATAGCCAGCTGATAAGTAATCTATCGCTAAGCACGGCCAGCGATAATTATCGCTGGCCGTTGATAATATGCCCCTTAGTCTGTGGATCTGCAAGCGGGAACTGAACCCAAGAATAGAATACCTCTGAGCCGAACACCTTGTGTGCCTCAATCACGAAGGTAACACCTGTTGCAGGTACGCTGTGTTCTATCAACTTAATAGTTACTGAATTTCTACAGTTCTCTGTAATGTTGAGAGCATTAGCAAATTCTTCTTCCCCATACCTGAACCACCACTCGTGGACTCAGTCATTCTCAAAAGGAAAAGAATAAATGTTTTTAGAAATGTAGTGGTTTTGCACAATGTGGGAACCTTCTTCCTTACAAGCTTGTTAAACCTTCAGCCAATACACAGGGTATATCTGCTCAGCTGAGGCGGATTTCCCTTCCCACTTCAGACATTTCTGAAAAGGTGTGAGTAGGGCTTTCTGAGAAAGCACGACTGAACTACTCAGATTTTAACTGTTAATATAAGAACCAAACCAACGTTGGTGGTGCCATGTTGTGTAGTTCTTCGGAATCCCCAGGACCTGCGTGTTTTGGATGACCTAGACTGAGGGCTTGGTGTCCAAACTGCTTCCGGACACCACTACAGGATATGTCAGCCGTTAGACCAGCTAGCTCTACAGTGCCACTACCACCCTCCTGTACCTTACAATGGTGTAGGTAGTTTCTGGAACCACTGAACCTGACAACCCTGATTCCTCAGGGATCATGGAAAACAGTGCAGTACTTTTCGCTCAGTCACTCGTGCTTGCTTTTTCTCAGAAAATACACAGGATGGCGATTGAGACGTTGCAATAAGTATTTATTGGTCCAGCGTCAGTCTTGTGTAAAACACATTTGCTGCGACAATCAGGAGACAGACGCATACGAAAGAAATTGCAAGTACCAATATAGTAAAGAGTAGATACATTTCTACCATAGTGCTAATAAGATGAACACAAGCAGTTCAGATAAAAACAGTAGCATTTGCATATTCCTAAAATGCGCGCCCTAAGTAATTTGCCTAAATGTACCTAGCCTAGATATGTAGGTGTAGCATGTATATGTGTATATGGCCAAGAAACCCCTAGGCAAGAACCATCCCCCTCACGTGATGGTAGAGAATGAAGTACCCCGTCTTTGCTTCGAGGATGACACCCCTCAAGGGATGCCAGACCGCTGCGTGTCGAAGATTCAGCATGCAAGACCCCGTGTCAGCTTGGAAGGAATTCTCCTCTAATTTGTAGGGGTCTTATATACTAGAGTGAAATGAAAATAAAATTATAACGCGCACTAATAGCCACGGGTGTTAGGCGTGGTGAATACTGCAGAATTGGCTAACCAAAAAGAGAATGAAAGAAAAGCGTGATTGGGCTAGTTGTTAAAGAGCCAAGTTTTTAAGAGTTTGCGGAATGCCAGAAGATTGCTTTCCTTCTTAAGTGTTATTGGAAGAGAGTTCCACAGGCTAACCGTGCCTGCCACAAAACTTCTCCCCCCCCCCCCCATGAGGCAGTTTTTTGCCCTGAAGTTACCAGATTGAAGGAGGCCATGGACCGCAACTGCCTCCCTGGGATATACCATCTGAATCTCTGTGAGAAATAATCAGGGCCTAGCCCATGTAGCGCCTTAAAGGCAATACAGAGGGATTCAAATTCGATTAATCTCTTAACTGGCAGCCTGTGCAAAGATGGGAGGGCGTGGGTCACCAACTTATGTTTTGGAATAGCGAGCAGCAGACGGGCTGCTGCATTTTGGAGGACCTGCAGTTTGTTAAGATACCGTGATTGTATATTGAGAAAGAGCCCATTACAGTAATCGATTTTAGACAGAATGAGTGCTGTGACCATGTCTTTCTGTAGCTCTAGTGGAATGAGAGGTAATATTTTCCTGAGGGTTTTAATCACAAAGAAGCAGGAGGAGGAGGTGATCGCATTAATTTGTCCCCCAAAGGACAAATTGGAGTCAAAATAGACTCCTACATTTTTTACCTTTGTGATTGGCTCAGGAATTTCTCCCAATTCCTGAGGCCACCAACTTGGTGTCCAGAAGGAGTTATCTCGTCCGAAGAGAAGCACCTCCGTTTTACCTGAATTCAGCTTCAGGCAGTTTTGGGCCATCCAATTACCTACTTTGCACATACAGTCTTGGAATCTTGATGCGGTGTTCGTATGATCCCCTGCAAAGGATGCAACGATTTGTGTATCACAGTCTTAAAGCCAAAGGATTTGATGAGTGCGCAGAGTGGAGATACATAAAGGTTAAAAAGGATTGGACTCAACGAGGAGCCCTGTGGCACCCCGCAGGGAAAGGAGAACAGCAGGGACTTGAAGCCCCCAAACTCCACCAGTTGCTCTCTTTCACTGAGAAACGACTTCAGTAAATCCAGCGCTTTACCCCTAATGCCCAAGGAAAGAAGACGATTTATAAGAAGGTCGTGGTTGACCGTGTCAAAGGCCGACGAGAGGTCCAGCAGTATTAAGGCCGACCTCCCGACTTTATCCACGACTCCCGCCTTTATCCACGACCTCTCTAATTTCCTCCGAGGAGGCCAATTCTGTGCTATGTAGACTCCTAAAGCCATATTGAGAGCTATCCAAAAGTTTATTCTCATTAATAAACTGGGTCAGCTCTATATTCATGGCCTTCTCCACAATCTTGGCTGGCAGAGGCAAACGTGAGATTGGCCTATAGCTGCTCGGGTCTTTAGTGTCCAGATTTGCTTTTTTCAGCAATGGGAGAATAGACGCCTTCTTCCATTGTAGAGTAAAGTATCCCTCGGAAAACATAGAATTAAACATATCTTTGAGGTAGTTAGCTGTAACCTCAGAGACTGAGTGGAGGACTTTTGGGGGGCACGGGTCCCAAGGGGATCCGGCTTTGGTCTGATTAAAAATGGTCATAACCAGTGCATCAGAAATATAATTAACGGTATTAAAACTGGGGATAGACACTGTTGGAAAACCTCATACCCTTAGTCCCTCCGAAGAAGTGGAGGACAGCCCCTTCATGTTAACATCCGTTGCCCGAGAGGTGCACGAAAAAGAATCAGCGATGGCATTCACTTTTGCCTGAAAGGAGTCTGCTAGTACATTGCAGAATTCTTGATCTACATCTGTGTTTGTTTGTACGGGGAGTTTGCTCAGCTTCTGAACTGTTGAAAAGAGCTATTTGGAGGAATTTAGGGATGTCCTGATTTTAAAAGAAAAATAGGTTTTTTTCGCAGCTAAAGTTTTTGTCTTATATTCCAGGATGGCTTTTTTGTAAATTAGCTTGTCATTAGGCTCATAATGTGTAAGCCATTTCCTCTCCAGCCTACGACACGTTTGCTTCTGAAGTCTCAGACTGTCATCAATCCATGGCTCAGAAGGGGTGGTCCTTTTATTGGTAGTGCTTTTAAATGGTGCTAAAGTATTTAGATTTAGATCCAATTATGATAACTATTGGTGGTTGTTAGACCTGGTACCATTGGCGTGAGTCTCCCTTCCATTTTTTCACTGATTGCCTCCTCTGTTTTTGATGTTTTGCTGGTTTAGATGCTTTGGGCACTGTGCCACTGCTATTCAGTGCCACAGTGCAAGTGCACCCCAGTTCTAACAGTGGTCTTGTCTAGATCTACCGGGAGACCAGGTTTAGAGTAGTGCAAATGGGTCTTAAGGACTTCTGGGATACTTTTATGCCATGGGTGTTTCAACGATTTGGCCCGGTATGGAGGTACCGAGTCAATTCCTGCTTTTGGGCAGATGCTGAACATTACAGCTGAATGATCGGACCAGGCTAGAGGGATAATAGAGGAAAGTGTAAGATGAGGGTTTTCTGTAAAAGTGCCATCTAATGCGTGACCGGTCTTGTGGGTAGGGCTATTCACAAGTTGTGTGAGACCCACACTTCTCAGTAGATCGGTGAAGATCGCCGTGTCTTTAGCTGCAGCGTTTTCAAGGTAGATGTTAAAATCCCCTAGAAAGGTGAAGTCTGGGGACAACACTTTAATATCCAGCAGTTGACTGCTATTATGTAAGAACGCTGCAGTAGGACCAGGTGGTCTATACAGTAGAACCCCGTTAAAGGAGTAATGATTTGTCAGGGCAATTTTAAAAATCGACGCTTCACAGTATGAAATTTCTCATAGGGGCTCAAAGGAGACTTTCAGATGTTCCTTAGCAATAATTGCTAACCCTCCGCCCCTCTTCAGAGGCCATTCTAGTCTGAGGATGGCAAAGTCCGGGGGTACGGCCATAATAAGGTCTGGGTCCGAGCCGGCATCTGCCCAGGTCTCTGTAATGAATGCTAGGTCCAAATCATATGATTGTAAAAAACTTGAGAAGGCCAAAGCATTTTTTATCAGGGACCTAGCATTGACCAGTGTTGCTTTAAAGCACCTGAAGACTGTTTTAGCAGGAGTTAAAATGCTATTTGTAGGTAGTTTGTTGCCCTGGAAAGAAATAGCAGTGGAGGCGAACGTGTCTTTAATCTTAAGATTTGTAAGGGCAATGCAACAATGCGGGCAGGGAGGGCAGGGTCTCGAGGTCAGGGAAAACTGAGGATTCAATGTAGGGCTGGAGCAGTGTTTACAGGAGTCCCTTCTCTGAAACAGCTCATCTCGTGAGTACTGTAGATATTTTTGTGCAAAAATAGCAGAGTGGCTGGCGCTGAGCGCGGACAGGCACAGACGGGCTTGCCTTTGGTGCACCTTCAGTGTGCCAGTGGCGCGCCCGCTGTGCGCGTCCACTGCCCGTCAGCGGTGACATCAGGAATATATAGCAGAGGGGCGAGAAACACTTGTCCGTCACCCTGACTCTGCTGTGGTAACCGGAAGAAGCTGGGCTTCCTTCCCTTTCCCAGAATGCTCTCTCCACTCAATCGGGTAAACCTGTGGTGGACCGACGAGCAAGGGAAGAGGAGCCTCCTAGGAACTAAAATGAACTCCAGAACCCCCAAACAGGTGAGCACAAATTACCACTCACGATGCCAAATTAAAATTAAGCAAAAATAAAACTAGTTAAAATGCACACATACTGGTTAAAAGACCACTGAGCACTGCAATAACGGCCACAATCAAGGAAGCTTTCCGCACACTTCCCTCTGCTCAGGTTAGCTTAATCATCCGCTGCGCGTAAGCGGTGACACCAGGAATATATAGCAGAGGGGCGCAAAACACTAGTCCGTCACCCTGACTCTGCTGTGGTAACCGGAGGAAGCTGGGCTCCCTTCCCTTCCCTTTCCCAGAACGCTCTCTCCACCCAATCGGGTAAACCCGTGGCGGACTGAAGAGCGAGGGAAGAGGAGCCTCCTAGGAACTAAAATGAACTCCAGAACCCCCAAACAGGTGAGCACAAATTACCACTCACGATGCCAAATTAAAATTAAGCAAAAATAAAACTAGTTAAAATGCACACATACTGGTTAAAAGACGACTGAGCACTGCAATAATGGCCGCAATCAAGGAAGCTTTCCGCACACTTCCCTCTGCTCAGGTTAGCTTAATCATCTGCCCAGGATGGTCCCTCCAGGGTTTCTTCTAGAATTGATATGTTTTGAAAACAATCATAAATGTTTTGAAAACAATCATAAGTGTTTTTCCAAACAAATGTGATCATGCACGGCGGGCTGTTGGCGAAGGATAAAAAAGTAGTGACCCTTATACAGAATAATGATGCCGTGCCTGAGGACATGTTTATGTATGTCAGGTACAGGGATTATGATAGAATACTAAGAGCCTAGTGTCGAAGAGACAGGAGCAAGCTACTAGGTAAGAGGACCTGTTTAGAACCGTTATTGTCGTGTGGATGGGACAATGTATGTAAAAAGGAGTATACATGACAGGGCCAGCCTAAAGGACATGACATTGCCAAACACGTGCTCCAGGTCATGAGGTGATGCCAATGCAATGTGAGTTCCATCTATGGCACCGACAACATCTGTTATGACTCTAAAACCATAGACGTCACCCTTGATATTGTTCAGTGTAGCACTATCTGTTGCAAATTGGATATAGTCAATGATACACCTAAGCATAACATCCAGGACTTGGCTGAGGGTAACAGAAAAAGTTGGCTATGACATCCCATTGGATTCACTAACTGTGAATCGAGTTGCACAGAAATGCAACACTGGCATTATCTTCACAATGCGTTGGAAAGCAATCACAATTTTTATTCCTTGTACAGTTCTGATTGCAATTGTACCAGAGGAAAAACATTTTTATTGTTGCTTTTTCTTTTGTGTTTATAAAAAATATTTTTTGAATGTTGTCTGTTGTTTACTTAAAAATATATTGTGTTTTACAAAAGTGTAAAAATGTGCCATATGTTTAGCAAATTTGTATTTTCTGCATGGTCTCACCATATTTCTATCCTTTTTTTACTCAGTTTGTGCTTGTTCTTGAACTCTGTCAACTTTACCCTGAGGAGTAAAGTGTCTATGATGCCCCTTTAAACTTCGTTAAATTGGCTTATCCCTCATTGACATATTTCACTTGCCGATAAGTCCGTAGAATATGGTGTTGAAAATGCACCCCCAGGACTGCAAGTTGAAAGCAACCTGGGGACTGTAGCACCTATGGTGCCATCCAAAGGGTTGGTGAGTAAATAATGGCTTCAGGCTGTCAAGTGTAGCCTGACTTCAGCAACCTACCAACTGCTGTCAAGACAGTCAACATAACCCTTTTTATGTTTAAGTCTATTTTATTGCTGCATAATGAAAGCAAAGAGTTAATATGCATTGCGAGAGGACATCTCTCTGAGATAGCACATAATGATGCAACTTTTGATTTTAGAAATTTTCCCCGCAAACAAAAGAAACATGTGTACAAACAAACTCCCTCCCACTCAAGACCATCCCCCTCCCTCTCCCTCCCACGCAGCCAAGTACCTTAAACGTATAGTCCGACCTAACTGGGAATACCGTTGTGTTGTGTGTGATTAAGCAGTAGCCTGTGTAGTGCCGGGTTCAGCCAGGCGAAGGTGCCGGGGATAGCGGGGCATGTTAGTTCCCTAAATTCCTTAGTCAGCAGCTCAATGAGGGGCAGCCATATTGTTCTAAAGGTATCGTCCCTGGTCGTTAGAGAAAGGGTTAGTTTTTCCATCCCCAGCACATCCCAGAGACATTTGAGCCACATGTTATGCGTTGGGATAACAGCTGATCCCCATAGTGCCAAGATAGTCTGGTGAGCAGCCCCCAGTCTGACGACCCCTGAGGGAGGCCAGCGGAAATGTCAGAGGGTTTGGTAGCCCTAATAGAATGTATGAAGGGAATCTGGGCAACTGCGTGGAGAAGTGGGTGTCAATGTCATCCACGACTGAGGTCCAGAATGTGGTGAGTTTTGGACAGTCCCAAAGGATATGGCACAGTGTACCCTTGGCCCCACACTGCCGCCAGCATTCATCGCTATGAGACGGATTCCCTATATGTAGGCGCACGGGAGTTAGGTACCTGTAAGAAGTTATTTTGACTGCGGTTTCGGTGCTCGCCATATTGTATGTGGTGTGCCTAGCTCGGCAAAAAATATTGAGCCATTCCTTCTCTGTAAGCGAGCGGCCTATCTCAGACTGCCAGCGCTTTTGTGAGGGTGATTTTTCTTTCGTCTGAGGAGGTTGGAGGGGAATGTATAGCTCTGAAATGAGGCGTCTATCCATTTCTTTTCCCAACAACCACCTTTCGTACGAGGTCAGTGGTCTCTCTGCCCCTGGTCTAACCGCCCAGTGAGTCACCCAATGTCTGATCTGTAGGTATCGGAACCGTTCAGCCTCAGGGATGGAATAATCCGTTTTATGGTTTTCAAAGGGAACAAGTCCCTCCGCATCGAAGAAATGACCTATTGCCCTGCAGGGTGACATAACCCTTTTTGACAGACAGGAACCCCCCCTTTTAAATATTAAAAAAGTCACCCCTAAATACACCTCTTCGCCTGCCTAATATTTAAAAGTGGAATATGTGCAAAATTAAATTTGGTATGTTTCTTCATTGACTAGCCTCCAAAACCACAAAAATGTTTAAATACCGATAATGAACTTTATGCTGTAACAATTGACAGGAAACAGCTAAAATAGTAATTCAAAGGCTTTTTTTTCATATTTAATTAATGGGCAATTCATACTTGAAGCTAGATTTTTAATGCATATTTAGTCAAAACAACTTTTAGAAACCTACCTTTTCCATTTAATTAGCATTAGCTGCCAGGCGCTGCCCAGTAAGTGCTTGACCTTACAGAGGTGGTAAAAATGCTCCCAGAGCATGGCAATGGCTTAGGCCTGAGGAAAGGATAGACTTGATGTGGGGAATTTGATCCCTATAAGCTCAGGAAGAACAGTTGAGGTAGACCCAGGAACTTCATTAACTTAAAAGGGACAGAGGTGAGGCCTGCCCATTCATAGTTCAGTTTAACGGGAGACCTAAAGAAAAAAAAGCCTTTAAACCAAGGGACACACTAGCCAGGCTAGCTCCAAATCCAGTGGGAGGGAAGCTGCCACCACAACTGGGATAAAGAGTGCACATAGAGGAGGGGACTTCCATTTCCCTGGTCACACCTCTGGATGGACACAGTAGCTCTGCACAAGGAAGTTAGTGCTCCCCTATCTTGGATTTTAGGAGTGAGATGACCTGTTGGTTGTTCATAGTAAGGTAATCATGGAGGAAAGGCTGCCCCCGGGAATTTTGGTTAGGGGAAGTCTGCAGGAGTCACTGGCAATAGCAAACAATAAATGCGGCAGCTCAGGGACCTTCAACAGATCACTTTTTGGACCTGCGGAAGAACACTGGACCTGCTGACTGTGACCTCGAATGAGCCCTGAAGGACTTGACCTATACCCTCTTATACACAGGACAAATAAGTGTTCTCCACATGTCAATGCTGAAGTGAGGCCTGGGCCCTTAGTGATGCCTCTGAGGTCCTGGAAGCTTAAGAAGTGACCAAGAGGAGCTACTCCACAAACACTGAAAGGTTGGTACATAGACCTTTTTGGGACTTACAAGGCCTCCAGAGCTGTCAGCAGGAACAAGCAGCAAAGGTGTCTGATGCAACTTTGTCAGATGCAGCCTCAGGTTTGCCCCAATGGAGGAATTTGAGCTGAATAAAGAGACTAAGGCAGAAGGTAAAATCTTTGACCAGGATGAATCAGCTTGGTGTATCCAACCTGCGCTAAGTCATGTTTGGCCAGAAATCGGGCTTAGGTACTTCTTCCATAGGCTACCATTGGCGCTATTTTCACCTGAAACTTGAAAACATTCTTCCTCTGGTTCTACTAATTACATGTTTTGTTGTTTCGGTGTCATTTTGTTTATAAAGTTTTACTCAGAGTTTCTGATTCAGTCGTTTGATTTTTCTTGTTTGTTTTTTATCTTTATTATTGCTTTGATAATGCATACATTATTTTCTACATTGCCCTAAGTTAAGCCTGTTTGCTCTGTGCCATAGCTGCTGCACAGGTGTTGATTTCAAGTTAATTTTGCAACTTTGGGGTACACCATGTCAAAATAGTGTCATTAGCCTCCCACCCCAAATAATATGTACTTTTTTACAGTATGTGGTTGCATATTCCAATATGTTTGATATGTTCAACATTTACTTCCAATCAAAGGTTTTCCTATTTGCCATGTGTTGTATTGTGGGAGATGCATTTCAATCTGTTTCCCACATGTGCTAAAGAAAGTAGTAGTGTTTTTGTTTGATCCTAGTGCAAGTGACATTCAGAGGACCCAGTCAGTCTGCCTGGCACCGCACCCTTCACCTCGGATGCCCATGACCTCATCTGCGGAGTTCCATGAGGATCCTCTCTAAGCCCGACCCTCTTTAATGCAAACATGATCCCTCTAGCCAGTATAATCCCCTCTCATGATATTAAAGTCCTCTCCTATGCCAAAGACACACAACACATTCTCTCCCTCACGGACGAGACGCTCATATCAAGTACAATGCCTGCATGACTGAAATAGCTCACTGGACGAAGGCCAACTGTCTAAAGCTGAACACCGACAAGACTGTAACTGTGATCTTCAGAAAGAGCACATCACCATGGGACTGCACCTGGTGGTCAGCAGAGCTAGGACCAACACCCACGTCAAGACCCTCAGGATCATTATCAACAGCAAACTTGACATGACCATCCAAGTCAATGCCTTCACCGCCTCATGCTTCCATACCCTGAATATGCTGAGGAAGATTTTCAAATGGCTTCCAATTAGCGCCGGGGAAACTGTCACACACGCCATGGTCACAAGCAAGCTGGACTATATGAACACCCTCAATGCTGGGATCAACAAAGGCTGCAGACTATTCAAAACTCAGCAGCCAGAATCACTCTCAACCTCCCATGCCACACTCACATCACACCACACCTGGAGGAGCTCCACTGGCTCCCCATATACAAACGAGCACAATTCAAAACTTCTCACCCACACTTACAAGCCACTACATAACACTGTCCCAGCATACCTTAACAATGGCATCCCCTTTCACAAACCTTCCAGACACCTCCGCTCGTTCGGACTCCTACTTGCACAAATCCCACGCATATGAAAACCAGATCCAGCAGACGAGCCTTCACCTACATCGCTCCTAAAACGTGTAACAACATGCTGCTACACATAAGAGCCTCCTCTTCACTTCTTCCGCAAGAAGCTGAAGACCTGTCTTTTTGAGTAGTCCCACTAGGCCCTAGGTGAGCCTAGACTCACAACTACTCCGCGCCAGGATATCCTTCAGGATGATAGTGTGCTCTACAAATCTGAATAGCATAACAAATTGGCAGTGATATAGTATATAAAATACATTCAGATCAGATCCTAGACCACTCTTTGCCTGCAGCGTGGCCAAGTTCCTAAGGCATGCATGGCTCATCAGACGAAAGACCCAGACAGGAATGCTACAGCACTCAATAGTATGATGATTATACGCAGCTGCCGTAGGGCGCATAGGCTGGCAATTTATGTTTTATATATATGTTATGCACGTGCACTTTATTGCTTTTAGTCTCTCCATGATGTTGCCCCGTGGAGGGTTGGAATTTTAAAAAG
The DNA here is from genome assembly GCA_963921515.1 of Calotriton arnoldi. Classification (NCBI taxonomy): domain Eukaryota; kingdom Metazoa; phylum Chordata; class Amphibia; order Caudata; family Salamandridae; genus Calotriton; species Calotriton arnoldi. Next base: position 3,566 of record CAWUFW010001428.1, on the reverse strand, counting down.
GCTTGCCAGGGTTTGCAAATTGGGCCCAACAGTAGAGGTACCACACTAGGAAGCATTGTAACGCTTCTTTCTCCTCATTTATAATGTGTTTAACGTATGTTTTTATTGTACTATGTTGTATTGATTGCTTTATCGCTGACCTGTTGAAGTGCATATTGTACTTTGATTGCTGTTGCGCACTAGGATGGATTGCTTATATATATTTATCTGCAATATGCTGCTGTATGAATTGTTCACTTCTATATCTTTTTTATTCAAAATGGTGTTTTTATAGCTTTTATGACATGAGCTGTCAAAATAAAGCTTATACAAAATACGTACAGGAATTGGTAGAGATAGTGTGGTTCACATATAGTCTGTGTCATAAATTATGAATGCCTACACCTAGGGGAAATGAGTGCAATATCTGTTATGTAAGACTCTGCCTAGCCCTTGATATAATGTGGCTGATGTTTGTACCGAACATATCAGTGAATGAGTAGTAGAAATCTGTACTTAGGGTACATAGTTGATATTACTGTGGAGTGTGTGTTAAGTTAGTAAAGTGTGATTAAGGTTACACTATGAATAGATTTATATTTTCTAAAAAAACACTTTAAATACAAAATTGTATTAACATTTTTATTTTTGAAAAAAGCTTTGTTATAGTTATATACAAAATATTTGTAATTGTGAACATGTACATTTTAAAAAATGTGCTTTTGTATACAGATTTGAGGTGTTGAGGTAGTGTAATTGTATTAGGGGAGTAGTTTATATGGGTGTGTAGTGTGAGACAAGACATGACTAGCAAATGTGGAGTTAGAAAAGTTTTAGAGTTCATAAAATTACATTTATTTGCATCGCTGCTTAATATTGTGCATTTTAGAAAGTTTAAAAATGTTTTGCTTACCTTCTGTTTTGTGGGGATGGTGTTGTTTTTTATCCAGTACTTCCAGGTAGAGGCCCAGGACTTGGAGCAGTAGGGACATGTTGTTTGTGTAGGGTTTGGCCTTTTTATGCTCCTTTTTCTCCAACACAGGTGTGGAGGATGAACCAGCATCTTTCTGTTGTCAGAAGTATACTCTAAATTCGATGGATGGAGTATTGACTTTCTGTCACTCGTCTGTTGTGTCTAGAGCAGAGGTCTTCAATCTGTGGGTCGCGACCCCCAGGGGGGCCGTAGAGTCATGGAAAGGGGGGCGCTCATTCCTCAGCTTTATTGTGGGCACACAAAGATTGCTGAATGGCATCAGCTCCGAGCGATTGTACCAGACAGAGCCTCGCACTGGGAGCTGCTCTGAGAAGCAAACCTATTGTGCACACTCCTCACCAGCTGATGAAGGAGGGTGGGTCTTGGCGACCACGACCAATAGGAGGCAGTCAGGTCTGCGAGTGGCAAGTACCAGCTTAATTGTGCCCAGCACGCCTGTTCATGCACAGAGTCCACAAGGGAAGCTGCGAGCTGGGCTTGGGGGGCTGGAGAGGTCCGTTCTCACCGAGGGGAAAATGGGATGGAAGTCAGAGGCCAGAACCACCCAACCACGAACTTCCCTTACCTTCTGCTATCTCGAAATTTGCAATTTTTCCTGTTTTCTACACAAATACTTTTATAATGCATACTGTAAAGGGCTCACAAACAAGACATTGTATTCAGAAGTAGTTTTACATTTTTGAATTTGTTTATTGTGGTGCATAAAAAACCTTTGTACTGGAAAGGCTTATTGACGTCTGTTGATAAAATATGTATATTTCCTTTTAAATCCATGTTTGCAGATTAGTTTGAAGATTTATTTCTATTAACTTTTAATTTTGTATTCCTTGCTCTCCTTGAGGCATAATTCTGCCAAATATCATATTTATTAAGTGCAATTGCATGGCTCTTCATGTGATGAAGATGGTTTCCACAGTGAAAGCACTCGCAAACATATTTAAATAGCCGTTCCCCTACTTTTTGGAAAAAGACAACCATCCTGGGATGGTTATTTCTGATAGCTGGAGTGTCATTAAAGGAGTGCCATGTGCTGTTACACGGAAGCCAGGCAGACAACTGCCAGGGTGCCTGCTTGCCTGGAAGAAATGCAAATGTGTGCTACAAGTCAATATGTAAATGTAAATAAAGGGTGCTTGGAAGCAGGTACTGGTTTTAATTGAGCGAATCACTCAAAACTTTGTGATGACAAAGATGCATTCTTTTTGAGTGGTAGTGCAAAGAGAGCAATTGAGCTGTGAAGTGTGTGCTTGTAATTGTATTTATATAGCGCTTACTACCCCAGGAGCTGCTGAAGGGACAGGTTTGTAAAAAAACAAACAAATTATGTGCAATTTGGGTATTACTAAAATGCAAGTTTTAAATAATGACTTAGATATTCACAGTGCTTTCTGTCACAAGCTGTGACCTTCTAGTACAAAAAATGCACAAGTCACTATTCTCCACTGCACCATCAAAGATTTAATTCTGTGGGTCTCTGGTTACACATAGACCTCTGCAGTGCATTAACTAATAAAGGTTTCATTATGTACTATTGTGCATTTCCCACTGAGTAACAACTTTTTACATTTATTTTTCATTTAAGCTACCAGTTATTTTATATGTAGCTACCTCGCGATGAAAGACCTGAAAAACGTACAGAATACACTGTTTAATATTATTTCCCCACCGTAAAAATGATTTGCCATGGGAATTGATGGCGTTTATGATTATTGATGATGAGTAACAGGTTCTAGAATAATTTGTCAGGAGGGAGTTCATGCACCTAAAAACTGTTGAGAATGGGGTCTCGGCATCAAAAAGTTTAAAGACCTCTGGTCTAGTGTGTAACTTCAGAAAATATGACGTTACAAAGCAAACAATTACAACGCATGCTTTTACAACGCAGTTTTTACATCGCAACTACAATTACATTGCATGATTTTACAACGCATGCCATTACAACGCATTTTTAAAAACTACCATTACAACGCATTCCATTACAACGCATACCTTTACAACGCATACCATTACAACGCATAATACTTTTAGGGCAACAGTAGGGTAAGTGTTGGATAGTGTAGGGGTAAAATTACTATTCCCACTCCAGTGAGTGCAACAGTAGGGAAAGTGTTGGATAGTGTGGGGTAAAAGTTACTATTCCCACTCCAGTGAGTGCAACAGTAGGAAAAGTGTTGGATAGTGTAGGGTTAAAAATTACTATTCCCACTCCAGTGAGTGCAACAGTAGGGTAAGTGTTGGATAGTGTAGGGGTAAAAATTACTATTCCCACTCCAGTGAGTGCAACAGTAGGGAAAGTGTTGGATAGTGTAGGAGTAAAAATTACTATTCCCACTCCAGTGAGTGCAACAGTAGGAAAAGTGTTGGATAGTGTAGGAGTAAAAATTACTATTCCCATCTGCCCCAAAACCCATACCCAACCTAAAACTAAAAAATCTCCATTACTTACCTTGTAATGCGTTGTAATGGCATGCGTTGTAAAGGTATGCGTTGTAATGGCCTGCGTTGTAGTGACATGCGTTGTAATGGCATGCGATGTAAAGGCAGTTGCGTTGTAACAGTTGCGTTGTAAAAGCAGTGCGATGTAATGACTGTG